>JARFJB010001594.1:3147500-3602500 GCA_036346205.1 Vesta saturnalis
TTAACACATATTTATGTCTATCTGTCATGAAGTTTTAAATGTCATTCTGACATAGATTACTGTTTTTTTTTTTACAATGTTGCCTATTTTCGTTATGAACGTACAAAAAGAAGGTTGCATAATTATCAAAAAAATTGAAATTAAAATGATTTCATTTCTTTTAAGTTAGCATCTAGATATCTATTAATCTCTGTCTGCCATGAAGTTTTTAAACGTCTGTTTGATATGGATTATTGTTTTATTGTTTTTGCGTTAACAATGTTGCCTGTTTTTGTAATGAGCTTCTTATAAAAGATGTTGCATAGTTATTCTAAAAAAATGTTATTAAAATTATTTCATTTCATTTAATTTCCATTTTGTAAGTTGGAAAGTCATGTGGTGTTCCACACCAGATATTTTATTTACCTTCTACGCAGATTTACATGTTTTGATAATTACAGTTACCGTCCTCAGTAAATCAATCTATGAAATATGAACATCTTATTTTAGTAAAGAATAACTCGATCTTTAATAAATTAGCCAAACCTCAAACAAAGAAATGGTTTTCGTTATTAATAATTGTTATTATATACTAAAAACACAATATGTACGTTTAATACGATTTTAATTTTAAGTTCATATATGTTAAATTATTGTAATGCTGTGGAAACACATTTAATTGGTAAAGTATTTATTTATTTATTTCGAGGTTTAGGAAAAATTAAGCTTATGTCATTCTACCTGGCGAAAGAACATGGAGGCTACGCGGACACTTTTGACCGGTAACTCCGCTCTTGAGTGCTGCTATTTTCAGTGACGTTGTAACATTAAAAGCGGCTGCCTAAGTATAAACACTAAAACTGGGCCAACTTATAACATTAAAGCGATGATGTAATAAACAATTTGTAATTGATCGAATGATTTTAATTAATATAACAAATTACCAAATAATAATCGCTACTGCCGTCGGCTCAATCGGTAAATTGAGATAGGGAGAGTTCTAATATACTGAGTTTAATAATTAACATACCTGAAATACTGCATGCTTCTCATCTGCTTAATTATTTTCACTTAATTCAAAAAAATGTTATCTAAAAAATTATGAAAAAATGATAAAATCTCGAGCGCCATGTTGTCTTTTTTTTTCTTTTATATATATAGGAACAACAAAACCTAGTTAATGAATAATAATAAATAATTTATCAAAATGAAAATAAAATAACATGATATACTTAAGTTTATTCAATATCTGATTGAAAACGTAAACAAATCAGAAGTCTTGTACTATTCTAAAATTATATAAAAACATTACCTTTGAACGGTTCTGTCCATAAACTATAACTGGTAACTATGAAGCAGAATGGTGAACTTGGTGAGGTCAATGTCTTGCTTATTTATCCTTAATATATTGTGTCCATAAATTTATTGAATTTCTTTGAAGTTTAATTCGCCAAATTTATTTATAAAAGTATGTAGAACTTGCGTTGTAAAATGTAATTCAAGTAAAAATTGCCATTTAAACCAGAAAAATAATAGAATAGTAAATTACTGACTTATACGTGCCATTAAAAATAATTATTATAAAAATTCCATATAAAAGTATGCATTAAAAAAATATGAGTAAAATAATTGCATAATAAGTGAAATAGCAGTGCAAACTAAGTGCCTAAAAAAAAAAACAAATGCTTTAGTTTTAAATATAATGAATTAGACAATAACTTACCATCAAAATCTGATGGCACTAATAAAAAAGTTAGGTAAAAACCATGCTTACTGCTGTAACATTCAGCATTAAGTGAATTAAAAAAAAAGCTTTCAGAATAACTCAAATGAGTATTCCCCCTAAAAGTTTACACGCGTTGCGCGGATACAATAATATAAATCCAATTTTTTAAGAAAGGGAACTATAACTATTTATGTAATATTACACCCAAAAGATATGTTCTAGGAAATCCAAATTAAGTTGCCTTTCTCAATTCTACATATTAATAATTAAAAACTTTTCTAATATTACGCCAAATAAATGAACGATTCTTAAATTAAGGTATTTTTAATACAACCACAAAAAAAGGTTGTTACAACGTACGCAACAGAAATACAATTTTTAATTAAATTGTCAATTATTTTAGAATGTTGAACAAGACAACATTTTATTCCGTTATTTACGTATACATTAATATAACATAACTATAAGGTATATTATTATGTAACAAATGTGTAAAAATAATCGTACTAAATAATTCACTTAAATAGGCACATAATTAATCACTCGTCTTCACTAAAACTATCGTCACTGTCATTGCTACTACTTCCACCAATGTTTATAATGATCGGTTTAACTGTAATATCAAGTACACTCTCCTTTTCTAAATAATCATTTTCAGTTGCAATTACATGATTGCAGCTTGCAGCATTTTTTTCATGTTGCTTGAGTTACCTTCGCAAATGTTTCCGCTAACATTGGAATCGTCGGGTTGAAAGTAATGTTATGTTTTGCCGCGTTACCTTTCACTAATCCCCAAATTTTTTCGATTGGATTTAAATCCGGGTGATATGGTCGTAAAAATGTATGATCGTGCTTTTCTAATCAAATTTGTAAGTAATATGCTCCTTTTTATGGAGCTTGATTAAATCATAAGGTTGGGGTTTGTATATAGTTACTATTTCCGCATTTAAGGAATTTGATGTGGAGGCTTTATTCACTTGTACATAATGATAAGATCCGTTGTCAGTGACCACTATAAATCTGAGAAGTAAATTTGGTTTTAACTTTTCTTGCAATCATTTTTCGTAATCTTCGCTCTTCAATCCTGGTTTAAAAATAAGCAGGCACTTAGACCCCTGCGCAACCAACGTTTTCGCAAGGCAGAATGACATAAGCTCTACCAAAAGTATTTTTTTAATTATAAGTTGCCGAAATCTATCTACTCGGATATTTTCTTCTTTCCTGTTGAAGTTATTTGGATGTTTGTATATTTTAGCACCTTCTTCGGGAAAGCAAACATAATAATAAGTTTGCCTTGATAACATTTCCATTTCCATTGAATGTTATAATTTAAATTCTTTAAAGCATGCTCAGCGACCGCAGAGGTTCATTGATTATTACATTTTTCATAGGTAGCCTTCTTCCGTTAGAGCGTGTATTGATATGTTACTTTCACAGCAGTTTAATAGCATTTAATTTATCAATAAATTTATCACTAAAATATATTTTTTTTAATTTAATTAAATGAATAAAAAATAAATTATTTAATACCCAAAAGATAAGTACTTTAATTAATCGTATATATATATATATATATATATATATATATATATATATATATATGATGTTACTGTAAAAGAATCCAACCACCATTTTCAAGTTTTCAGTAAATTTAAGTTAAAGTCTTGCAAAGTGTTTTAAATCATGTTTAGTATTTTTAAACTGCGTATTACCCTTGTTTATATACATATAAACAAGGGTATTACGGTTCATTGGTTTGCTATTAGTCGGCCCCAAGTAGCGAGGGATAATTAAAAAAAAATTCGAGGGTTTTGACATTTGGTTCTTTTTATTTTAACAAAAAAATGGCATGTGGGTCCTTTTAGAAACAAAAGTTTAGGGTTTTGATTCTTTTATAGGAAATAATATCCGTTACCTGGATCTTTATAAAAAAATATTGTTAATAAACAATACCAAAATACAGAATCCCAAATAGAAATAAACATTCTAATAGTTAAGAAATTAAAATTTCTTATTTAACATTTCTGATTAATTTCTAATTAACATTTTGACAGGTTTCCAGTTCGATTTCAAAATAAACTTCTTTGCCAAATCCTCCTATATCACCATCAAAATTATTTGATGCCAAGTTTTGATAAAAATTCCTTACATCTTTGGGAATGAGGGGCATCAAGCTCTTAATGTCTGCCAAATTTTTATCAGTGATGGGTTTTCCCTCTGGAATAAGACTTGTAATCCTGAAACAAAAACTGCATGTGAAGACCGTCTTCCCCTGGTGACTATATGTTTACTTCCTAAAATTCACCCTCTTCATGTGTTGAAAAAATACGGAGCTTTACCTGTATTAATTTTGATTACTCTGATCTGCAACCAGCTTACTTTCCCGCCTTCTGTATCGGTTTTGCTATTAGTTATAAGTTTTCTTAATTTGCCCTGTACTTAAGAACTGTTCCATTTCCATTTCTACAACTACAAATTTACGCTTTTTTGAGCACGACAGTACAACATCTTTAAATTATTGTTGTGTAGATTCTGATTTGACGTTTCATAGACCGTTGTATTTTTCCGAAACCAGAGTCGTTAGGTAAGTAACTGTGACCGGGAATCAGGTATTTGAGGTATTCTTCAATGATTGGTGCGACTGCAGAACTGTCTTTGAAAATAATATAATTTTTATATTCATGTTCTGCCCGCCAAATGAATCTGGCCAATCTGGCAGAATTAAACTTTCAGTTTCCGGTGAGGTACGATTGTCAACCATGGCCCCACTTCTTGGGGGCCCTTACCTGCAGTACTCTCTTACTATATGAAACAGTAGGGCCTATCGTTAGACCCCTTGTGAATGCCTTCGTTGTATATAGAAAGTTGCCTTTTATAATATATTCTGTTTCTAATTTATTGTCTTCAATTGCTTTCTTTAACTCACCTTTCATTGCATTCCTGGTTTCTTGTGCTTTAGCTAGGGTGCTGGGCATACCGTGTTTTTGTTTTAGTTAATAACTCAGGATCATTCTGACATTTTTTTTTATTTTCGCATGTAATTCGTCACGCGCATTGCTAGTGTCTTTAATAGGGGGATTCCATCTTACATTAAAGTATTTGTAGAAGATTTTCTTGTAGGTCGAGAACGAGACTTTAGAGCTAGAGCTTTCCAAATAGAGATGGTACATTTTATCAAGTGTCAGACTGAATGGTAGGTATCTAGCTTCTGTTGTACTTTTACAGTAGTGATAGATGTAAGTAGGGAATGAAGAGATGTGATTAATGGCTAGTTTTTATATTAATATTAATATTTCCCTTGTTAAATTTTTTGTTAAATCTTTGTGGAAGTTTTCAATGTTTTAATGAACGTGTTTCAGCATACAATATAATCTCTGAGGTAGTAGGTTCGTGTAAATTGTCTTGAATTACTTTCTTTATTTCTTTTTCTTTTAATCGCGTGTTGCCTACGGTAGCAGCTATAAAATCATTTTGAGATTCGTATGAGCCTAGAGCCCAAAATTGTTCAAAAATTTGTAACTCAACATTGGCTGCTATCTTATCGTGGCAGTTTGAACTGCAATTACAATTAAAATCTTCAAATTCTTTAGCTTTTACCAATTTTTCTTTCACGGCGTAGTGTGTTTGATTGAAGCTTTTTCCTGCTTTTCCACGTTTGCCTTGGATACTTGTTCTTTCCACCCTTTTTCGTCCTACCTTTCCAATTTTGTCTTTCTTCATTTAATTGTTTGTTTCTGTCCTTTCTTTCAAAGTCATCGCTAGACACACAACTGGAAGAAGTACTACTGATGACTTAGTGTTGATCCGGATTAAATTCACTTCCAGATTCTTCAAAGTCTGAAAAATCTTCCGCATCACTTCCTTGTGTCTGTTCTTCACCACTCCCTTGTCCCTGTTCTTTACCACTTCCTTGTATCTATTTTTCACCACTTCTTCGTGCCTTTTCTTCACTCCAAAAATATCTTAGAAATAGTATATTTTGTTTCTTTTTGTCCAAATGCTTACATACTCCCATCAAGACTATCCAAAGTATTTTCATCATTATTAGTTCAATTTTCATCAAGATTCTCACTTGATCGGCAATAGGAACAACCCCATAATGTTTTGATAACTATTGCCTTAAGATGATTCCATCTGATCCAAAATTTTTCCTAAAGTGAAAATGTAGATATGTAATGATTGTTCATGCTTCAATTTAAAACTTTCATACTTACTGTAGCTTCATTAGAAGTTAGTATAAACTATATTTACAGTCTCATTCGTATTGATTTCAGCCTCTCTGACACTATTATCCTTTGCTTTAATGGTGATAAGGTCATTGGTGATAAGTCTTTCATGATTTGTGCTGAGTTTTTCGTCGATGGCTATCTAAAAAGGAAGGAAGTTAAAAATAAAAATAAATTCACAAGAGACTGTAATAGATGCCTGAGTAGTATTATCTAAAAAGAACCAGGCACGTATTCAAAAACCCATAATATTATCTATCAAAAACCCAGCGCTATACTTAGAAATAAAGCAAATCATATAAACAAAACAGTAATTTTCTTCAGTAAAGTAGGAGTTTCGATTTCGTACTTATTAAAATATAACCCAGCTAAAATGTTTATTTACGTGCTATTTCTCTCTCCATTATTTTGTTGTCCCTTAACCTTCTTAGGTTTTCCTAACGCCATGGCTTTTTTACCTGTGCTATACATTTCGCCTGAACATGCACTAACACTGTTCAATACCTAAACACTATAAACAAACAGGTGGTTAGATCGAATAATTATTTAAAAATAACCACACAACTAGCATCAAGAAATCTAAAAAGCACCAAGCAGCGTACTATCGTTTGGCCTCTTTTCAAAAAAATAAAAAACCCTAATATTGGAATTGGTGGTTGGTTCTTTCTGCAGTATAGGGAGTCACTCTTTTATCTGGATCTTTTTTTAGTATCTAAATATAATTATTGTAAGTGGCTTGGTGCTGCTAACTAAAAAATTTAATTTTGGCGTTTGGATCCTTTTGCTGTACCATTATACAGGGTGTCCCAAGATATTTGGACACATTTTGATCATGAATGCTGCCTAAACGGAAAACGATAGAAACGTGTAGTTTTCACTGGTGTACTTGATTTAGCCCAAAGTTTTATTTTAGCTATAAAATAATTTTTTCCCACGAATACAAGGTGTATTAAAAAAATTGCCATTTTTTAAAGCGAAAATAATGAAGTTTTTTAAATATAATACCCTGTAATCTTCTACTTTATAAAAATGTATAATATGGTACTATTTACTCCAAAAACAAAAGAGTTATATAAGTTTAGGTCAATGACGTCACTGTAAAAAAAAGTATTATGTAAGGTACTATTGTCTAAATGTACTGGGTTGTTCCTTTAAAAAACCTAAAACTTTTGGCAAATTGTATCTGACTGCTGATTAAAATGTATGCAGTCGGTGCATAAAAACTTACATAACTCTTTTGTTTTTGGAGTAAATAGTACCATATTATACATTTTTAGAAAGTAGAAGATTACATCTTCAAGATGACAGCAAAATATACAGGGTGTTATATTTAAAAAACTTCATTATTTTCGCTTTAAAAATGGCAATTTTTAAAACACCTTGTATTCGTGGGAAAAATTATTTTATAGCTAAAATAAAACTTTGGGCTAAATCATACACCAGTGAAAACTACACGTTTCTATCGTTTTCCGTTTAGGCAGCATTCATGATCAAAATGTGTCCAAATATCTTGGGACACCTGTATATATATATATATATATATATATATATATATTGGAAAACTTTGTTTTACGGAAAAGGCTATTCTTTATAAAAATTTCTGCTTTCGAGAACAATAATATTCAGCTATTCACATTGAATGTTCATGGTGTCCACAAATTGAAAAAGTTCGATAGGAATTTTTTGGCCACTTCAATTTTAAATTAAATTTTGCAAATCCTACTTCTATAACACATGTATTATCTTAATTAATTTGGAAAATCCACTTTAATTTATAAAGCCGGTTATAGTATGAGTTGTCAAACTTGATGAGTTCAATTGTTGTCAACTTACCAAACAATCCCCAAACAATAAATCCCAAATACGCAAAATGATGCAATCAATTGCAGCGGTAGCAAGGTGTCTAGGTGTGTGTGAAACAACAATATCCAACAAGGTACACGCACTTTCACTTTCTTCCTGAGTTTCTGCAATTCTTGCTTTAAATCTTAATGGATATATGTGCTCAACCAATCCAATCAAACTCAAAATAGTAAACGGAACAGTCACTAATCAACTCTAGCAATACGCAAGAGTTCATCGAAGTAAATACCAACGTTAATTAATATCTTTACTCATTAACCCTTAAGACGCACACGCTCACCGTTGGTCACCACACGATAAAAAGCAACCAACCTACATTGACTTAATTTCATAATACCACCATTCAGAAACCCCTGTAGGTAACACGCCTTGCGCAAATTGAGGTAAATACACCCTTCTTTATCAACAAAAACGTTATATACAATTTCAACTTTTTCAATTACTTACCAGTTCTTGTATCCAATGTGCCAATAGAAAGTAGAACAACAACGTTTCTTCTACATGATGGTTGTCCGTCGCATTTCGCTGCAAATGTTCATCGATTGCGTGATCAGACATTTCCTGATAGGCGGATTGGAAAAGGGAGCCTATTTACTTAGCCTGCTAGGTTACTTTTTATGTTCATAAATAAAAGAAACAGTAAAATATTGCTATTTTCAATATTAATATAATTAAATTTTTACTATTGTTTTCTTGTAGGTCAATTGAGTTAATCTGTATGGATTTCTACCTATGAAGTAGATTAAAAGATCTTGTTTATACCACGAGGCCTACGAAGAGAGAAAATATGATTCAATGGATAACGGGCGCTATTGGTAGCATAAGAATAGAATTGTGACTTGAATATAGGATATATCGTGATTAAAAGTGATGGGCATAGGTTTGAACATTTAGGACGTCACTGAATATTCCAACCTTTTACTTTGTTTTATTCATATTTTTGCTAATATTTCCAGTTTCAAACGAGATATGCAATTGCAGTTTTTAGGTTCTTTTTGCTCTATATAACAATGTCAAAAATTAGGTATCGTTGGGTTTAAATTTCAATTTTTGAGATAGCGTCCTCTAGCGGCATTAGTAAAAGGCTTTAAGTAGTAGGTAAAACATGAAACATGGAAAGCTATTCTAAAGAGTTGAAGTTCACTCAATTCGGTTGCGTCAAACCGCACTTATGAGCATTTTTCAAAATAAAAATGTAATCTTCCCTCACCACTTTATTTGAGAAATGAGAATGAAAACACCTGAAGCTTTTTTGTTAGGAAAACTCGCTAAATATTATTTTTGGACGAACCTTTCTTAGTAATTTTTTGAGAAAATCTTATTTTTATGTTTTCTTTTATACTTCTAATAATGTCATTAATTTGATGACGTTTTCAATCCGATAAATTTAAACACAACCATTCCAACATTCCTCTAGATAACTCGTCCTGCGCAAACTGAGATAAATACGTCCGTCTTTATCAGCAAGGACTATCATGTAGAATTTCCATAATGAAAACATATCACTTACCTACCAGTTCTTTTACAAAATATGCCGTTTGAAACTAGTTCTTTCAACATGATGGTTGTCCGTAGCATTTTGCTGCAGATGTTCTTCGATTGCTTGACCAGATATTTCCTGATAGGTGGATTGAAAGAGAGAGCCTTGGTCTGCAAGATTACTTTTTATGTTCATAAATAAAAGAAATAGTAAATTATTACTATTTTCAATATTAAAATAATTAAATTTTTGACTACGTTTTCTTGTCACCTGATTTAATCTGTAAATATTTTTATGTTTTGATGTCGCTATTTCACTCTCTGGCGGTCATCTCAGTGATTTTTCTTAGCCACATTTATTAAAAATATTTTTTTTCTAAAGCTGTGAGATAGTTTCTGGGATGCAGCCGGCTACCTCGGTTAATGGGACACCCCGTACATAAAACTCATTTAATAATTTACTTTCGCTCTCGCACACAGGGTTACTATTTAAGATAGTTAGGTCCCCAGGAAATGAAGTAGTGGCGGATCGTTACTTACACCTGTATTCCTAGAAGGTTTATTTATTCCAATAATTTTGCTGTTTTTCAATCTAACTTTTATAGAAAAGAAGGCAGGTTATATTATGTTTATTGAAATTGGGATTTCAAACTCTGTTTATGATGCACAAATGTAGCAGAAGTAGATGATATAATCTTAATTAAAAAAACAGTGTGTAACCCCCGACAACAACCTAAGCTTATAATTAGGTTCGTGATCGCGATTCAAAATGTTAACGGTTACACCGCGTTATTTCAGGTCAGTTGGGATTGAATACGGTTCAGTACTCCATACAATTGTGTACCGAACTAATCTTTGGTGCTTTAGTACTTCTGGGTTTGCATCGATTTAAATAAACGTTAAGTTCTAATTTGGTTAAGGTTCGGTACTTACTACGCCTGTTTAATTAAAGTGTAAGCTAAGCCACAAGAAAAATTTGGTAGCCTATACTCCAGTGCCGTACATATGATTTTTATCTTTACCTATCAGTGGACTAGTATACGAAAAATAAACTTAAAAAAATGTCCGTGTGTAAAAACTCTTTTCTACGACTTAAGCGACATCTTTCATATACGACCTGGTATAAGATAGTACGAAATAAGTCTCATAAACTTAAATATTCTAGCAAAAGCACGTGATTATCATCATCCAAAAAAATCAGAAACATTTATGAAACAAATACGGGGTGATTTACTTAGACCGTCCGTTAGAATATGACCAAAACTATAAGACTTAATGTTTAATACAAGAGTTATTCGTGTGCATAAATGCAAGTTTTTAAAAATATTTTTATTTATACAGGGCGTTCAGGAACAACGGGACACGTCTACCTTGTTATTTTATATGGAACACCCTGTATATCATTGAATTTTTGGATTCTACGTAAACTCCTGGGCAATTTGTGAGTTTGGAGGCCTGTAATACCGAGACAGTTGACATTTGAGGAAAGCGACTTACATGTCCCTACCTTAACTTTTCAAAGATTATCGAACTGCGCTATTTCCAAATTTGACGGAAATCGAAAAGATTACATATGTGAATTTGAATTTTGTAATAAAAAGTAATATTCCATTAATAAATAATGTTAATAACAGAATAAGAACGAGCACATAATCAAGAAAAGCAAAGTAGGGAATTCACTCAATAAAAGTGTTCATAATGAGCACTATTCATTCAAATAATCCACAATGCGTATCAATTACAAAGAGGAATATCAAGAGTAAAAATCAGGCCATGGATAAATAATGTCAAATAAGATCAAACGCCACTATAAAGTTATTGTGTAATTGATTAATTACTTGTGATATTCTCATCATGGAAGAATATCCGCACGATGTTATGTTTGATTTGTTTGTGATTTGTGGTGAAAGTAATAGAATTGTTGACAGAACATGCCGCAACTTCAATTTAAAGTATTCACATTAATGGAACATGACAAAAGAGAAATTTCATCGAGTGAAAAATAATTTTTTTAAAATATGGGAGAGTGTTAAGCCAGTTATAAGAACAAAACCAGTAACACAAAGTGAGGAAACTGAAATAAACGCCTTAGGATACTTTGGAGCATCTGCTAATTTAGGAATTTCTTATTTCTCTTCGAAAAGGATTCTTGTTCGTCACAAATTACATCCTTATAATTATAAGGTTTCAACAGCTACCGGAGATTACGTACGCAGAACCAACTTTTGCGAATAATTTTTATTAAAAATTCAAGAAAACCCACTTTTTTAAGAAGAGTGATTAGGACAGACGAGACAAAATTTTGCCAGCCTGGCGTGTTTAACCGAAAAATTAACCATCGTTGGGCTTACAAAAATGCATGCATTGTGAATGAAGTTGAAAACCAATTCAATTTAAGATTAATGTTTTCTGCTTGGTCGTGGATAGTGAGGTTATGTACGATGAAATCTGAATAGGGACGAATACTTAAGAATTTTAAGTTGTTGAAACATACTTGGACGATATGCCGCTTAATCAAATTACTAATCGCTTTGATCAAATGGACGGAACTCCCACATAGTCCACTAAAACCGTAGATGTCATACTAAATCTCTTTGAAGATCGTAGTTGTGGAAATAAGGGTCCATTCCGCCAGATCTCCAGATTTAACGCCTTTACATTTTTATATATGGAGGTGAATCGAAGAATTTGTTTATGCGAATCGTATTTTGTATTACGAAGATTCAATGAGTCCCTTGGAAATTAGGAGAGCAACGCAGTCTGTTGAAGGACGCATTGTGAACTGTCTGAATGAAAATGGTGCTCATATTGAACATTTATTGATCGAATTCCCTTTTCTTGAGTATGTGTCCGCTTTTATTCTGTTATTAATATTATTTATTAGTGCAATATCACTTTTTATTCAAAAATTCAAATTCACATGTGTAATTTTTTCGATATCTGTCAAACTCCCAAAATGACGATTTTCAACCGTCATTTTCTCTAAAAGGACAGAATATTAACATAGGGTACGCCCATGAAAAATATCCATAATTTTGCATAGAATCCAAAATTTCAGTAATATACCACGTGTTCTATTTAAAATAACAAAAGCAGTTTGGTGCCCTGTTGTTCTTGTACAGCCTGTATAAATGAAAGTATTTAAAAAAACTTGCATTTATGCATACGAATAACTTTTGTATTAAACATTTTCTTTGTAAGTCTTAAGTTTTCGTGATATTCTACTGAACGGTCTACGTGAATCACCCTGTATATAAACAAAGCCCCTGATCAAATTTGCTTATTAAGAAAAGTAAGTATGGTCGGGCCGGCTAGAGGTGTCTTATGACTCATCCTTTAGTAAAGCATGGTTTAAGATTTTAAAAACGTATGTCGTTATTGGTTCATATAGTTAGTAATTTTGAACACCAACAAAACATCGTCAAAGTTTCTTGGTTATTTTGGTATTAGCGTACCTGGATATAGGGATGATCGATATTAGAAAAACATCGATGTTGACATCGATGTCATAATCGAAAGCCCAACATCGATATTCAATATTTATCGAAAACCGAACATCGATGTTGGATAACATCGATAATTTTTGAATTAATAATTGACAAAGAAATAAAATACAGTGAAATCGTTCGAAATTTATTAAGAAACAGAACAAATTATTACATATTCCAATATTTTTTATCAACTGACTGAAGGAAAAGTAATTTTGATAAAGAAGAACCTTTTAATCTATTCCTTTGTTGATAAAGAGTAGAGCCAGCTTTTGAAAACAGTCTTTCGGATGGGGTTGATGTCGCGGTAGTACTCAAATATTTCACTGCTATTTTTTTTTAATTTCGGGTAAGTGGAACCTATGACATTATTCCAAACTAGGATCTTATTTAAGATCAGACACTGGATTTTTCAAAAAGTAGCTCAACTCGGAAGGCATTTCGTGATCACTATGCGAAGGCTTGGAGTTTTTGTTATTTACAAGTTTGTAATGTTCGCTGCACAAATTAAATTCCTCTGTTAGATCTGGCGAAGGATTAATAACTTCTTCAATTACTTCTGTTTCCGTCGCAGTAGTTAGTAATTCTTTGACATATTTGATTGCTTTAGAACATGCTAATGGATCTTGAAAGTGAATATTTTTGAATCTTGGGTCTAGCAATGTAGATACAGCAAGTATTTGAACGTGTTCCGAGGGTAACAAGCGTTTACTGATTTCAGTCATTATATTCTCCTTAAGATCCTGACCCATAGAACTGTTTGTTTTAATGTTGTTCATTTTCAGGTTTAGCATTCGTGTTATGGGAATGACTTTGCTGCTGGTAACATAGTCTTGTCCACATATTTCTTTAGTAGCAACTTCTATAGAGCGTAAAACTTCAAAAATTTCTGTCAACTCTTCAATACCTTTTGCAGTTATCATTGGAGGAGCACTTGTATGGCAATTAACAATTTGATTGATCGTTGGTCGAAGTTCTAAAAATCTTTCCACCATATAAAAGGTGGAATTCCAGTGAGTGCTGACATCTTGTATTAATTTTAGATCAGAATGCTTTCGTAATTCATCACTCGCCACTACACTATGCTTGAACCAGGTGACAATCCTTTTGACAGATTCAATCAATACTGGCAATTGTTTTGTTTTTGCAATTGATTTTTGAGCTACCAAATTAAGTAGGTGAGCAAAACAAATAATATGGCATATCTACAGCTTTAACAACATTTGCTCCTCCATCAGTTACCACAGCGGATACTTTTTCTGGATCTATACACCATTCATGACATGTCTGCAACAGCATTCTTCCAATGTATTCAGCAGTATGTGATTCGGCTAACTCATAAACTCCTAGAGTCACTGATGTCATGCGTTCTTCGTCATAAAAGTGTATAGTGACACCAAGAAAACTCCTAGTCTGCATGGTATCCGTCCATATGTCGGTTGTCAGGGTTATATTGCTACTTAGCCCTTTGATTTTATTTTTAAAAAGATTCTGTGTAACTTCATATCGGTTCTCTAGCATTCTCTTGAAAGTATGTCTGGATGGGACTTTATACAGAGGTGCAGCTGCTTTCATTAGGTTTAGAAATCCTTCATTTTCAACAATCTGGAAAGGCTGTGTATCTTTGCAAATCATAAACAGGATAGCATTTGTAAGGCGAATTCCTTTAGCTCCATTTTCGGCGAATTCAGTTATGCTCCTGAAACTCTGATTTAGTGTCGGCTGGAATATTTTTTTGTGACTAAACGATGCACTTATGTCACTTGCATTAAAACTACAATCAGAATCGACTGCACTGTTTTCATTTGAAGCAGAGTCAGATGCAATTATCTCAGCAGAAGTAGAAGCAGTTGACATTAAAGGTGTTACAAATGTCTCCTTGCGTGATTTCTTTGCGCCTGTTTTATGAACTGTGTTCTCCTCGCTGCTATTTTTTCCTAATAATGAACTATGCATTTTTTCAATGTGTAACTTTAGATTTGTAGTGTTGCCACAGGTTTTTAAGATTTTATAGCAAGACCGACATCTGGCTTCATTGTTTTCAAGTCTTTCAAAAAATTCCCAAAAGCGACTTTTTGGCGGCATTTTTAATTCTGGTCCTGTATCCCTGATAACAAACAATTAAGTGTAAATAACAATCAGTCGTGAACTCGAGATAACCAGAACATGCAAAAATATTCATTGAAAAATACGCAAAATAAAATGGTAGGTCACCTTAATATACAATTTTCAATACAACCAAAACAGCAAGCACCCACACCACAGCCGTTAAAAAAAAGTTAGAAAAATTGTCTATGGCCCGATACATTCAAATTCGATATTCTTGCGCGAGAGTGAACGGGTATTGCTCTCTATGTCTCATATACAGCAATTATAACCTTAAAAAAGAACAATCTCGTTTAGCATGCACAGAAGGAAAACAAATTCAATATTTAGAAGTCAATCAATAAAAATTAAAAACTTACGTAGTGTTGTATTCCATGTAATTTTATATGCACAACAGTACAATACTATCAAATAAGTAAATTAAAATAGCTGACGCACGCACAACATAAAATTTTATCAACAAACGAATGGAAGAATGGAAGTGTTAGAGAGAGCGAGCGAGACTACGAAGAACGAACGAAGTGAACGACAGGTGCACAGTGCATGAATACACGTTCAGTCGTGTTCAGAATTTTAAAAAACCTGATTTGTGGATGCGTTCATAGAAGACATAATTTGTTTCGTATTCGTAATATCGTTGCATTGGTCGTGCGTGAGGCCGTGAGTTAACATCGATGTCCGATGATCAATTCCGTTAACATCGATGTTACGATATTTTTCGTATCGCAACATCGATGTTAAAACATCTATGTTTTTCCTGTCAACATCGATGATCATCGAACATCGATGATCATCGAGCATCCCTACCTGGATAATGGAAGTTAAAGGTAAACTTGGCCCCCCCCCGTTATCGCATTCCATCTCGAAATACTGCAGTATATTCATTAACATTACTTGAGTTTCGCTTTTTGAAGATTTACCTTTTAAGGACATCATTATTTGCTGCAAAATAAATAAATGCATTCAATCAACTGGAAATACATTTTGCATTATAAACTTACCTCGTAATAGTGAATATTAATAATAATAGTTTTGAAAAAAACTTTTGTTTACAAATGCAATGGAAACTAATAAATTACGAAGCGAAAGATAAATTATTATTAACTACAAAACACGATGCTATTATATGAAACGAAATACGAAGAATAATTTGAGGTTAAGTAGCCAAGAAGACATCTGACAGCGTCATGCCATGCCCTTTGACTTTAGAATCGACATACGTCTTTAAGTCCTGCATTTAAAATATACAGGGTTATTACAAATGATGTTCATGATTTCAAGTGTACCAGTGTACATAAATCTGGTTTTATTTATCATATAAAAAAAATAAAATGGTTACATTTTAAGAAAAACTCAAAAAGTTTCATCCCAGGTGTCAAGAATTAAAAAATGCTCGATATGGGAACCCCTTATGATACAACAGATGTCAAGACTGTATTCAAACTCTTGCCATACTTTGTTAAGAGTGTCTTGGTCGATTGTTTCGTTGGCTCTGGTAATCCGTTGTTGTCTCAGGTATGCTTTCTGGTAATGGTATCTATCTTTGATGTATCCCCACAAGAACAAATCACAGAGGGTGATGTCCGGAGATCTTGGAGGCCAGTTCAAGAGTGCACCATCATTTGGACCTGCACGACCGATCCGTCAGGCCACCGATTTCGAAGTTCAGTCCTAACATCGAACTAGTAATGTGGACGTGCGCCTTCTAATTGCAGAATGAAATTTGGGTATTCTTGTTCTAATTGCGGTAGAAGCCATTCCGTCATCATGTACAAGAAAATTATTCCATTTATTGTTTGCCCAACAAAAAAAAGATGCCCGTACACTTTGTTGTACGTGATAGCACAAAACACATTAACTTTCAAAGAATCGCGCATGTGCTCGATGTAGGTGTGTGGGTTCTCCGAGCCCCATATTCTGGCATTATGTCTGTTCACTTTACCACACAAGTGGAATGTGGCTTCGCCACTAAAGACTAACCATTTTACAAAGTTTCCATTATCCATTAAGGCCTGCATGTTCTCACGAAATGAAAGTCTTAGAACTTTTGTTGTT
Source organism: Vesta saturnalis (assembly GCA_036346205.1). Taxonomy (NCBI): domain Eukaryota; kingdom Metazoa; phylum Arthropoda; class Insecta; order Coleoptera; family Lampyridae; genus Vesta; species Vesta saturnalis. Next base: position 3,164,423 of record JARFJB010001594.1, read on the forward strand.
TGGTTTTAATGCTTGAACAAGCTGAATTTTAAGGCTTGATATTTACAGTTGGCTGTGATATACCAAGCTCTGTGCTGCATTTAACAGTAGATTTCTGTCGACTACGCATAAAACTTTACCTTACCTACTCTACCACTTTCGAATAGTGATTGCTAGGGGGATCTTCATTAAATTTGGTTCTAAAGTGTCGTTGCACACTAATAACTGATTTATTGATGCGGTAATCCAACACACAAAATGCTTTCCTGTCTTCAAACTCAGCCATTACACAATTGACTTTAACAAACAGCAGATACGTACCTAAACCAATGTAAACGAAATTTTATGAGTTTTTCTTTCCAGTGTTACCAAGTGAAATGGTCTTAAAACAGATTAATCCAGTAATATTTATAATTGAAATCGGGAACATCATTTGTAATAACCCTGTATAGCAGACGTATAAATTATAACGCGTCTTTCTTTAAGTGGGAACTTCGCACTAAGATAAAGGGAAACAGATTCATTTCACAGTAATAATTATATCCTCATTCTCCCCGGCGCTACTATACATAAAATTTGTTAACTGAGCAGCATCTGCCAGACCACTGTTTTGACGTGTGGATTATAGTTACAATTAGAGTATACGCTTTTTGCGATAAGTTTAAAACCAATATAACGCTTCTAATTTTCTAAACAACTCTGTATATAGAGCCCAGTGCAACCAGGAAATTTTAGTTCTTAAGTGTTGGCAACAGTTTGCAAAGTTGAGCGATTTATCATAAACGATTTACGAACTTTTGATTTGTGTCATTTGTGTTTAAATAACAATTGATTTTCTATGTCATATCAAATTCAACAAGTTCTTATCAGAACTAACTTAATAACAATAACACATACTGTAAACAATAAACAATTAAAGATGCCAAAGCCTTTGTCTAGCCGTTGTCAAGAACTTTTAAGCTTTCTGGTCCATTACTTTGAACAACAACGTGAAAATGGAGGCCCCCTTTCGCCAGTTGCTACCGTTAGAGACGTAAGTAATAATGATGGAAATACTACTGTTTTTAGTTATCTTAAATCTGAAATATGAGCGGTTTGTTGAGGATGTTTTAGGTTATGTCACGCACTTTTAAAATCCATAAAATTATTTTTTGTTTATAGACGGTTGCAGCTGTCTTACATGTGGGTCTTTCAATAGTCAATAACATCGCAGCTAAATACAACAAAGGAAGTACTTAGAATCCCATAAAAAAACGACATCGTAGCAAACCAATCGTAGATGTGGATAATTTTGACCAAACTGCAATTGGAAATGTTATGTATGAGATGTACAAAAAGAGTTAGCACAGTGTTAACTCTATACAGTCGTTTTGCATTATGTAGTGTAATTATTTGCAAAGGAACAAGTAACCTAAAAAACTTTACACTTTACGCAAACACATTTTTAATAAATGGGGATGAATAAAATGAAACCCAATAATTACGATAGCGATAGCTCCACCACGGAAGAAAACAAACGAAAAAGGCAACCAGAGGAAAATGATAGAGACAAATTAGTGAAAAGTAAAAAAACACTCAGAACACCGCCAACTACAGCAAGGAAATTAAATGATGAAAGCGTAACAGATGATACCGCTAAAAGAGAGCAGACAAAGGAAGCGAAAGGAAACAATGATATGGCCGAAATTAAAAGTATGCTAAAACACTAGTAGAGGGTCAAGATAAATTTATAGACGAAATTAAAACGCTAAAAGAAGATAACAAAAAGTAAAATTGAAATACTCGAACGTTCTGAAAGAAAGAATAATATTTTATTAAAGGAGTTAACATACGGGAGGATATGGTAAAAGAAGAAACAGTTGAATTCTTGAAGACAGAATTAAGAGTGTCAACCAACATCATCTCAGCAAGGATTATAAAAACGAAATACGCACACGCAATAGTAATTGCAAAAGCAGAAGAGTGGGACGAACAAATGCAAATCATGAAAAACAAAACGAAACTAAAAGGCAAGCCAATTTACATCGATGATGATCTAACACCTAAAAACAGGAAAATACAAGCTGCAATCCGTGGTATCGCTAAAACCGTTAAAGTAGACTTTAGAAAGGTTATTATTAATGAACAGTGCTGAATCTGGAATGACGAAGCAGAGGGTCTGGTAAAAGCAAAAAACTAGATAAAGAAACGGTGATGATGATGGATAACAGAAAGAAGACCATAGCAATGAAAAGGGTAACGAATAAGGAATACGAAACAAAAGGAGTGTTGGATAAAAAACTCTAAAAATAGGCCAATGGAATATGGGTACATTGTATCAGGAAGGCAAGTTGGCGCAGATCATAAAAGAAATGGAAGAATACAAAATTGATATACTGGGAATAAGCAAGTGTAGGTGCACTGGGTTTGGCGAAGTTAATACAGGTCAGTACTCTGTTATATATTCCGGTAAACCAAATGGTAGCGATCATGAATACGGTGTAGGGATTATTTTTAATAGTGAAGCTCGTAAATTATTATTAGAATGTGAACCAATTAATGAAAGACCAATGAAAGCCACTTTGGGGTTCGGGCGGTATAAAATAACAATCCTACAATGTTATTCCCCAACAACGTGAGCCCATTCCAAGAGAAAGAAGAGTTTTACAGTACACTAGAAGGAATACTTCACACAATAAAAAGAGAACATCCGCTAATACTAATGGGAAATATGAATGCGCAGATAGAGAGTGACAATAGGGGACTAGAAGATGTAATAGATAGACATAGGGTAGGGGTAATGAATGAAAATGGTGAGCTGCTCCTTGAGATCTGTAGTGCTTATGGACTAGTAATAGGAGGCACTATTTTCGATCACAAAGAATCTATAAAGTTACTTGGAAAGCACCAAGACAAAATATTGCAAATCAGATCAGATCATATCTGCATTAATCGCAAATGAAAAAAATTTCTGTTAGATGCCAAAAGTAAAAGGGGCGCGGAGATAAACAGCGATCATTACTTGGTAATGGCAAAAGTGAAAACGGCGATGCCAGTAAGAAGAAAGTAGAAAAGAAACCTAATAGAAAGAAATTTAATATGGCGAGAGTAAAGGATGAAAAGGTGAAAACAAACTATGTTAGCAGTCTAAAGACAGTAATCCAGAGCATATACTACGAAGGAGAAATTGAAGAAATATGGGAGAAATGCAAAGAATTGTCAAGCAGGAAAACATGCGGTTTCATAAAACCTACTAAAGCAGAATGGATGAGTAATGATACTTGGAGCAAAATAAATTGGAGAGAGGAAAAAAATAAAACTAAAAAACTAGTTGTAAATAATAAAAACAAAGAAATAGCCCTACAGGAAGAATATAACAGGGTCAACAAAGAAATTAAGAAATCAATAAACAGGGATAAAAGAGATTATATAGATAATATAACACAAGAAGCACAAACCGCGACAGAAAAAGGTAATAAAAGAGCACTCTACATAAACATAAAGAAGTTATGCAACCGTAAAAGGTCAAGTGACATTATTAGAAGTAAGAATGGAGACATACTGTGTACAGAAGAACAGCAGATCCAGAGATGGCGCGAGTACTTTCAGGAGGTACTAAATCATGAGGATTTGAATAAACAAAGATTACGGCAAAAACAACAGAAAGAACTACCAATAAATACTAAACCGCCATCTGAAGAAGAAATCATAACAGCAATTAAGCAGTTGAAAAATGGTAAGGCCCATGGAACAGATGGTATAACAGCAGATATGCTAAATATATATATATATATATAGGTGTTACAAAAAAAATGTTTAAACCGCTACTAAAAAAAATCTGGATAAAAGGAAAGCTTCCCACGAGATTGGAATGAAGGGCTCATAATAAAAATACCAAAAAAAGGTGACTTGAAGAATTGTGATAACTGGAGGGGGATAACGTTGCTAAGCATAATAAAGAAAGTGTTTTACAACTTTATTCTAAATAAAATAACAGAAACAATAGATAAGGAGTTAAGGAAAGAACAAAGTGGTTTCAGGAAGAACAAATCATGTATAGACCAAATCATATCTCTGCGTATAATAAGCGAACAGTCAATAGAACATAAATCCCCGCTCTATGCGGCTTTTGTCGATTACCAAAAGGCCTTAGACACGTTACATAGAGAAAGTATATGGCTTTCATTAAGGAATAAAGGCATACCAGAAAAAATATAGCTTAATAAAGGAAGGCTATAAAAATTACAACTGTAAAGTATTGCATAATGGTAGAACATCGGACAAGTTTGAAACAAGAACGGGAGTGAGGCAAGGTTGTATAATGTCCTCACTCCTATTTATTATAGTACTGGATGAAATCTTGACAAATGTTACAGCAAACAGTCGTAAAGGAATAATGTGGGGGCTCAATAATATGCTGGAAGAACTAGACTTGTGTCTGCTGGCTCACACCCACGGAAATATGCAATCCAAGTTATAAAAAATTACAAGAGGAATCACTTAAAGTAGGGGTGCATGAATATTAAAGACCCAAAAGAGATAAAAATAGGGGATGAAGTAGTGGAAATAGTGGAGGATTTTACCTACCTGGGCAGTGTTATATCCGTGGATAAAAAAGTGCAGAAAGATATCAACGAAAGAATAAGAAAGGCTAGAGGAGTGTTTATAAGATTAAATAAGGTGTGGAGTGCGACAAGTTTAAAGTTAAAGAATAAAATAAATATGTTTAATGCAATGGTGAAATCAACGTTACTATATGGTTCAGAGTCCTGGGCATTGACTAAGTGTTAATGAATAAACTACAAGTGTTCATCAACCGCTGTTTGCGGGACATAGTGGGAATATGGTGGCCTGAACGTATTACAAACGAAGAGTTATGGCAACAAAACGGACCAGATGGAATTATGTAAAGAAATTACACAACGTAAATTTGGGTGGCTTGGACACAAGTTACGTTACGTAAAGGTGATGACGAAATTTGTAAACAATCACTAAAATGGAATCCGCAAGGAAAACGAACTAGAGGGCAGCCAATACAGCAGCAATACATGCAGAGGCACAAATGTGAATGGCACAGCTGGGTAGTTTAGCAAAATACAGGCAAACATGGAGAGACTTTACCACGACCCTATGTGCCACTTGGGAATAACGGGAAAAATCAATCATCAGTCAATCATGGAGAAATGAATCAAGACAACTTTCTACATTGGTTTAAATATCAGTACGTGTAAAACAACCTTCCACAATTATTATGGATAATGCGAGTTACCACAGCACTATGATGAACAAAGTACCTACAACTGCGTCTAAGAAGGCTGAGATACAGCAGTGGTTAAGTAAAAATAATTTACAATATGATGAAGCCTTTTTAAAAACTCAGTTGTTAGGTTTAGTACAGATGTAAATCTTTTTAAATGTAATTCATATTTTATATTATTAATTCTTTCTTTTTAACATAAACCTCAACCAGTATGTGTAGCTGATATGTTAGCTGAATAATATGGACATCGTGTACTTCGTCTTCCCCCTTACCATTGCATTTTTAACCCTATTCAACAAATCTGGGGTATAACTAAAAATTACTACAGAGACCATGTTGGTTCTGATGGTAGTTCTGATGAAAAATCATCAGCTATGTAGAAAGAGGCACTAGGAAAAATAACACCCTAAATATGGGCTAAAACAGTTCGACATACTGAGGAAGAAATACAACGCTGGTGGAATAGAGAAGCTGTATTTGATCGAAGGGGTGTTCGTCCACTGATTATAAATCTGGAAGTCGACGATGATACAGATAATCAGTACATGATTATCTGATTAAATTAAATGTGAATATATGTTATATTTATAAATTTATTCTTATTTCTTGTTAATAAACGTTTTTAAATTTATATTGACCAACCCAATCCATAATGTATATTCTGGAACTACAAGACTTATGAGGATTAATTTTGTCTTTGGATTATCCTATTATACACTTATAAATATACTGCTTTGTTATACGAATCGGTGCTTGAAAGAACGGTATAAGTCCAAAATTCGTGTTTTTCCGGAAAAGAAAACACTTAAGGTAAAATGCGGCAACATTGACACATTTTCAAAATTCCCTCCTAATTTTAGTTGAAAAGAAATTTACGTTCTCTCTTTTGTTGTAAAATTATGTGTATAGTTCCGCCATCTAGTAACCTATACTTCAAACACTTTGTTCTAATTTTATGGTTTGTAGCGTCTGTTTAATGGTTAAGCACAAGAATTTGTTGAGTCACGTCTATAGAAAACTTTGCCGGTGTTAATTGTTTTTTGAAGATTCGACCAATAGTCGGCCAAGTAAGTAATTTCTTATATTACGCGTTAACAAATATTAGTTTATTTCAATTTAAATTCTGTAATTTGATGAAGTTCTACTTTCGTAAGTGAAGGTTAAGATTGACACCTGTGTCAATGTTACACTCTATAAATGTGTCAATGTTTTTCTCTTTGCAGAAATGCCCCGCAAAAAGAAGGTTGGCGAAATTCCCAGAAAATATAAAACCTATTATGAAGACAGTATGGTAAACGCCATAAATCAAGTAAAAAATGGAAGTTTAAGTGTCAAGAGAGCTAGTGAAATGTATGGAATTAACCGTTCAACGTTAATAAACCACTTGAAAAACTATAAATGCAAAGCAGTTGGCCGCCCCACAGTACTCACTTTACAAGAAGAAAAACTCTTGGTAAATGCTATAATAAAAGTAGCTGACTGCGGCTTCGGACTCGATCGTTTTAAATTACGTATTTGTGTTCAGGATTATCTCAAACGAATGGATCGTCCAAACCCATTTAAAAATGGATTACCAGGTATTGACTGGATTAAATCTTTTGAACGTCGTTGGAAGAAAAAACTCAGTAACAGAGTCGCACAAAATCTACCTAAAAATAGGGCAGATGCTTGTTCTTTGGAAGAGCTCAATGATTTTTACGAAAAGCTAAAAGCCACGATTGAAAGGCTGGAACTGTCGAATAAGCCACAGAATGTGTTTAATTGTGACGAATCAGGCTTTCAAACTGAAGCTGGTATTCAAAAAATTTTATGTCGCAGAGGTTCACACAACCCACTGAAACTTGTGGGTACTGTAACAAAAACTACTTACACCGTTCTAGCATGTTGTAGTGCAATCGGTGAATATCTTCCCTTATTTGTAAATTACAAAGGTCTACATCTTTACGCAACATGGTGTCAAAATGGACCAGAAAATACTGTGTATAACTGTTCTCCATCCGGCTGGATGGAGGCAGCCCAGTTTGCAGATTGGTTCGAAAATGTTTTTGTGAGAGCTACTGCTGCGTTAAGTGGACCGAAACTACTAATATTTGATGGCCACAATTCCCACATAACACTACAACCTATTGACATGGCTATAAAAAACAATATTGAACTGTTCTGTTTGCCCTCGCACACATCGCATGTTCTACAGCCGTTAGATGTTGGAGTTTTTAAACCTGTTAAAACAGCATGGCGTAATGTTCTAAAAAGTTTTTATCAAGAAACTGGGTTTAAGAACGCCGACAAGGTAGTGTTTCCTGATCTGTTAAAAAAACTCCACAGTAGAAAAAGAAAATGAAACACCAACACCCGATTTTGCAGGTTACAGTCAATTCTCACCACCAACTACTCCACTTCCTGAACAGTTGGAAGATATTACACCTACTAAAAAGTTGGAATTATCACTAATGACTGTATTAAGACGGCAAGAAGCCAAAACAGTAATACAAAAAAGAAGTAAACTCAGAAGAAAATTTGCGGAAACATTAACAGCGGACGATGTTAGACTAAGAATGATAAAAATGAGAAAAACAAAAGAAAACCAACAGTAAGAAAAACTCAAAAACAAAAAAACAAGAAGCCTGTTGAAAAAACTGAAGAAACCTCAGATAGTGATGCTAGTTTACAACTTGTTCATGATACAGATGATGACATTTCACACGATGAAAATAATAGCAGTGTAACAGAAGAAGATAATTGTGGTAAAGCAAAGGAATTTGTGAAGTTCGACGGAAGTAACCAAAATATAGTTGCAAATTCATGGGTCCTCGTCAGATTTAATAATTCTAAAAGTTGTGTAGAAAAGGAAGAATGCATTCACTATGTTGGACAAGTGTTGGAAGTAAATGACAGCGAAATTATGGTCAACTTTTTGAGAAAGAAGAAAATACATTTTGTGTACCCTGATGTGCCCGATCAAAGCCTGGTATCTGTAGATGATGTCGCTATGGTTCTGCGCGAACCTTATATTAAAAGGGGAATGCATTACTTTCATGTCAACTTTCTTCCTTCTAATTATAAAGCGCCTCCTAAGATTAACTAGGGTTTATTATAATACGTAGGTGTATAACTATCTAAAATTAAGTATAAAGTTTCTTAATTAAGTATTTATTGTTTTATTTCTATGATTTTCCATAAAAATATCTACGACATTTGTCAATGTTACACTATACATGCAAAATATTGACATATAAGCTGTTTTTATGAGTGTGTCAATGTTAGACTTGCCATGGGTAACATTGACACATTACCACTTTAAAAAAAAAATTAATTCTGTAAACGACTTGGTATATTCATATTCTATCATATACAGTGTAGAAAAGGTTAATATATCTTCATTCTGCCACAAAAGCAGTCATATACCAAACTGCTATGTGGCAAAAAAAAATCAATTTTAAAGTTGTGTCAATGTTATCCCATTTTACCATATTCATTTGTAAACTAATGAAAAATATTACTACATGGCAATAGTGCATCAGCTTGTTGTATGGCGTCATTTTAAACATGGGAAAAAGCCTATATTACAAAAATTACTTTTCCCTAAGGTTTTAATCATTTAGATGTCCAACCTCAAAATCCACCTAATAATATTATGGCAAGAATGTCGCCAATCTGTCAATGTTGCCAACCAATGCCACAGCAATTTTCAATGTATTACCTCTATATAAAAAGAAATATCTGGTGTGGAACACCACACGACCTTATAACCTACAAAATGGAAATTAAAAGAAATTAAATAATTTGAATAACATTTCTTAAGGATAATTATGCAACCTCTTTTATAAGAAGCTCATTACAAAAATAGGCAACATTGTAAACGCAAAAACAATAATCTATATCAAACAGACGTTTAAAATTTCATGACAGACAGAGGTTAATACACATTTAAGTGCTAACTTAAATTAAAAGAAATGAAATAATTTCAGTTTTTGTAGGATAACTATGCAACCTCTTTTTTGTACGTTCATAGAGAAAAAACAGGCAACATTGTAAAAACAAAAACAATAATCTTTGTCAGAATGACGTTTAAAACATCATGTCAGATAAAGATTCATAGACATAAATACATGTTAATGTAAAAAAATTCCAAAGCCCCCGCTTCTATAAAAATATCGATAATACAGCTTCTGCATTTTCAATCATATTTAATTAATTTTTACATTTATTTCGCTTTACATTAAAAAACTTTAGAAAAAAAAATTATGTGGAATTAAATTTTCTTTAAACGTTTTTTAACGTCTACACTTTTTCTTATCAAATTAATCGTTATTCAGATATTGAAAAAAATTGGAACTGACTTAAATTCTACCTTAGGAATTTTTTGCTGCTAAATTCCGCGTCGAATCAAAAAATTACATAGAACATAATTAATCGATATGTTTAAGGTCTATAAGTAGTATGAGCTCACTTGAGGAAATGACGTCATAATTAATTAAAAGTGGTGCGGGTTTTGGGGTACTTGAGGACAGAGGCGTGTGTGTGGGACCGGCTTCTTTTCGGGGGCCATTTTCAGCCCCTTGGTGGCATTTTCAACCTCTTGCTGACATTTCCACCCCTAATTAGGGCCCTTTTGGCTGTATTAAGAGCCTTTTTGACAGTTCAGCCCCTGGAGGGTAGGCAAATTCGCGCAAGGATAACCACGTGACCCTGAGCGAGGGGTAGTCACGTGAGCGGGTGGGGAAGGAGTGGGGCAGGTCAAAGTTCAATTATTTTAATTATGAGTCTTAATTAAATTTCTCCGCCATTTTGTTTTTAATTATCAGTCATAATCAAATCCCACTGCCATTTTGTTTTTAATTACGGCTTCTTTTCGGGAGCTATTTCCAACCCCTTCTACATTAGGAATTTTTTTGCCGCTAAATTACGCGTCATATCAAAAAATTGCATAAAACATAATTAATCGATATGCTTAAGGTTTATGTCTAGGTATTTTTATATCTTTAAAATATGCAGCTGTTTTAGAAATATTTGATAAAAACCTAAAACTGCCACTAATAAACCCCCCCACTCTGCCGTTGGATTTCTTCCAAAGTCTAATCAGCTCTAAACCAAATGAACACAAGCTTATATACAAAATTGTAAGTAGGTAGGTATTTTCGTTCTGGAGTTATAGTGGATACTAACACACACACACGCGCGCGCGCGCGCGCGTACGCACGCACCCGCACGCACGCACCCGCACGCACACACCCGCACGCACGCTCCCGCACGCACGCTCCCGCACGCACGCACACACACAAACACGCGCGCGCGCACGCACACACACACACGCACGCACGCACCCACGCACGCACGCACGGACATCCAGACATGACAGCCGATCTTGGCGAAACTTGGCCAAAAGTTGTAAAATGAGCTAATAAGTCGATTTAGCGTTGGCGATAAGTGGATTGCATAACCTTCTATATCTACACATATATATGTAGGCTGGAAGCTAATAATTCTTAATATATCTAAATTTCATAGAGAAAATACAGTACGCAACTAGTGGAAGAAACAAGTTTAACAGCTCGAACGTAGTTCTTTAACTCGCTCGATGTTAAAATAGACCTACACTCTTGTGGTTGAATTTCTATTTCTACGGCTTGTTACATAACACACTATTTGTATTGTTTCAAAAAATCGATCTTTTCGTTCTTTCCCAAGATGTAAGCAAAAATAGTTAAAACAATGTGGTTTTCCCGATAAATCCTCGATTTTGAAGGTGTCACCTTATTTTAGATCTGGGAACGTTTAATCTGTGAAGAAAGAAAGACCTTAATTGCTTTAGAATTTTTCGCAATCTTTTATATTTCAATAAGCACGATTTAATAACTGCACTCATTTAATATTGAGTTAATATCGACCTGAAGTTATGATTAAAAATCGAAGAAGTCACGCATACATATGAAAATTGCGAATGTAGTACAAGCGTTAAATAAATAGTCTAGGTAACATTGAAAATACATAAAATCGAAAATAAGATAGTGGAAAATTTTCTGAATAAAAAAAAAAACGTGTGCCGAAACCCGGGATTGAACCGGGGACCTTTAGATCTTCAGTCTAACGCTCTCCCAACTGAGCTATTTCGGCTTGTTGAATGCATGCCATTCTATTCTGTTTATTACGATGTATATTCTCGGAAATATTTGTTAAAATATAATATATTGTAAAGTTTAATTTATACATGAAATGTATTTTCGGATAGCTTCAAAATTAATTTACAAATTTCCAATATTGCCTTATTATTATATTTAAACTCAAAATACCAATAATCAATAATTGCAGATTTCATTTATGTATGGAACGTAAAAGATAAATTGATTGTAGATGGCAGTGTAATGAATTAATATTTAGAATTGTTATTTAAAAAAAATGGTTGTTTTAAAATTATGCAAATAATTGTAAACGTGAACAGGTAATATTTATGTACGGAAGACCGGAACCCTGTATTACGTTTAACAAATTAATTAATACAAGTTTGGAATGATTTAGGAAGAAAATGTTTAGTAACATCTTCATTCTCGAAAATATATTATATTTATAATTTCACTAATTATAATAACAAATTACATGATTTGTAATTTATAAATAAATTTACACAAATTCATAAAATTCCTAATAAAGATGGCGCCAAAATTTATTTTCAGAATTTCACTTTTTTAAATTTTAAATTAATGTTTCGTTTATTTTATATTATTCCTGTTAGTATGGTAATCCAAACATAAATTTTTCGCCATTTGTAATTTACATGAAAATATGTGACAATTTTTGGCATACAGCCCATTCATATTTAGGTTAGTCCCTTTTTTTTACTCTCTAATCAGTTTAATTACGTAATTTGTGCTTCGTGAAAATCTGGCAGTGTTTGAATTACGGCGTATGCGTACGTGTGAGAGAGGGTATTTAATTTGCAAATTGAATTTGGTGGTGGCGTCTATTTAAATTGATGGCGCGTTATGGAATGCGAGATAATGAATGCATAAAAATGCAGCACGGGAAAAAAGAAGGGTTGGCGGTTGATTTGTTTGAGAGCAATGCACGTGCAATCACCAAGTCGGCGTCGTCGGCGACAGAGAGAACGCATCAGTTGTTATTCTCTTTCCCCGCGACTCGCGGTATGACGGCTATTTTGACGGGAAGGTCGGTCACATGACCCGTTGATAGTCGCGGTGGGTAGAGACGAAACGGGAGGTGAGGCTAGACTTTCCTCGGCGAACGTCTGTGGCCATGACTGCATATTCGCGAATGTAGATTTCTGTTTTTAGTGTTCGGGTTCGTATTGTTTAGCTGTTAATTATGATTTTAATGAATTAAAATAAATAATTAAAGGTATTTTGGTGATGTCGTTTTGTTTTGTAAAGCGTATAAATGAAAATTTGTGGTGCAAAATGTGTATGTGATCGTGCGAGTAGTGAGCTTGCGCAAAGAACGAAGCTCGAACCAGACATCGTCCGGTCGCTGACTAGCAGAAGCAGACACAGACATGTAATGTTCAATGTGAGTTGTGGTTAGGTTATGTGTTCGAGGGTTAAAAAGCGAGTTCAGTTGAGTATATCGGTTCAAGATGTGCGGGTACGTAAGTTAGCGTAAAAACAATTGGCGCTCCTTCGTGGGCGATTTATTTAAAGAAAAATGATGGAAGTTACACCTCATCTAAAGAGTGTCTTAAAAAATTATCAGCACAGCGCGACAAAAAGTTTGCAAGGTCCGGGTTTGTCTTTGGTTGCGGCCAAATCCGAATCTCCCGATTTAAAAGAAGAGTACGTTCAACCAGCTCCATTACCAATCCAACAGCTTCCAATTTTAACGACTGCCGATAAAAGTTGTAGCGAACGTACGGAGACAACGTTAGAAGGTGAAACAATTTCGTGTTTTGTTGTTGGTGGTGAGAAACGCTTATGTTTACCTCAAGTGTTAAATTCGGTTCTTCGCGATTTTAGTCTTATGCAAATCAATCAAGAATGCGACCAGTTACAAATTTATTGTTCGCGTTGTACGCCAGAACAATTAAACGTGTTAAAAAATCAGGGCATACTTCCTAGTAGTGCACCGAGCTGCGGTCTTATCACAAAAACTGACGCCGAAAGACTGTGTAGTGCCCTTTTACATTGTCAAGCTTATCCTAGTTTAAGACCGCCGAAAGGTACTCTTTCATTTACCGTTTATCATGAGTGTTTCGGAAAGGGTAGGGGAATTTGCGTTCCTGATCTTTACACGGGCAAGGACGCAAAGTGCATCGAATGTATTGACTGTAGTGGTGCATTCACCCCGCAACAGTTTGTGTGTCATGTACATAGAGACTTGGAAAACAGAACGGTTCATTGGGGTTTTGATTCGTCTAATTGGCGTTCCTACTTACATATTTGTAAGGATCAAATTGACCACGAGCGCCTTACTAAATATCTCGATGTTATCAAGGACCAATATGATGGAAAAGTGCCATTTGCTTCACCTATTGTGGATACTAACGTTACCAACATGAAGAGAAAACAGGTCAGGTTCTTTTATTGATTTTTTTCACGTTCATTCTTATTTACGAATAATCACTTGTTTTTCCATTCATCCCCAACACATTTTTTTGCTGCTCAAATAAAATAATCACATATTTAGTTTACCGCTATTTTATATTGATTAACTTGCAATTGCTTAATGTTAACATTGGCAACAATGCAAATTTGAAGTTATTGTTGCAAGGCTATTTGATAGAACAATTATCTATCTAGATTGCCATGATTAAACAAAATGGTTTAGCCATTTTTTAGAATTTTAATTCATTACTTATTCACACACTTTATGATAATGAGCTTCCTTGCAAGGTAAAGGTATCATATACCGTTAAATAAAATGCATCAATTAATGTGAGTGAAGTCGGTCTTGATTGCTATTATACATTTTTGCCTAATTAATTTACTCGTCTCTAACATTTTTAAAAATAATATACTATTACGCGATTAAACTTGAAGTGTGTATTGCTCATGAACCGTTTCTGATTATGAAGGAATTTCATTAAACTATTGATAAACAAATTTTTTTTATTTGGAAAACTAACGACTCATAAGGTAAGTGTAATTTACTTTGATTACTCTACTTTTGAATTTACCTTTACCGCATGGATTTATTACTTCGATTGGATTTTGTGTTTATTAGCAAATAATTTTCGGAACTCAGTATCATTGTCTTGTGAAGTTAGAATAACCCATCTTCAATTAGAGATGTTATTGACGTTTTGGTACAGTGGGTCAAAGGTGAATTTCGAAAATATGGAAGCTAACTTCATGCTGCTTCCCATTGTCCTAAAAATGCAATTTTCTTAATGAGTGCCCTATTAACGTAAATTTATTTATATAGTTTTGTCCTAAAGATCCATCATTTTCGTTACAATCTTGTATGTATCCCAAATTTGAGAAATTATCATTTATGCATAACACGACTTCCCTTATTTTAATGTTATTGTTAAATTTCCCGAAATGTGACGCGCCTGTGAAGCGTCATTAAAAAGAAATCTTTTCTTACCGGAATCCCCGTTAGTTCTATTATAGTGGTGGACATAGTTCTACTAAATGAATCCCGAAAATCAGCATACAAAGTCTGGGGTCTCAATTTCACAAAGTGTGATCCCAAAATTGGGCACATTTTACCCTCATCCTTATCTTTAGAACTGTAACCATTATAGATTTTGGAAAAAAAAAACAAATTTTGTACAAGGATTGGGCTACGATGTGCCATAACTTTTTTGACTCATCTAAAAGAACCAATCCGTAATTTGAATTTTTTTCATTACTTTGCATGGCCATTTTTTATCGCTAAAACAAAAGTTGTGCTGGAATTGTGGTATAATGTGCCGAAATCGGTTTTTCAATATCATTTGTTGTTTTATTAGTAAAAAATGTGTTCAAAACAAAAGAAATTGTTCCAGAGTATGCCAGTTTTGTAGCGACGAAATCAGTTTTTCAATATCACCTATGTTGTATTTACAAAAAACGGTATTTTCGTAAAAAAAAGTGGCATGGTCAATTTTCTTTTGAAAAAAACCAGAACTTTTCCAGAATGTGCTAGTTTTGCAAACACGTTGCCCTTGCAAAACCGATTTTTTCGTGAAAAAAGCAGCATGTCCAATTTTTTTTCTCAAAAAAAAATGTGCTAGTTTTCATGTACAGGCTGTCCCAAACTCGAGGGGAAGCATGGGGATCTCCCTTATTATAAGAGATAGGATATAGGTTTAAATTCGGCACTTTTGCTAAATTCGATACCGAGTAATAATCTGAAAAGAAATTTGAGCTAACTCGAATGGATTTGGTTTTATGCTCAAAAAACTAAAAATTTCGATTTTCGTTTTTCGCGTTTGGCCACCTTATTATTAGGAATTTTCAAAATTCGATTAAACATTATTAAGGCACCTTTTTACGCACAATACTAATACGGTATTAAAAATATTATGTGACGTTTCATTTATTCTGAACCATCATCAGGTTTATTTTTTCTTATGGGGGTTAAGACATATTTTTATGTCGTTGGATGGAGAATGTTATGCTGATTTTAGCAATATATAACACTTTATGGTTTGATCGACTGCGAACTAAAATAATGAGAAAAATACGAAGAACAAGATTCCGCCCTCTTGGATCCAGCAAGGAATAATTACAGTAGTTCTACTTATTTAATTTGTTAAACTCGTTAGAACATCAAAAAAATATAAAAACATTTAAACAATTAAAAAAAAAACATTAACAAACAACTCAAGCAAGTATGTCTATGTAACACGGGCATAATAGCGACAACGCAAATTTATCGATAGGTAACAACAAAATAATTACACAGACAAACAAACAAAAATTATTATAATAAATGTTCGAACAAGTTTCCTCCTTCTTGAATACAGTAACGAATTCTTCTTCTACAATTGTTTACGCTTCTTTGAATGGTTCGCCTGGGAATTTGACGAAGTTCGTTCTGGAGTTCTTCTATATTTTGCGGTGGCGTCTTATAAATCATATTTTTTAAATAGCCCCAGAGGAAGTAATTTAAAGGGGTTAAATCTGGACTTCTTGCTGGCCACCTAAGTGGTTCCCTATTTCCCATCCATTTATCAGGAAATTCGCCGTTAAGATATTCACTTATTATCGCAGCATTATGAGGAGGAGCTCCGTCCATTTGCCACCAGAGAGTCCATCTTTCGTTTAGCGGAGCATCATCCAAAAGGTCTGATATTTCGTGTGTTAGAAATGCGAGGTAGCGTTGAGACGTTAGGATACCTTCGTAAATAATTGGCCCAAGGAGCCTATCCCTCCAGATTCCAACCCACACATTAAAGGACCGGTGGCCTTGTCCTCGCACTTGCCTGTTAAATCGTGGATTTTCAACGGACCAGTAGTGCTCGTTATTACGATTAAACATTCCATTAGTGGAAAAATTGCACTCATCCGTCCAAATTATTTGATTGAGAAAGTTGCGATTTTCCAGCATTTTGGTATTAAGTTGGTTACAAAAATCCAACCGTCTCATATCGTCCCCAGGCCGAAGAGTTTGACTAACGTGTAACTTAAATGGTTTATAACGGTGTTGCTTTAACACTCGCCAAACTGTCGTTTTTGGCACTTCAATAGTTTGCTCTATTTCTCTGGTAGATGTTGAAGGATTTTCTTGAACCTTAGATGGGTAACATAAAGTCATAACACTCCAAAAAAAATGTCTGCTGAAATTAGCAGTGAAGTGAGTGGAAATTCTTATAATTAGTATAATACTAACAAATAGTACCTGATGTAATATTTCTTCTTCGGCATCTCTGTGTAGTCTGCTACCATATGCATTTCGAGGTTTCTGAAAACATCCAAATTCTCGCAAATTTTGGTCTAATTTTAAAAAATATCTCTGGTTTGGTTGCTGCCTCTCCGGATATTCCTCTAAATATCTTTGTTCTGCTCTGACACTATTTCTATTGCAGCTATAAAATATCCTTATCATGTCTCGTTTTTCTGAATTTGAAAACATTCTAAAGAAACTTGCAAATTTTTGAAGCACTAATACGAAGGTTCTTGCAGTTATTACCCTTTTTACAATTAGAAAATGACATGACAAAAGCCAACTCCTGAGTTTTGTTTGATTCATGGGTATCGTGATAATGTAATATTTAGTTTTTAATTTAAGTGTTTTAGTTCGCAGTCGATCAAACCATGAAGTGTTACATATTGCTAAAATCAGTATAACATTCTCCATCCAACGCCATAAAAATATGTCTTAACCCCGATAAGAAAAAATAAACCTGGTGATGGTTCAGAATAAACAAAACGTCGCATAATATTTTTAATACCGTATTATTAGTATTGTGCGTAAAAAAGTGCCTTAATAATGTTTAATCGAATTTTGAAAATTCCTAATAATAAGGTGGCCAAACGCGAAAAACGAAAATCGAAATTTTTAGTTTTTTGAGCATAAAACCAAATCCATTCGAGTTAGCTCAAATTTATTTTCAGATTATTACTCGGCATCGAATTTAGCAAAAGTGCCGAATTTAAACCTATATCCTATCTCTTATAATAAGCGAGATCCCCATGCTTGCCCTCGAATTTGGGACAGCCTGTACATTGAGCCGAAACTTGTTTTTCTTGTAACGCCTATAGTTTTTAGAATTTTTCTTGGAAAAACGAGCATTACTTTTTAGAAAAAAAAGTTGTACAAGCCTATTTTTTTTTGTCTAATGTGCTTAAATTTTATTTTTCTACAATTTGATGATAAAAATACACAAACATGGTCAGTTCTATTATATTACCCTTATTCTACAATACGCTGAAATCGAATTTTCGATATCACTAAATTGTAACTAGCTATAAATACTACAGATATAATGTCCAAGATTATTGTTTATTTGTAATGAATGGTGTTTTCCTACACTGTCTTGGGTATAATTGATTCGTCCTTGTTACTTAAACTCACTAATGCAATCAGTTACGTGTTAGAAACGGTTAACCAACTGGCAAGACCACAATTAAAAAAACAAATATCCACCACGTTGTACCACAAATCTGACATTCCAGAACAAAAATCACCATTCTTCTTTTTTCGAAAAACCAGAAGTACTATCAAAAACAAGGTTAGGCGGCTTAGGCGCATTTTACAACATTGTGGCACAGTTTTGGTTTTTTTTTAGCAAAAAAAATTGGACATGCTACTTTTGTCATGAAGAATAGTTTTTTTTTTTGCAATAACAGGGATATTAAAAAACTAATGTCGGCTTATTATATACCGCAAAACTAGCATATTATGGAACAGTTTTGTTTTTTTTTCTTTTGAAAAAAAAAATTGGCCATTTTTAGAAAATATTGTTTTTGACAAAAACAATAGGTGATATTAAAACAACTAATTTCGGCACATTATACTGCAAAAAAAGTACATTCGGGAACCGTTTTGGTCTTGGCCATGCTACTTTTTTTTAGAAAAACGATGGTAGATATTGCAAAATTGATTTCGGCACATTATACTGCAAAACCTACACATTCCGGGACATTTTTTTTTGTTTTGAAAAAAAAATTAGCCATGCTAATTTTTTTTACGAAAATATCATTTTTTGCAAAAACAATACCTATGTGATTTTGAAAAACTGATTTAGGCACAGTATACTGTAAAACTAGCACATTCTAGAATAGTTTTTTTTTTTTTTGCAAAATATTGGTCCATGCTACTTTTTTTACGAATCGTTTTTTGCAAAACATGAATGCTACATTTTTACGAAAATGCCGTTTTTTGTAAAGACAATAAGTGATATTAAAAAAAACTGATTTCGGCACGTTATACCGCAAAACTAACAAATTTTGGCCATGCGTTTTACAAAAACGATATTGCAAAATTGATTTCAGCACATTATACTGCAAAACTAACACATTCCGGTACAGCTTTTTTTGTTTGAAAAAAAAATTTTTACGGAAATATAATTTTTTGCAAAAACAATATGTGACTTTGAAAAACTGATTTTGGGCATCTGCATTATGCTGTAAAACTCTAGCACATTCTGGAACAGGTTTGTTTTTGGGGGGGGGGGGGGGGGGAATTGGCCATGCTACTTTTTTACGAAAATTTTTTTTTGCAAAAACAATAGGTGATTTTGAAAAACTGATTTTCGCACATTATACTGTAAAATTAGCACATTCTGGAACAGTTTAAATTAGCCAAGCTAATTTTTTTTACGAAAATATCTTTTTTTGCAAAAACAATAGATGATATGGAAAAACTGATTTCAGCACATTATGCTACAAAACGGTTTTGATTTTGTTTTGCCATGTTACTTTTTTTTACGAAAATATTATTTTTTGCAAAAACAATGGGTGATATTAAAAAACTAATTGCTGCATATTATATTGCAAAAAAAGTACATTCTGGAACCGTTTTGGTCTTGGCCGGATGCTACTTTATTTTTACAAAAACGATGGTAGATATTGCAAAATAGATTGCGGCACATTATACTGCAAGACTAACACATTATGATACTGTTTTTTTTTTAAGAAATTGGCCATATTACTTTTTTTTACGTATATACCATTTTTTTCAAAAACAATAGGTGATTTTGAAAAACTGATTTTGGGCATATTATATTGTAAAACTAGCACATTATGGAAGTTTTGTTTGTGTGTTTTTTTTTTTTTTGGAAAAAAATTAGCCATGCTACTTTTTTTTACGAATAAATCGTTTTTTTTTCAAAACCTGACTTCTACTTTTATACCGCAAAACTAATATTTTGGAACAGTTTTGGTTTTGGCCATGTCACTTTTTTTTAGAGGAACGATTGCACATTATACTGCAAAGCTAACACATTCTAGGGCAGTTTTTTTTTTTTTTCTTGAAAAAAATTGGTATGGCTAATTTTTTTTACGAAAACATCGCTTTTTTGCAAAAACAATAGATGATATGGAAAACTGATTTCGGCACATTATGCTGCACAACTAGCACATTTTGGAACCGTTTTGATTTTTTTACAAATTTCGATTTGCAATGGGGAATAACAGGTAAAAACCCCCAATGAAAGTAAAATATAAAAAAATGGATGTCGTCTCCTCTCAGATCTAAACTTATAGAATATATTTTAAACTACATAATTCCAATCCTGAATTGATCCCATTCATTTGCAAGGGGGGTAAAGGTCATATTTAAATACTTAAAAACAAAAAGTATACAGGGTGTCCACAAACTCTTTCACAAAAGAAAACTGCAGATTCTAGAGCTGATTTTATGTCGATTTAACGTAAATTACCTTAATATAAAAATACTTCCTAAGAGAGCTGGAGCTCTTGGAAGATGGGGTCCTAACATCGGGTTAATTCAAATGTATTCAAAATGGGTTCCCTTTAAATGATAGCGTTCTGTACATTTATTTAGTGGAATAAGCGACCATTTTGGGCGGGGCATTGGACATTGTTATTCTTGAGTTTTTTGTCTTTCAAAATTTCGCAATTTTAACATAAAGTTTAAAAAAATTTGTTTGGACCTGTAGAATTGCCTAATCGTTTAAACGGCGAAAAATATCTCAACTTTCTACAAAATACTTTACCGGATTTATTAGATGATATTAATCTGAATATTCGGCGGAACTTGTGGTTTTTACATGATGGTTGTCGGGCTCACTATAGCAGAACTGTTCGTACTTTTTAGATAACAATTACCGAGAGCGCTGGATCGGAAGAGGCGGTCCGGTTGCTTGGCCAGATTTAAATCCTCGCGATTTTTGTGTTTGGTGGTATCTAAAATCAATGGTTTATTTCCCAACCAATAGAAACACGCGATCAGCTTTGGAGAAGAAGTCCGGGTGTCTGCCACAAATTTAGGAGCAATCGGGGAATTTTTGCAAAAATTCGGCAATCTTTACATAAACGAATAAATTGGTGCATAGAAGCGGATGGTCGTTATGTGAAGCATCTTTTGTAGATTCAGTTTTGTGTTTCATGCTTTCAGTTGTCATTTTGAATTTTTTTTTATTATTAATTGTCACAGCAACATTTTTTTGTATTAAAAACGATTATTTTTTACCCGAGTTTATTTCTTACTTTCTAAAGCAAAATTAATTTATGACATGAGAGCAGTTTGATGTTCACGTAATTGTTATTTTGTTAATTTTATAAAAGTACAAATAGATTTATTTCGAATACGGTTCGCCGTAGCGACTTCAGACAAGAGTATCATTATTTTATGAAAAAATCAAAATTTTAAAATTTTGTTAAAATTGCGAAATTTTGCAAAACAAAAAAACTTACGAATAACAATCTCCAATGTCCTGCCCAAACGAGCCGCTTATGAGTACAACTAAAAAATCAGATTCACGCCATACAATTGGGCATATTTCACTAAATAAATGTACAGTGCATCCCATTTTGGTTGAGACAGCCAGATATTTCGATTGTTGTTGAAGATAAAATCTTGCGGTTTCCGCGGTCCTGTGCCACTTTTTTGTGAAACTCAAGATGGCCTGAACGGATTTTGCCTAACTTCTTTCGTTTATAAATTACAAATTGAAAACTTGTCCCATAGAGAATTTTATGTAGAATCCAGGGGCGCACTCAATTTTTTTTTCGGGGTATCGTTATGGAGATACGACTCAAACTTATGATTTTTTCAATGCAACACCCTGTAATTTATTATCTCATTAAATTACTTATTTTTTTTCCTTCGTAATGATATATAATGTAACCATGAAGTTTTAAAAAATGCTCCAAAATTACTAAAACATTGAATTTTAATAGAGTGCCATGGATTTCAAAGTTTTACTACAGGGATTATTATTTGTGATTTTTTTATAGTAGGTCATGGATGCTACAAACACTGTTGTTGACTTTTGGAGCATTGTTTTATCAAGTGACTGTGGAGAAATCAACACAGCTGCTGTCATGATGATAAATTTTGATACGTTTTATTGTGTTCGTGTTTGGCGATTTTGTTAATTTGTGAAATTTTATAATGGCTGAAAGATTTTTTCAGAACAACGAAAAGTATGATATCATACAATGTTTCAATCAATGCCATGAAAATGTTGACGAAGCATTTAAACAGGTAAACTAGTAATTTACAATAAGACATTATATGACATATTGTTATTAAAACGTTAGATATCCAGAGAGGCATCAACCTAGTCGAGCAACGATATTTCGACTAAAGAATAATCTACTAAATTATGATGCGTATTCTGAACCCCGACCCAAGACGTATAACAAGGAAAATAATGAAGTGGATGAAATAAATGTCTTAGCCAGCGTCCGTGTCTCTCCTCAGACTTCTTGTACGAGGTTAGAAAATGACACTGGCGTTCCCCGATCAAGGGTACAAAGGATTTTAAAAACACAAATTGAAACCCTACAAAGTGAATATTGTCCAGCATTTATACCCTGGTGATGCAGCGAGGCGTGTGAATTTCTGTAATTAGTTTTGAACCAAACTCGAAGGGACAATAATTCTGCGAGTAAAGTCATATGGTCAGACGAAGCCCATATAAGCAGTGCCGGTTTATTTAACAGGCAAAATACAAGGCACTGGTATGATGAAAACCAACACCTAATTTTTGAGCAACAACAGGTTCGATTTGGTTTTAATGTAGCCTGTTTCTTATTGGGGACATCAATAAAATACCGCATTTTTGAAGGGGTATAGATACTTGATAGGCGAATAGATACTTGGCAATTTTGGAAGAAGTAATACCAGAATTCCTGGAGAATGTTCCCTCGCCTACCTTAATGCCATTTACTTCCAACAAGACGGTGCCCCTGCCCACAATTCGAGGTTGATTGTGCCGTTTTAGAAGAAACTTTCCAGGACCATTGGATTGGAACAAATGAACCCATTAGGTGGCCTGCAAGGTCACCTGATTTGTCAGTGTTGGAATTTTTTTGTGGGTTTTGAAAAATAAAATATACGGTAAGAGGCACAATAATATTGAAGAACTTCGTGCAACAACAGAGGAATTTTGCAGAATTTACAAAATCGGCCTTTCATAATTTTAAATGCATTAAGACGTATTAAGAAATTGTGTGTTAGGGGAACAATTGAATGAATAAGTTACCGAATAATTTCGAAATGAAATAGTATGAGTAAATATTTAATTAGTTGCTTATTCTACATTATGAACTTTTTATTACTATTTATTTGTTGCTATTAGTTACTTACGTTTTGTGTTTTGTTAGCAAATTAGAGTTAGTATTGTTCTTGTTCCTTTCATGGAAAAATCACAAGTAGTATTTCTTCAATTTGAACTTTTTTGTATGAAAAATCCATAGCCTACTATTAAAAATCAATGTTTTAGTGATTCTGGAGCATTTTGAAGAATTTATGTTTATATATCATTTTGAAGGAAAAAAATAAGGAATTTAATGAGGTGATAAAATACAGGGTGTTCCATTAAAAAGTCATAAGTTTGAGTCGTATCTCCATAACCATACCCTGAAAAAAAATTGAGTGCGCCACTGAATTCTACATAAAATTCTTTATGGGATAAGTTTTCAATTTGACACTATCGCTGAGAAATTTCGTAGATATGGAGGGGGTCCAAAAAGTGTGAATTTTCAAAAACGTCCTGTAACTTATGAACGAAAGAAGTTAGGAAAAATCCGTTCAGGACATCTTGAGTTTCACAAAAAAGTGGCACAGGACCGCGAAAACCGCAAGGTTCTATCTTCAACAATAACCGAGATACTTGGCTGTCTCAACCAAAATGGGATGCACTGTACAGAACGCTATCATTTAAAGGGAAACCATTTTGGAGATATTTGAATTAAATCGATGTTAGGACGCCATCTTCCAAGAGCTTTAGCTCTCTTAGGAAGTATTTTTGTATTAAGGTAATTTACGTTAAATCGAAATAAAATCAGCTCAGAATCTGCAGTTTTTTTTTGTGAAAAGAGTTTGCGGACACCCTTATAATTAAGTATTAATTAAAGACTAATTTTTACCCAAAAATATATTTTGTACCCATCGTGGTTTAAGATACCAATAAATGATTTAATTTTGGGTGGTGCTAACTTGATCTCAACTTAGCACCCAAAAGCTAAAAAAGGACTGTGCCATTGGAATCTTCGAATTCAAGACTAAATGGTATCCGCGATATTTTTTTCATATCTCAAAATAATAATAATAATAATAATATAACAATTGAGGTCATCATCAAAAATTATTCTATTATAATATAAAATGTAATAAATAATACATGAATCTTTAAAAACTTATAAAAGACTAATTAGTACCCCAAAAATGATTTGTTCCGCACGATTAAAATTAACATAAATTCAGGCTTTTAATTTCCGCGACGTCGTATTATGGTATTAACATAAATACAGGCTTTTAATTCCCGTGACGTCATACAATGGTATTTCCTGATATTAATTGAATAATGTTATAAACTGTAAAAAGTAATACATGAATCATTAAGAACTTATTAAAGACTAATTAGTGCTACAAAATTATTTGTTCTGTACGAGAAAAATTAAGTTAAATCCAAGATATTCGATATCGTGACGTCATACTATGATTATTTCTTGATATTAACAGAAAAATGTTGCAAGAGAACTTATTAAAGATTAAATCTACCTCATCGACAAAAATTAAACAAAATTGAGGATTTTAAATCTCGTGACGTCATACTACGGAATTTTTTGATATTGACTGATCTTCTTCTTGTTATGAGAAACTTCCTTAAATTGATGACTTTTTGCTCAGCACTAATTGTCTCGTTCTACTTTTGATTGATTTTACTGCCATTTCTGTTGATTGTTGGAGATTCTATTAGTGCTATAGTTTCCGCGTGCGTGATATTTTTTCATGTTATCTCCTGTTTTGCTCTTATTGGGCCGCTTTTATATTACATTAAAAGAGTAGCCTGTGTTGATCATAGACCTAAAAGAATATTAAGAGAGGCAATACAGATAATACACACAAAAGGTACCAACATGAAAAGAAGCTCTAGCAACCAACACAAGAGCAAATAGAAATATATGAGTTTAACGAAGCAGGTGAAAGAAATCAAAGAAAGTGAAAATCATCAACGGTGTACCTAAATACGTAAGATAATGCAGCAGTCGTGAGGTTAAATTGAATAACGATAAGTAGAAAGAGACAATTAGTGACCTGAAAATGGCACGATTTTCCCGAAACGTGATCAATTCAATGAACGTTCGCGAAAGAACCACGATATTCTTTCAATTTTTGGCTGTCAATTTCAGTAAAGACCGTAGTATGACGTCAGGACCCTTAAAATTATTTTTGGGGTATTAATTAGTATTGAATAAGTTCTGTTATTTCTTACACTTTGGAACATTTCGCTGTCATCAGAAAATTACGTAGTATGACGTAACAAGACTTATGTTAAGTTTAATCATATAGAACAAATAATTTTTGGTGTACCTAACAGTCTTTAACCATCAATGATTATTTTCTACACTTTATAACGTTTTGCTGTCTATCAGGAACATTTCGCTAATGTCCGGAAATACCGTAGTATGACGTCACAAGGCTTAAAATTCTAGATTTAGGTTAATTTTAATCATACAGAACTATAATAATTTTTAGGGTATTGATTAGTCTAATAAGCTCTTAAAGATTTATATATTATATATCACGAAGTAACTGTAGTATGACGTCATGATACCTAAAAATCCTGGATTTAACTTCATTTTTCTTGTACAGAACAAATGATTTTTAAGCAGTAATTAGTCTTTGATAATTACTTAATGATATAGGTAATCCAGCAATGCACGTCATAAATTTATTTAGCTAGTTCCAACTAATTGTACATGTTAGTATTTCAAATGTCAACATAACAAACAAAGATAGAAACAATCTAGAACGTTGGAACGACTTACTTAAATTAATGACGTGCATCAGTTTTTTCGCTGGATTACCTATACATGTATTATTTTTTACAATAATTAACATTGGATGTCAATATCAGAAAATTACGTAGTATGACGACACGTGACTTAAAATCGTTAATTTTGTGTTAATTTTAATCGTACAGAACAAATAATTAGTCTTGAATATGTTAAAGATTCATATTTTATTTTTTTCATTTTGTAACACACCATAGCATGACGTCACGTGACTTCAAATCCCGTATTCAAGCTACCTAATTTTAATCGTACTGAATACAGGGTGTGGCGCGAAGAGTTTTGATTAAAAGTAATGGCGGATACAGTTATGTTATAAATCTGATATTACGAAGCTGTAGGTTTTGGATGACGCCGAGTTCAAATATAATATTGCCCTGAATGTGGCACTTCCGGTTATACCGGAAGTAGATGTCAACTTTGTTATTTTAAATGGAACCTAATATTTTTTATTCTATTTTCGAATTCTACATGTCCTATACCAAAAATGAAGTATTTTCGAGATATTTCGATTTTTTTTTAAATTTTGAAAAAATCCTAGTCTACGTTGATTAACGATTTCTCCATTAATAACGAAGCTAGTGACGTGAAATTGTAACTAATAAACAACAGGCGCTTGCACGTTAACTCCATATATCCATATCATTGATATTTCATACAGGGTGTTTTAAACTTAGCCGCCAACATGCACAATTTAAATCATTTATAAGTTGCTTACTTTAAATAGAACACCCTGTATTTTATTACATTTTCCGCTGTATTTTTTTAAGCCAATTCATTTGATATCAGTATTCCCTATACCTAAATCCAACCACTTTTGAGATATTTCATTATCTTAGTTAAAACATCACAGCACTTAATTATTTCAATATTAGTAAAGGGTAGGCCATGGCTGTCAAAGATTTGATAGTTAGCACGTTAATTGTTTATGTTGTTTTGACAGTTTTCTTTACCAGTTTGTATTTCATAGTAAATAATGGCAAATGTAGGATTTACTAATGATGATTTTTTAAATCTTATTATTATTTACGGCGAGTGTAATAGAATTGTTGAACGGACTTGCCGTGTTTTTGCAGAAAGATATACAAATCGACCAAATGCAACTGGTGATATTGTAAGAAGATTGCTTAAAACCTGCCGTCAGTTTGGTCAATTTACGACAAAAATTAATAAAAATAAACCTCTAGTGGACAGTGACAGAAACGAAATTAATGTTTTGGGTTATTTTACGGCCTCTCCAAATGCCTCCATTAGAGATTGTGAGAAAGATCTTACTTGGTCGACGAGAACAATTCATCGCATTTTAAACCAACACAAATGGAAACCATTTTCATATCATTTGGTGCAACACTTACAATTAGGTGATCTTCCTCGAAGGGTAGAATTCTGTGAATGGTTTTTAATGAAGACCCAAGGGGATGAAAACTTCATAAAAAAAGTTATATGATGTGATGAAGCAAAGTTTAGCAAAAATGAATTATTGAATCGACATAATTCCCATTTTTGGTCTAATGAAAATCCACATGTTAGTAGAGAACGTTATTTCCAAGATAGTTGGAGTTTTAATGTTTTTTGTGCAATAAAAGACGATAAAATTTTAGCATTAAAATTTTATGATGAAAATTTAAATGGTATAAGATATTGCCACATTTTAGAAGAAGCCATACGACCGGCGTTACCTACTTTAAGAAATGGAGAGGCGGGTTCATCTTGGTATCAGCAAGATGGAGCACCTCCTCATCACTTTGGGCCTGTTGCTCAGCATCTTTACGATATGTTTGATGATAGATGGATTGCCAATCAGGGTCCGTTTCGTTGGCCAGCTCGCTCTCCTGATTTGGCTCCTCTAGATTTTGGTATTTGGGGTTACATTAAAAATCAGGTATTTTCCAAACCTGTTACGACAAAGGAAGATATGATGCAGAGTCTTACTTGCTTTTAATTCTCTAACACCCGACCATATTTCCAGAATTACAAGACATAACTTAATGAAAAGGATTCATAAATGTTTAGAAGTAGATGGTGCTAATTTTGAACACTTATTATAAAACTTTATTTGTTTAATATTACATTAGTTATTTTTGTTTGTAAGTTATCTAATTAAATTAATACAAAATACCTAGTCAACGTTTTTAATGATATCCACAATTAATCATTCATTCAGGCTATTGGTTACTTTTCAGAATTAATAACTTATGAAAAAATAACAAAAAGTCACCTTAAATAATGGAAATCATGGCCTACCCTTTACTAATGTTGAAATAATTAAGTGTTGTTATGTTTTAACTAAGATAATGAAATATCTCAAAAGTGGCTGGATTTAGGTATAGGGAATACTGATACCAAACGAATTGACTCCAAAAAATACAGCGGAAAATGTAATAAAATACAGGGTGTTCTATTTAAAGTAAGCAACTTATAAAAGATTTAAATTGTGCATGGTGGCGGCTAAGTTTAAAACACCCTGTATGAAATTTCAATGAGATGGATATATGGAGTTAACGGGCAAGCGCTTGTTGTTCATTGGTTACAATTTCACGTCGCTAGCTTCGTTATTAATGGAGATTCAGTGTCGACTAGGATTTTAAAAAAATCGAAATATCTCGAAAATACTTCATTTTTGGTATAGGACATTGTGCACAAATTTTATCTAGAATTTCCTGTAGAATTCGAAAATAAAAAAAAATATTAGGTTCCATTTAAAATAACAAAGTTGACGTCTGCTTCCGGTATAACCGGAAGTGCCACATTCAGGACGATATTATATTTGAACTCAGCGTCATACAAAACCTACAGCTTCGTAATTTCAGATTTTTAACATAACTGTATCCGCCATTACTTTTAATCAAAACTCTTCGCGCCACACCCTGTATAAAAAAAATGCGGTACTAAGTAATCTGTAACTACTGCTACACAATATAGTAATTTGAATCGATTTTTTTATGTAATATTTTCATGATGACGTGTTATTTTAATGGTATTAATTAATTAATAATTCGAGATATGAAAAATATGGCGAGTACTATTTAGCCCGTAATTCGAAGTTTTTAAGGGTAAGTATATATGTAGTCTTATTTTAATGTGCGAGTTGTACCCCCAAGATTAAACCATATGTTGCGTTTAAACCGTGATGGGCATATTTTTTCTGTACAAATTAGTCTTTTAATTAGTACTAATTATGGGGTATACAATATTTAGGATTGGAGGTGGTGCTAACTTTATAGACCAGGGCTGTCCAACTGCAAGTGTTCCAAGGGCCGCTTAAAAAAAAAATGCGTTTTGGAGGGTCGCATTACAAAATACTCCGTATGCAACTTTATCAGTTAGTTTTAATAGGTATGGTATATAAAGAAAAAACGCGTTTGTATTATTATTTTAATTTATTCAAGAAAATATCTACTTACAAAAAAAATTAGTGAGAAATTTGAGGATGTTGATTTTCACTAACTAATGGATCAATATTAACTTCAATATTTGTTGTTGATAAACGAAGCAACTGAGAAAGTGACTTATCAGAGAGGGAACATCTTTATTTTGACTTTATAAATTTCATATTGGAAAAGCTGCTTTCGCAAAGATACGTGCTTCCCAGCATTGAGCCCAGTGTAAGCCCTAAGTTTCGCAAGTTAGGATATCGTTTTTCTGCCAGCAACTTGAAAAAGTTCAATCCAGTTTCAGTTCTTCCTAAAAAGGATCTGATTGCAAGTCACACAATTCCAGTTGAAGTTCTGCTCTGCTTAAATTCTCAACTGAAATTGTAAGGGGCTGGGTGAAAACTAAAATCTCTTTCTATTTGTTTAAAATCGCTAAATCGTTTATCAAATTCTTCTGCAACTGTGTCAATGTATTTTATGTGAGGTAAATTTGAAACTTCCTCAAAATCCTTTATTTCTTCAGAATGTTCTTTACACCTTGGAAAAATGAAAAATCTTTTTTTTTCTAATGAAGACTTGAAAAGCTTAATCTTATTCTTAAATCCATTTATGTGTCCAAATAAGTTGACAATATCTGCTGTTTTCCTTGTAGCTTCAAATTCATTTCGTTAAGATGAGATGTCAGGTCTGTTAAAAATGCAAGGTCTGCTAAAAATTATGCATCTACTATTTGATTTTCCAGTTCCGTAATGTTGGACTTGACTTCATCTTTAAGGAGAATAGGAATCTCCTTGCGTAGAGCGAATAATCGTTGCAAACAATTTCCGGCGCTTAACCAACGAATATCGGTGTGAAGTAACAAGTCCCCATATGTAGCATCTACTTCGGCTAAAAAATCACAAAACTTTCTGTGGGTCAAATAACGATTGCCCCCTCTAATAATATTAGTTATTTTAACAACCACTTTCATGGCATTCATTTGACGTAAGGATTTTCCACATAGGGCCTCTTGGTGAATAATACAGTGTATCACAGGACAGTTGATATTATTTTGTTTCAATAGTCCTGCAAATCCAATTTCAGTTCCTATCATAGCTCTGGCTCCATCAGTAACAATACAGGAACATTAATCGAATCCCACGTAGTCTGATACCACCTTATTTACAGCTTCAAAAATATCTGTACCCTTGGTTGTACCATGGAGAGGAATAAGATTAAGCAACTCCTCTGCTACACTGAAGTCGTTTTGAATAGTTCGGATAAAAATTACAAGCTGGCTAATGTCGGACAGATCAGTGCTTTCAGCCAGGCACAGCGAAAATATTTACATCCTTCAACCATGTTATGCAGTTTTTGTATACATATTGATTGATATGGTCCACCGTCTTGCAATTGTTTGATGCGACACTGAGACTGTTTCGAATTTTTCGGCAGTTTTTGTTTCATTGAATTGTTTTGCCATTTTGATTGCACAATTTTTAATTAGCACTCCATCACTAAAAGTTTCTTCGCTTTGACAATTTCCAACGCTACTTCGTAAGAAGCGGCAATACTGCGCTTGTTATCAGTGTCAGATTTTTTAAAAAATGTTGTTTGTTGTTTGAGTTTTTTCTTATAATCCGTAATGATAGCCTTTCTTGATTCCCCTGTATATTGATGAGATGTTTTCTCGTGTAACGTAGTGTAATGTGTTTTCATATTATATTCTTTGGGAACCGATAGTACTTGCATACAATTAATGCACTGAAATTTATTATTGTTGTTTGTGATTAAATAGTCTGATTCCCAACGGTCATTATAAACTCGATGTTCGTTCGTTATTTTTCTTTTCTGCGAAGACGTATTTTACTTAAAAAGGCTTTAGAATTGGTCCGTACTACACAGTAGAACAATTATTAACTAACTCTGCCCGTCCCGCTTGACTCAACCTCTTTATATATAGCGCGTGGCTTCACGAATATTCTAGAGTGACCGAGTAAGATCGGTCCGATTTCCAGTAACTTCGCTGCGACCTTCTATCCGTCGCCAGTGGCGTCACACGTTATTTTATTGGTATGTTACGATTAATGTAACAATTGTGCATATTTCGTATTTGAAGGTAATTTATACATTGAGAAGTCCGCTCCGCGGGCCGCAAACAGTAAACAAAACGAGGCCCGCGGGCCTCGTTTTGGATAGCACTGTTATAGACAATAAAATGTTATAAACCACGCAACTATCATTTTGAATATATCCCACTAATTTGCAAAGGGGATAAAAAGTGGAATTATTATTGTTTTACAAGTTTAAAGTTGGCAGTATTTTTTTGAGAGGAATATTGTTTTTTTTTATCTCTTATCTTAATTTGACAAATAAACTGTTTAATAATATTTATTTGAGTTAGAATTTTTGTATTTTGAACATTATGTTATGATTTACATTTACCAGCGCCACTGGTGTTTAGCCTGCTCGAATAAAAGTGGCTGCTGAAAATAACTACCAACTTCACATCGGTTTCTTTATTTATGTTTCACTTAACACGTTGGCTGCCGTGTGAACCAAATGTGGTGTCCCGCTAAATTTTTGATAAAAAAAATTTGGTGTTTGGGTTATTAACTTACATTACTTTTGCATCCGCTGCGAGGGGATGCAAAACACTTTTGCAGCCGCCGGTGAAAATGTCAAACTTTAACGTTGTCGGGTGAAGTTTAAAATGTTATCTTTTATTGACGTCTGAAGAAAAAATTATTTTTCGGACACTCAATGGAAATCGACCATATCTCCTTAGTGCAAATCATAAAGAAAAGTATCTCTTTTCTTTATGGCAACCATTTCTTTATAAAGAATCATTAATTATTTATTGGAATAAATATTGAACGTACAACGTTAGAAAAACTTATGCTTGCACAATTTTTTAACTGTAAATCATTAAATGATAGCACCGATTTTGCTAAAACCTCCTGATGAATTCCTCCATTTGATGTAGAAAATGATGAATCACTACATGCAGAAGCCAACCGTAATTCAGTAGGTTCTATGACTACATCTGATGGATTCTGGCATCCACTGTTTGACGATGATGGCTGCTTAAAAATCATTTTCGAAGTTGCCATTTTATTGTTAATGCTTTCTTCTATATATTCTTCTGGAGTCGTGTTTGATCGTCATCCTCCATGATTTTTGAGCCTCCTGATATCCGCTCCACCTTCAGCAAGAAAAGTAGTTCGACGTTGACAATGTGCAGTGTAACCGTCTGGGTTGGGTAATTTCAAATGATGGGCGATTTTCTTCGGCATCTTGTAGAAACTGTGGATCCCCACAGGCTACTCTGTACAGGGTGGCCAACTAAGAATGCGAGCTACTGTATCTGGGAAACTATCCATTGTAGAGGCTTGCGCAAAAAAAATTATTACTAAAACGGCCATTACAAAAACCTGGAAAATATTTTCAAGTTTCTGAAATGGCCGCTAGGGGGCGTAACTGTAATCTTGAATCTTTTTTTGTTTGGCACTTTTTGACGTATGTCTAAAAATAAAGTGGTTGGGGGTATTCAAAACTTTCCTTAAATAACCCCCTGTATCTTCGAAACGGCTAAGCCGATTTTAACAAACATGGGCTACAAATGTTATATTTGAAGTTTTGTTAGTTTCACATGTCGTCGCTACAGGGCATTGTTCAACATTCCGATAGAAACGGTTAATGTTCGCAAACAAATTAAACGCATTGGTATGACTTTTTTTCATGAACAAGTAGCTAAGCGATGCCTAAACAAGTTCGCGAAAACCGCATCTGGATATCTTGTTCCTAACCTAAAATATCGGCCAAAGAAAACTTTATGCGAAAATCCCTTTGCATTTTAATTTTTTTTTTTAACTATATTTTTTCTGGAATTGTTTCTATTATGTAAGTTGTGGCCCTAAAAGGGCCGATTTAAATGAGGAAGGTTTTTATGCCCCACAAATGCTCGAAATGCTGACCATCACGCTCTATGCATTGCTGAAGCCTCTCATGACTAGACAAAACTGCAGCTTCAATTTCGGCTCTCGTTATGTTACGTATTGTGTTACGAATCCGGTTTTTCATATCTTCTCTAGTAGTAGCTTGAGTCCCAAACACGATGTCCTTTAAGCGCCCTCATAAATAAAAATCGAGGCAAGTTAAGTCTGGCGATCGCGGAGGCCATGGAAACAGACTTCTCTTCCAATCCACCGCTGTTAAAATACTGCATTAATATGCTCTCGCACATTAATAGCAAAATGAGTTGGCAACCATCCAACTGCAAAAACAATTTTGCCTTGTTTCCAGAGGCACATCGTCCAACAACAACGGTAATTGATTGGCCAAAAGTCAAGAAATACATTGCCATTTAGGGGTTGCTCGAAAAATATGGCCCAATAAATTCTGCCTCCCAGTACGCCACACCATACATTTAAACTCCAACGTCCTTGGCGCTGAACTTCACGCAACCAATGGGGATTTTCTGCAGACCAATAATGCATATTGTGCAGATTGACTCTCCCGTCACTACTGAAGGTGGCTTCATCGGTCCAAAGAATTTGAAATAAAAATTCTCTATTTTCGTGTATCATACCTAACATCCAATGGCAATAGTCTAACCTTCG
Organism: Vesta saturnalis; assembly: GCA_036346205.1. Taxonomy (NCBI): domain Eukaryota; kingdom Metazoa; phylum Arthropoda; class Insecta; order Coleoptera; family Lampyridae; genus Vesta; species Vesta saturnalis. The sequence continues at coordinate 3,198,486 of JARFJB010001594.1, forward strand.
ATCAACATCTTCCTCTTTCAAGGCCTCATGCAAAACGACATGATATGATTAGAACTTACCTATGGTCCTTCAAAATATTTTGAACCGTTGTCCGTGATATGCCCAACTCAGTGGATAATGCTCTTGTGATAACATGAGGATTTCCTTCAATATAGCCCAGTACACGGTTTATATTTTCTTGTGCTCTTCCAATTATTTGCCGTTGAAACGTAGGCCGAATACTACCATTGGCTCGTAAGTTCGCCACTAATCGGGGAAAAACTCTTACATCGCAAGGACGCCGATTTGGATATCGAGCCGCGTAAACTCTTTTAGCTACTGCGGCATTCTGAAGACATTCAAAATAAACCGCAAACATACCAACAGCTTCATTATTCGTAAAACGCGTTTTGAAAGCACAAAAATTGCTCAAAGTAACGCGAAAGTATTGACAACTATTGACAATTTGAGGATTATTAATGTATGTTTTGTTTAGGTATCTGTTTCCATTGCCTGCTTCTATTAATTGTATTTTTCGTATATATCCATTGTGAATATTCATTTAAACAAACAAAAATAGGCCTTTCGTATAACTTTTAGCATTGCTTACTTGCCCGTAGTAATTTCAAAAGGGTGATTTTATTCTAGTGTATAAATTTACAAACATTTAAAATCGCAATTTCTAGGTAACCTATTCAGAGCCGAAATTGAAGCTGCAGTCTTGTCTAGTCATGAGAGGCAATGCATAGAGCGTGATGGTCAGCAGTTCGAGCATTTACGGGGCATTAAAACCTTCCTCCTTTAAATCGGTCCTTTTTAGGGTCACAACTTACATAATAGAAACAATTCCAGAAAAATATAGTTAAAAAAAAATAAAAATTTTAGTGATTTTCGTATAAAGTTTTCTTTGGCAGATATTTTAGGTTAGGAACAAGATATCGAGATGCAGTTTTCGCGAGCTTGTTTAGGCATCATTTAGCTACTTGTTCATGAAAAAAAGTCATACTAATGCATTTAATTTTTTTGCGAAAATTCATCGTTTCTGTCGGAATGTTGAACAATGCCATCTAGCGACAACATGTGAAACTAACAAAACTTCAAATATAATATTTGTAGCCCAAGAATAGCTCATTTCAACGCGCCCAAGTTTGTTAAAATCGGCTTAGCCGTTTCGAAGATACAGGGGGTTATTTAAGGAAACCTTTGAATACCCCCCACCACTTTATTTTTATAGATACGTCAAAAAGTGCCAAACAAAAAAAGTTCAGATTATCCTCAACTTCAAAGATCAGTTATTTTTTTATTAGGTTAGTATAGCAGAATTCACAGAAACATCACTTTTTTAGATTCAAGATTACAGAAACATGAAAATATTTTCAGGTTTTTGTATTGGTCGTTTTAGTAATAACTTTCTTTTCCGCAAGCCTCTACGATGTATAGTTTCCCAGATACAGTACCTCGCATTCTTAGTTGGCCACCCCGTACATTTATTGTTCACATAAAGTATGAACAGTATTGAGTGATTGATATGTTTTGGGCGCAAGCTTACATATCTCCTGTACAGGGTGTTCCAACGATAGAGTAAAGTAAGTTTATGCTTAACTAGAATTATTTGTGTAAATATTGTATGGACCATGGGGTAGAGAAGTGTGCATTTTTTTAAAATATTGGAAGTTATACAGGGTGTGCCAGAAAAGCAGGACGTGAAAAAATATAATTTTTTTAAATAGAACACCCCGTATTTGATTTAAGTTTTTAATTCTACGTGTCCATACAAACATATTTTGTCATACAAAAGATTGGCTGAAAGTTTTTAGTTCTTGAGATATTCGCGTTTAAAGATTATTATGGTCATTTTCGTGGGGTTGATGAATGGGCAATTGTTCCGTTATTTCACAATAAAAAATTGATATTTCGTGTGAAAAATGAGTGATATACTAACCTTTAGACCGAGTAGTATTTCTAATTTTCTCAACAGGGTGTTTGTTATAACCATTCAAATTTGAAAATTCTCAAATTAAAAAAATCAGTTTTTTAATTGCACACCCTATATATTTTTATTTCATTTTATTCGGGATTAAAAATCTATCATTTTGTCAAATATATCCTATATCTATCTTTGATAGTTTTCGAGGAATTTCGATTTTTCTCACTAGCTACGTTACATACGATACTATAACATTATTGTGGATCGTGGTAGCCATGGAAAACAATTGCGACGAAATAAAACAAACCACCCAAGCGAGAATATTAGCAGTTTTTATTAATGAGAAACAGTAATTCAATAATTATTCAACATTGCGTCTTAGTAAATGCTCAAATAGACGGCCTTCTTGCTGAATACACATATTGAGCCTTTTTCTCATGTTCTGTCTCACTTCGGATAACATAAGAGGGTCACTGTGCGACAAGCTTCGCGAATTCTATTTTTCATGCCCTCCTTGTTGTAGGTTTAATAATACACACCGATCTTTTATGTATCCCCATAGGAAAAAATCCAGTGGAGTTAAATCGCATGACCTGGGTGGCCATAATATAAAGCCATTACGTCCTATCCATTACTTCGGGTATTTCTGGTTCAAGAATTCCCTTACGTCCCGATAAAATGTGAAGGTGCACCATCCTGTTGCAACCACATATTTAGTTGTCCTTCTAAATTGATATCCTCAAGCAACACAGGCAATTGTTCACGTAAGAAATGCAAATAGCTGCGGCCCGTTAATGGATCATCAAAAAATGGGGACCGATAATTTGGTCATTAAGTATACCACACCACACATTTAGTGACCAATGATTTTGGTTTTGAACTTCTCGTAGCCAAAATGGATTATCAATGGCGTAATAGTGCATATTATGCCGATTTACAACCCATTACTTTTAAACGTCGCCTCATCGGAAAACATTATGGAGCACAAAAGTTGTTGTTTAATTGCAGCCGTTGATTAATGATATTGCAGAATTCAATTCGTCTTGCAAAATCCTCTTCTCGCAATTCTTGATGAAGCTCAATGTGATAGGGATGGTACTTTTACTTCAGCGTTGTTTGATTCACGTTTGATTTGGAGGTATCACATATCGTCGCTAATGTTCTAGAACTCACTTGGGGATTTTCTTGAATATTTAATAATATTTCAAGTTCTTTTTCTTCATTAGCTGCCCTTTTATTAACAACTTTACGTTTGAAGTATTTAACACTACCGCTAGAATCAAATCTATCCATCAAATTTTCCAAGCCAACAGTAGTAGGTAATCGACGTTCAGGATATTTCATTTTGTAGATTCGTTGTGCCAATAAAGGGTTTTTCAGCCTCGCCCAACACGTATATCATATCAATTAATTCATTTGTCGAATAATCCATAATTGATACAAGAAATGATAACAAGTTAAATGCGAAAACGACAAATTTAATATGTGTTTATTTTGACAAGTATCTTAGTAACGCAATTATTATTTTCCATGGCTACCAAGATCCATGCAATGCAATGTTATCGAAAATAAAGTAGCTAGTGTGAAAAAATCGAAATTACTTGAAAACTATCAAAGATAGATATAGGATATATTTGACAAAATGATAGATTTTTAATCCCGAATAAAATGAAATAAAATATATAGGTGTGCAATTAAAAAAACTGATTTTTTAATTTGAGAATTTTCAAATTTGAATGGTTATAACAAACACCCTGTTGAGAAAATTAGAAATACTACTCGGTCTAAACGTTAGTATAATATCACTCATTTTCACACGAAATATCAATTTTTTATTGTGAAATAACGGAACAATTGCCCATTCATCAACCCCACGAAAATGACCATAATAATCTTTAAACGCGAATATCTCAAGAACTAAAACTTTCAGCCAATCTTTTGTATGACAAAATATGTTTGTATGGACACGTAGAATTAAAACTAAAATCAAATACGGGTGTTCTATTTAAAAAATCATACTTTTCACGTCCTGCTTTTCTGGCACACCCTGTATAACTTCCAATATTTTAAAAAAATGCACACTTCTTACCTCTACCCCATGGTCCATACAATATTTACACAAATAATTCTAGTTAAGCATAAACTTACTTTACTCTATCGTTGGGACACCCTGTACAACTCAATCTCTAATTCTTCTCATTTCCGTCATAACGGTGAATATACGCTTCTTCCTTGTCTAAGTGTCATGGAGGATGACAACCAAAATAGAGCCGGTATCTTCGATATCCTTCACATTTAACTTTCTTGGCTACTCACTACGACATGCCCCATACAGACCGAAAATTAACGCCATTTTAATCATAAGAAAAGTATCGTCAGATGCTTCGGGCAAAAATTTTGGCACATCATCCTGCGATAAAATTTTATATTTTTTTGCATCATATCCCCTACTTTGGCGCTTTAAATATAACCGTAACTTCCCATAATTCGATATAGCGACGTTTTCTTTCACTCCAACGTACTTTTGAACATGAATATATCGACCACAGCGTAGATTTCAGTCTTTCAGCTTGTAGTGAAATATAAAGATAAAACTTACAATAAATAAATAAATGTATTTTTCATGAAAAAAAGCAAGGATAACTTCTTCGTCGATATCCCTTACTTGAAGTCCTCCGAGAATTGAAAATATTGTAGGTCTTCTCGTGATTTCAAGGGTAATAAACGAGCAACAAGCGCTAACTCCGATATTTCAGGATGATTTTCATTATTTATTTCCATTTTCACGCGATAACTAACACTTGACAAAATGTTTGTTTACCTATTTTTGTTTAGTTGCTGCTGTGATGGAAACGGCAATTTGATTTTCGCGCTTGTCATATATATTTTAAATAATTTCTTCTAAAATGTAATCCATTTCTATTTAGTGATTCTTAAAGAAAAGTGGGTTCTTCTTTACTTATCGCGTTTCTGATCTCGGCTGCGCCCCGATTAGAAAGATCGCGATTCGTAAAGAAAAACAATACTTTTCTTTACTTATAATACAAATTCATCTCTTAATTTAAGTTAGGTTCTAGTTGTCTATTAATGCCATAGATTATTGTTTTTGCGTTTACAATGTTCCCTATTTTCGTAATGAACTTGTTATAAAAGAGGTTGCATAATTATCCTTAAAAAAATGTTATTAAAATTATTTCATTTATTTTAATTTCCATTTTGTAGGTTGGAAGGTCGTGTGGTGTTCCACATCAGATATTTTTTAATTCTTTAATTTATGATATTCTAATCCTCATGAAAGTATTAATTAAACTTACAAAAATTAAATGGAATTTTAATTATTGAAATACAAATGTGTGAAAAGATTACTGGTATTTAATAAATATTGGATCAGGCAAAAAAAATGCAAAAAATGACACATGAAGGTGCATTTTTTTCGCCTTCCTAAAATAACAGAACCAAATTGTTTATATTTTCCGCGTGCGACTACGATCATCCTTTTTACTCGCTTAAACAATATGGAACTTAGTATAAACCTCTCTTTAAATAATTTCATTTTCTCATTTATTTAACCCCAAACGGGAAAGTTTGAGTATCAACTGCTTAAAAGTTAATTATATTCTAATTAGCTGTATTTATTATTATTTTATTCCTATTATAGTATAATGTAATTACGTCAAGAATAGAAAAAATTATTGAAGTTACAAGTACATGTATCTACTTATCTCTAAAATAATCTCTTTAATTACTTTATTTTAAAATACATAAACAGGTTTATTATTCTTATTTCTAAAATATACTTAAGTAGTTCTTATCAAAATTGGCCGTTATTAATTTAGGTTTAAGAGTAGAAAATTTTGCTTCAAAACAATTTTTTTTTTGAATGTAGCTAATGTGGGTGTAGCTCGTTACTAAATCGTTTTATAATGTTAACCACTGTTAATGATGGGGGCGTATTTTGTTGCAAATCATTTAAATTAATTTTAATTATTGGATCAAGAAGGTGATCAGGTTTGCGCAGTAAAAATGGGGTTTATGTAAAATGTCAAGTTTTTGCTTTTGCGTTTTTATTTTTGTTTCAGTGAACAGCAAATAGTAAGTGATTAATTACACTATGTTAATGTAAGAGAGAAGAGCCCAATTGTTACCTGGTCAAAAGGAAAAATATTACTTTTTGACCTTCATAGAACCCTGCTAATATTTTTATACATTTATAAATGCTATGCATGCGTTAAACAAATGTGCATTGTTTTTTTTTATCTAAAACAGGAAGTTGGTGTATAATTGCATATATGATAATTACACTTTACATTTTTTGATAAGATCTGCATATTTTGGCTGCAGATAAAATTGTTGCTTAATTAAAACTTTATTAAATTACATGTCCACAATGGAAAATTTGAGAGTTTTTCAATTTTATTAGCGAGATTTATTTCTTATAACCTACTCGTAATTTAATCGGGTGTCTATATTGGTTTTAAGATCTTACATCTACAACCGGATGTTACGGACTAATTACATACGTTTTGTGAGACTAGCTCACCTTTATTTATCGGTATTTAATTTTACAAATTGATTGACAAATTTTTTGATTCACATGATTCATTAGGAAGATTTTTTATTTTTAGGATTTTCTAAAATATGAGATGTCATTGTGATTCTCTGTAGGTTTTGTGGATATAATTATGTACTGTTTTTATCTAACTCAGTAGCCTACGGACTAATTGCGTAATTTTGATGATCTTTGCCCGTTGACGTTTGTGTTTGTTTTATCTATGAGATTTTTAAAAGTCAACACTTTATAAATATAATTACTACCGAAAAAGTGTAAAAAGATTTATTAACCCAGAACTATTTTCCATTTTTTTTTTTTTCATAAATTTTCATTTAATTGAACTGATCCTAACTAAGGGGTGTTTCAAAAAGGACGCAACCGTATGTTTGATGACGTCAATTTATTCAATTAAAAAATACTGTGACATTAACTCTTTGAAGCACAAGATATAGGATTTTTTTCTAGACCCTTGTAGCACGGAATGAGTTTGAAAAATAAAAACAATTTATTTTTACAAAAAACATTTATTTAGGTACAAAAATCACGTAATTGATGACATTTTGTTGATTCATTTTTTTTTATGGTCAAAATCATAAAAAAAGAAGTGGTTAGCTCAGATAACCACTGTGCATCTGCAGAAGGCAAAATAAAAATAAGGTGAAATATTAAAACTTATTTTTTGTGAAAATTCTGAAAACAGTCTTTTCCTTTTCGCAAGCACAAGGGAACGTTGCATGTGGAACACATCCAAATAGTGCGATGGGCACTTTTTTGGTACTGCATGCTGCACAGCGTTTTGACGTACTTCTCATTGGCTGGTTGTAACAACCCATTTTGGAATTGTATTAAAATATACCGTAATTTACGTTCTTCGTTCATTTAGTTGTAAATAAAAAAGTTTTAATTATTAATGAATTATAAGTTGTGGTAGGCAACTTAATTTGTATTTCTTTTTCGCGCACCTATATATCATCTGACATCCTAAGCGTCCTTTTCTTCATTTTCCTGATGTATTCTGTGTATAAAGGAAGCCATTTTTGGGTTTCCGCCTAAATTTTGTGAAAAGTGTCATTGATTTAATGGTAAGGTGCATTTAACTCACATTATATTAAAAGTTAAAACATTTGCTTTTTGCAGGCACTTTTACTGCTTTTACACTTTTAGAACTTTTACTTTTACATTTTTACCACTTTTGGTATTTTCGATGCTTATGATTGCAATTTTGCACTTAATCCATTTGATCCCATGATTTTTTTTCTAAAATAATAACTCACTTGTAATTTCCTGTTGAAAATGTGTTAAAATGTCAAAGTAAATTAATATTTAACAAAAAAGAGTCGTTTTTTTTGGAAAAATAGGTGTACTCATGTGAGTACAGTGGGCTAATCAGAAATCAAATCCAAGCACCTATAAGACAACCGAAAGTTTTATTTTTCTCAGTACAGAAAATACATATAACTAGCAGCTATGGAACTGTATGAAACAATCACGCTCCAAGCACAAAGTGACGTTACATTTTATACAGGTCCAACGAACTCTTTGATGACATACGCGGCACCTGAGTTGTTTCTCTATTTTTCTTGGGAAGTGGCCGCCTTCGTTTTCATAGTACTGACAGGTACAGTTCCGGTAGTGCGTTTCCTAGTGTAAGTAGACTTTGGAAACATCTCAAGTAATGGCGTACTACCTCCTCTGAAATTTCAACAGGTCCATTTCTTTATTACCCGCTGTTATTTGTAATCTCCAAGCGTTAACAAGAGTGGTAGTCATCATATGGGTAAAAGGGCCACCACCATTTCTTTCCTTGTATGCTCACTCTGTAGTTATTGACTGATTGGTCGAAAAGATTGACACCTCCCATTCCAGCATTGTACGTGGAGAATAACTTTGGTTGAGGGACATCGATTTTCTCTTTGACAGCAGCACTCCAACGTTTCACCTTTGAGAGTGGCGTGACAGAATCATAATTTGATAACATGGTAACAACATTATTATCCTTCCATTTGACGAAAAGTAAGGAGCTTGTTCTGTCAAAGCGATATTCTAAATATCCGCGATCCTTTTTTCTCATTTCGCTTGAAGGAAGCAAGGGACATTTTTTTATGCGGTTTTCCCTTGCAGTACCTGTGGCCTGAAACCCTTTTTCTTTCAAGGTTTGCATAAGATTGTAGCTTGTGAAATAGTTGTTGAAAAATATTTTGTGGTCTGTGGACACATCAACAATTTCAAGCATTTGTAAGACAACTCTTGAACCTAAAGGCAGGGCTATTTTATCTATTGCTGCACCGCAGTAGGTATCAAAATTGTAGCAGTAACCAGATGAGCTACAAAGCATCCATTCTTTGTAACCAAATCTCACTGGCTTTCCCCTTATGAATTGTTTAGACGAGTGATGTCCAAAATATTTGATCATTGCTTCATCGATTGACAAGTCTTTATGGAATACACCGAACTGTTGAAATTTTTTGTTTAGTGTCTTCATTAGCGGTTTAACTTTGTACATTTTATCCTTTTTATCTATTTGGGTATTATCAGCCAGATGTAAATGTTTTTTTATTTCTTGAAAACGGTTCCTTGACATTGCACTAGCCACTGGGAGAACCAAGAGGTCTTCATCTAAACACCAGTAGTTGCGCTCTCGTGGCAGCCGATGATACCCACTCAAAAGTAGAATGGCAATGAATATTTTTATTTCTTCCTGAGTCACAGAAAAAAGATGATTGTTATTTTGAAGAGCATACAGATACGTTTGTTCCGTAATCAAATCAATGACTTCGCTGTCTAAAATTTTTTCAAATATTTCTACTGGAGGTTTACCTCCAATTTGGACTTTTAAATTATCCAGGCGGTCCATGTAGCCCGTTGTGGATACCATACTGATATCCAGCAAATCTTCTGTCCAATCAGGCTTCTCACATAGTGTGGCATTTTTAACACTTAGTAAATTTTGACTTATTGTAGATAGGGGGAGATTGTCCTCGTTATCACTATCTGATTCATCACTCGCGTATTCAAGCTCGATTTCTCCGGGAACATCATTAGGAATGTTTTGCGACTGTAGATCATCTTCATCAATATCTTCATTATCCGTTTGATAATCAGCATCTGGGGAATAATCACCACCGATACGTCTTGACGAGAAGAACTAGCTAGGTCATCTGCTGCTAAATCAAGTGTTCTATAACGTTTTCCATAAAACTGAATCGGATTTATTTGTGGAGAATCGTCGGGATTCATTTTCAAAAAGATATTGAACCGAAAACGAAAAAAAAATACATAAGTATATTTGACTCTATATAAGCCCACCGTACTCAAATAAGTACAGGTCTATTCCGTAAGTTTTCTCTACCCATAATAAAAGAGAGCTGCTAATATAAAAATAAGCGTGACTAATACGTACCTTACAAACTATAAAAGTCAAAAAAACTTGCAAAAAGTAAGAAACAGGACAAAATATCTAGTATACAATTTGCCAAACACAATCTCATAGGTTAGTTCTAAAAGATTTACTTTAGCGTCATGAAACATTGGATTATTCAAATTTCATGAAGATAAATTTATAAGAAGTAAAATTCAACTTTGGTATGGTGGTATGGTTTACAACGTACAGCATTGTTATTTCGAGATATTGCACAATATTGGTGCAAAGATTACATCACCTTTGGTTTACATTTCCGTATTTGTTTAGATACCAGATGTTATTAAAAAGTTGTGTACAAAAGTTTCGAACAGGCATTTATATCCATAATTCAGTAATTTAAGGCTATTACAATTAGTTTTTAAGATATATTTTATATAATTCTAAATTTAAATATTTAATAAACATAGTTTGTATATTTTTTTATTTTGACATTGTGGTGAATTTTTTATTGTATACTCGGTTTAGTTATTCCGAGCATACTCAAAAAATACCTTGGCGTCCGAGATAATTTTTATTATTGTTACATTGCAGTTACTATATTTATGTTAAGTGGAAATAACCAAGCAGCAATTTGTGGTAATTAAGCAAATCAAAAAGATTGAATCGGCCTGCTTTAATCTACGAACTGGGACCACGGCATTATCTTTATTGGGTGTTTGGATCTCTGGTTAGTTTAACGATTTGTTATAAGAACATTTAGACTCATTTATTTATTATTAAGTTATTTACACCTGGCACCATTTAAACGTTATTTATACGTGGTGCGTTTTAAACACCATTTAAACCACTAAATTACACGTGGCGCCCGAGCAGGGGGGCGATTCTAATCTTATGTTCTTGCTCACGTAAGGTTTATGACTTTTAACTTGAACTGAATTACGTTTAGGACCAGGGGTAGTATCCATTGGGCAAACAATAGATTTTGTTAGCAGTCCTTCATATACATCGTTATTCCATCCTCTGAACGCTTCCAATCATATTCATCTAATAAATTTGGTAAATATTTTCGTTGTGGTCGCACTGTACCACAAGCAAACATTTTATGGTTTTTCAGGGTCAATAAAACCTCATATCCATTGAAAAAATTATCAATATGTAGACTATGATTTTTTTTAGTGAAGTCTTGTACTAGGTGTAAAACAACCCGAGATGCTAGACCCTTTCCAGATTGATCATCTCCCCTGCCAGTGTAAATATCAAATTTTAAATTGTATCCAGATGAATCGCATAGCATCCATATTTTGAACCCCCTTTTTATCGGCTTGTCCTGCATAAATTGTTTTAACCATGATCGCCCTTTAAATTTTACCATCGATTCGTCCAATTACAAGCTTTTGTCGTGCGTGATAATTCTCCATAAAACACTTTGACATTTCTGTCAAAAATGGACGTAGCTTAAATAATTTGTCATAATTTGGTTCACCACGCTTGGGTTGAATGGAATTGTCATTGAGGTGAATGTGACTCAACAACCAACCAAATCGATTCACCGTCATCAAGGAAGAAATATAATAATCATGAAAGTCAGGTTTTGTTGACCAGTAATCCCGATAGCTAGGTAATCTCTTCATTCCCATATAAATATTTATTCCTAGGAATGTCTTTATCTCTTTGACATCTGTAAGTTTAAAGGGCTTACCTTGCTGAGTAGCTAACAAATTGGTTTGGAAACAAATATCTTCTAACAAACTAGGGCGAAAAAACATTGAGAATATCTCGAATGGAGTCTTCTCCTCTAAGTCCATCATATGGACATCAGGACCATTCTGTTCCCTAAAATCAGGCACTGGTGACTTATCCCAATTAGGTTCTGAGGCTAAAGTAAAAATATCCAGTTGATTTTGATTGGCAGGAGTTCCTAATGATGTGGAAGCAGTAGGCGAATTAGACACTGAGGGATAATTATCTCCTGAATTTCTCGATGTTACAAAATTTATTAGTGGAATATTATCATCGTCAGAATCTTCAGCTTCTGATGCCACAATACCAGCTTGAATTCGCCTTGTCCTGGTAAAATCGATAATGGTGAATTGTCCGAATCATTATCAGACTCAACTTCGAATCCTAAAGGAAAATCTTCATCGGAAATGGTGAATAGATTTTCTAGTTCCTTATCTGTTAGTCCCTTTGGCATGTTTTGCACCAGCGTTTTTTATTCAGTTATAAACTAAGCAAAACCGCAAATAAAGCCTAGTTCTCAGAGCTTTGTATTGTCGCCAACAACACGAACCTAGCGCAATCAAAATTAAGTATTTCAAATTTCCACATTTTAATTGGGTTAGGTTCGTAACGCTGGCGACAATACAAAGCTCTGAGAACTAGGCTTTAGAGTCAAATCACAAATTTTTACTACACTGAATCACAATTGTTACGATAAGGTGTTGTGATTCAATGATTCCTTGAAGACGTTTATGGAAGAAGTAATTTGCGATGTTTTTTTGTATTTATCATAGTCCGGAAATGCCATGTAATACTAATTACTTGGCACTGAAAAAGGAAAAAAATTACTAAATGGTATTCGAGTATTTAAAACACTGTAACACCAGTGTTTTTTAGTTATTTTCTCCTATTATAAAAATTCAATCATTCCAGACTATGGCCAAGGACAGAAACATTACAATTTTCCAATTATAAAAGTACAGCCACATCCACAATTACTTCATAAAAAATAACAAAATTACCTCTACTATAAAACTTCTGTAAGATACCAGGAATGCGTCGAATCACTAGTTACCCCATACGCACGGTGAACACTACCACTAACCACTTCTTTTTTGTCATATAAATCGGTATCCGATTAAATATTCCCCTTGTCAACTATGCCCACCTTTTTTTAATTCAATCAAACCACCCAACGTCCAAAAAATGTAGGTCCAATTTGCAATATACAATGAAAAACTAATAAACACATACACGGAAAAACGACAACGTAATTTTTTACCGCCTAATCACATTATAATGCCTGTCACTTCAAGTTAAAACAATAAATTTGCAAGCGCTATTTGTGGCGACATCTATGAACTGTTTCTCTAACTACTTTTGACGGTTTGCAGGATTAACCGCCGTGCATAAGTGCATAGCAATAGTCTGAATTTTGTGGGTGTTTACAGTAACCACCATGCTTGAATGGTCGAGAAATTGGTGTTTTTTTCTGCTAACCACCGTGCTTTAAAGGGTTAAGTAATTAAATGATAATTACACAATATTCATCTTACCTTTAAAATTTTTGAATAAATGTTCAAAATGACTTCCACCGTTTGCAATGCAGGTTTGGACACGCTTCATAACGTTTGCAGCTACTTTCCGTAGTATTTTCTCAGTAATGTACCAAATCTCACTTTCAATGTTTGCCTTCAATTCGTCAAGTGTATAAGGATTGTTTTTATAAACCTTACTTTTAACGAAAAAGTCAGCAGGATATCACACGCTGGCCAAAAAATTCCCGTAACATGCCTAGCGTTTCAGTAGAAGTATGGCACGTTGCGTTATCCAGCTAGAACCAGCAATCTCGATCGTGTAAATCTAACAAGGCTATAAATTGTTCAATTAAGTTGCGATAAACCACACCATCTACGGATGTGTCAAAAAATAAAAGCTCTACAATACGACGCCGCCAGATCGCACATCAAACACCAATTTTACGTGCGTGTAGTGGTCGTTCTTGAAAAGAGATTTTCAGCGCTCCATATTCGGAAGTTTTGCTAAAGTGAAACCATGCTTCGTCACTAAAATAAACACGATGTAACATTTCAATACTGTTATCATTAGCAAGAGAACGAATCCAACAACAATACTGTATACGTTTTTCGTGATCAACTTCTTTGAGTTCATGAACGACACCGATGCAGGTTTAATTTTTTAGTAGTCCGAAAAGCGGTAGATAGTGAAACTCCTGCGTGTGAAGACAACTTTCTAAGTGATTTTGTCGGTGAGTTAGTCAAACGTTGTTTCACATCGCCCATAACTTCATCTGTTAACACTGACGGCCCCCTGTGCTTTTCCGATTCTGTACACTGCCAGTCTCACAAAATTTATTAATCACACGCGATATTGCGGCCTTATTAGGTACTAAAGAATTAGGAAATTTTAACTGGAACTCATATTTAACTCGTTCGTAAGATTTATGTGCGCAATAACTCCCAATAACAAACACACGTTCTAGAAAAAGACTAAGTTGAACATACACAGACACTACAGAGAAAAATGAATACTGGAATAGCATATAAGTAATAATAATAATGTACTTACTCGAAGCGAATTTCTTAATTGCGTAAAGGGCAATGCTACAAAACACGTGTGAAATCTTTGTAAAATCAACAACCACTCGTTAAAACTGTTTGAGGGCGACTACTAATGTTACCCAAGCCCAATGAAGTGAACGAAATTATTCTCTCACCAATATTTGTTAGTAAAATGGCGGACGTCTTCATAATGACTAATTTACCGATACCATATGGTATCACTGGGTGTTAATGGGTTAAAATAGTCTCACCAAGACAGCAAAACCATTACTATCAAATCCAATAATTATATCATGATTTTGATAATCAAAATTTGCGTGCATTAGATAATTTATTCAATGTCCAAACCTATGTGAAGTTAGCCACACATTTGTAATTTTTCAGTAAAATGCTTAACTTGATAGAAAATGAATATATTATACCAAGGGGCTGATAACTACAAAAATTGTGCTTCTACGGATAAAAAATAGTAAAGAAAACGACAAAATTACTTTTGTACTCCTTCCTTGTAACAATAAGGAATGGTTAATATACGTTTAAATCATTTAAGACATTTAAATGAAATCCAGTGTATGAATTTAATGTTAAAATTAAAATCAAAAATTTAAAAAAATAACATAACTAATATTATTCATTAAATAGGTTCTTCTAGGTACAAAATATGTCGTACAACCCTTGTATGTATCGTACAAAATTTTTGTGTACGTGGTTTTGTAAGTTTTAGAACCAACAGTCTTATATGAATTTTATGAAGATGTGATATGCGATTTTGCAGTTATTGCCCGCTTTGTTTCTGGCGAAGTTTTTTGTACAATCCCCGTATAAGTCGGGCAGAACACGTGTATTTGACTCTGTAGACGGTAACCCCCGAAGTATACCGTATAAATTTCATGAAGTTTTGATCTGCGATTTCAAAATTATGGCAAGTATTGTTTGTATGAACAGTTACGTCTATTGAAACGATGTCTCACGTAATTTTTTTCACTTCTCACCAATAATTTCTTCGCATTAAAATGCAATTTTAAAAAGTAATTAGTTATAAACAATTTTACGCTTCCTTAATATCTACCTATAATTCACGGGTGGTTCCTTTTTTGTAGTTCTTCCATAGAAAATATACGATTACAACCACCATACAAACAACTATTAACACTATCCCACCTTTTGTGATTGTCTCTGCTATATCTCCACTTTCTCTCGTCAGAGTTCGGTTTCCATTCTTTGTTCATTTTCGAGATCATAAATTTTGTATTTTTTTAATAAGCATTTTCAATTCTTCTAGCTTGCTTCTCTTGAAGCAATCATTCATTGTTTTTCAATGGCTTGTTTTATGTAGGATGAGCATACTTTAGAATCGGTTTTGTTGTGAAGATTGTTTCCAGCTTCAGGATCCAGAAATTGCGTGTACCATGGCTGGCCAAAGACTCCTATGCTTAAAAATAACTCAATACAGGGTGGCAAAACGATGGGGGGGGGGGGTGAAGATTGTATCAAGACGAAGTAAGTTAGAGAAATGATTTTTGGACCAGGGGTAGATGTCAATGGGCACTACATTTTAAAAACATTTTTGATCGTACAGAGTGTTTCATGTTATTGGAGCAAACTAAACTTATACTTTTTTAAATGGAACACCCTACATATTATTATATTTTTGGAAAGTCCATAAAATACGCTTTCATTTAACACCAAATTGTATGGGTCTATCTCCTTTAGTTTAAGAGATATTCAATTGTTTTTTAAAAAAATATCCCACTTGCGGCCGCCGCCACTGATTTGTTAAGCCACTTTCATTTATTTTAAAACGACAAAAAATTGATTGTGGTCCTGTAGTATGTTGTGATTTCTTAATTTTCAGAATTTTTTTAATAATATACAGGGCGTGTCACTGTTAGTAAACACAAACAGTTCAATTAATAATTTTCAAAAAGTACTCAATTTGATTATGTTTAAATCAACTTTTCCTTTTGTACGTCTTTTTGTAAATTTAAATTGGTTACTGATCAAATAACAAAGATTATTTGCAATTAATGTTTAAACTCGCAATTAAAAAACAAGAATGCCATAACAATATTGCGTTGAAAAAAGAGAAATTGTTTGTAACAATTGGTTCTATTGTGTTTAAACCTAATTTGTACTTTAATTTATGCAACATGTTGAAAATGACTCTAATTTATTCAGGAAATGGTTTTAACGATTTTTATTTTTGGAGAATGTCAAAATTGCTTACTGGCAAGTAGAAGCTATGTAGCAAGATGTGCCGATGCCGCGACCTAAGGGGTTTCAAGATCTTTACAGAGATTTGAAGAAACAGGTGGTGTTAAATTTAAAAAAAAAAAACGAAAAGTAGCTAATAAAGTAGTGATAAATGATGAAAACCAACTTACAGTTTTACTTGCAATCCAAGAAACTCCTCATGTAAGTACTTCACAAATATCACGTATGAAAATATATTAAATTCCCATGAGTACCATGAATTTCACCAACTATGTGGTCAAGATTTTGAACGAAGAATACATTTTTGCAACTAGTTTTTGCAAAAAATTGCAGACGTTCCTAATTTTCTCAATTCTATATTATTTAGTGACGAAAATACCTTTAAAAGTAGTGGTTTAGTGAACAGACATAACATGCATTATTATAGCACTGAAAATCCTCATTGGATCAAGCATGTTGACCAACAAAATCGGTAGTCACTAAATGTGTGTGTGTGTGTGGGGGGGGGGGGGGGAATTATTGGGTCCTTGTTATAGGTCCTTATTTTTTTGAAGATACCGGCGAGTTGTATTTAAATTTTTTAAGAAATCTGATACCTAACCTTCTTCAAAATAATAATGAAGCGGTTTATGGAAATATGTGGTTCCAACATGATGGTGCACCCGCCCACTACTATTGAGACGTACGAACATTTTTAAACCACTGGAAAGAAAATCAGTGGATAGGTGAGGAGGGCCCATTTTTTGGCCACCGAGGTCACCTGATTAGACCCCACTCGATTTCTTTTTGTGGGGTTACGTAAAAGATTATGTGTATAAAAAAATTACAACCACACCAAAAAATATGAAGGAACGAATCATAAATGCTTTTCAAAATATTACATGGTCGACAGAGTTAGTGAAAAATAATTTTCTGCGACGTGTTAATAAATGTATTGAAGTTAAAGGAAGAACATTCGAGCATTTAATGAGAAATTGATTTTTGATTCTTTTTCTTTTTCATTTTATTGTTCTTGGTTTGTTGTAATTTGTATTTGTTAATTTTATTACATAGTATTGCATATAAAAATAATACATATTTACAGTTATTTTCACCAACCTAATTTACTGAAAAAAATGAATAGTTAACTTACAATATTAAGACAAATTTGATAGATGGATAGATGGAACGCCAAGGTTTCTTTTATAAATTAATACAACTTGATTAAAAAATTCTTTAGGATGAAACTACAATTCCATGACCATCTTTATACGTTTACATTTACAAAAAGACTCTTGTTTTTACTTGAAACATTTATTTAGTAAGAAACTACAATCCCATGGCCAACTTAATAACTTTATTTTCAGTATTAATTAATTATAAGACATGTTTGATGAAAAAGAAAGAATATCAAACGAAGCATCGAATGACACGAACATAATTTGGGGGTTAAAAAAGTTGTTTTAGTAACAGTCACGCGCCGCGTACATTATTAAAAACGACCGCAAGTAAGATAATTTTTTCGAAAAACAATTGAATGTCTCTAGAATCAAAGGAGATCAACCCATACAATCTGGTATCAAATGAAAGCGTATTTTATGCGCTTTCCAAAAATGTAATAATATTCAGGGTGTTTCATTAAAAAAATACATAAGTTTAGTTTGCACTAACAACATGAAACATGAAAATTATTGATGTTAGGTATAAGACATGTTTGATGAAAAAGAAAGAATATCAAACAAAGTATCGAATGGCACGAGCATCATTTGGGGGGGGGGGGTATTTAAAATAGTTGTTTTTACAAACAGTGACACGCTGCGTACAATCTGAAAATTAAGATATTTCAAAATACTACGGGACCACCAACAATTTTTTGTCATTTTAAAATAAACAAAGGTCGCCTAACAAATCAGTGGCGGCGACCGCAAGTGGGATAATTTTTTCGAAAAACACTTGAATTCTCCAGTATCAAATGAAAGCGTATTTTATGGGCTTTCCAAAAATGTAATAATATTCAGGGTGTTTCATTAAAAAAATACATAAGTTTAGTTTGCACTAACAACATGAAAATATTTTTAAAATGTAGCTATTGATATCCACCCGTGGTGCAAAAATCATTTTTTATTTCGTCTGTGTACAATCTTCACCTCCTCATCGTTTGACCACCCTGTGTAACACAACATAATTCAAAATTCTAAAAATTATTGTGAGTTGTATCGAGTTATTTTAAGCTGTGGAATCTGTGGTCTTACGTTGTACACGCAATTTCCGGACAACCTGTATAGTTAATATGGTAGGCTTTTCTTGCATATTCGCTTTTTATAAAATTGTTGACATTAACATTACATTAACATTTATTAATAAAACAATTATCTTTGTATTGATGACGACAGCTACAATTGCTATCAAAAAGTATATATTTAAATACACGATTTACACCTACAAGATAAGCATTTTTAATATCGAAACCATTTGAATAATAGTTAAAATTGTTTTTAAACTCTCTTAAGTAGTTGAAATCACTTTTAAACCGCGGAAAATCGTAAACGATCTTAATTTTTTTATAGATATTCACCTCTCTTGGCTGATATGATACCATTTTTTTTATCTAACCGTGGATGTCAAAATGGAGGACAGATCAGATAAATTTTAAGTGTTTTTGTATTAATGTTAAGCAAGAACTCTTTTAAATGTTAACACCCTATATCTCTTACTATTCAATTTTGGACTAATGTATGAGGGGTTATATCGAGTTATTTTAAGCTATGGAATCAGTTCACATTGTAGGTAGCGCATCGCGAAAATTTTGTTATTATAATAAACGTATTCAAATCGCAATTGTTAGCGCGATAGAAGGGTTAACGGGTTTGATATATTTTTTTATATATTAAGTCGTAATTTGATAATGTGTTCTGGATATTTTATTTTCTGTATTTTACGTAATTGATATTTGAGTAAGGGTTGGAAAAACACATCTTAGGATAGAAACAGATGTTCGCTCGAACTGCCTGTATTGAAGGGGCGTAACGAATCATTGGAAATTCTTATGCGCTCTTTCTGGATGTAAAAATGTCATTAGTTAGTAATTAATTACGTCGGTACACACTGCAATCAAAGACGTCTTTATTTGGTACTTGAAAACTCGAGACCTAAATGTAGGGTTTGTTACGGACGAATGCATATTTTTAAAATTAAGCTATCATTTAATAATTAATATGAAACTGTTCCAACATAATTTTTTTGTTTTTTGTTACTTTTGAAAAATGGGGGTTGAGTGCGGGAGTAAATATAGCTAGTTTTGAAATCGGGGGAAAGGTAATTGAGAGTGTCAACGGAGCCAGATCGATGGGGTTAATTAAATACCTCCATTGTAAACAGTTTGTCTTTAAAATAATTCTTGCGAGTGTGTTTTAGCCAACGCTAATTTGTCCTTTCTTTCGGGTGTTAGTTTAATCTATAAATAACTGTCGCGCTTTTGATGTTAAACTGCGTTTGTTATTGATTTGTGTCTGTGATCAATTAAATTATCAATTAAATATATATATATATATATATATATATATATATATATATATATATATATATATATATATATATATATATATATATTCAAGTGTAAGTAGGTATTTTTATATAAATTAAGGCTGGCAGCTAATTCTACAAGCCTATATAACCTATTAAAAATACAGCATTGCCTTGCAAAGGTATCTTATTGGCACGCGGGCTCATTAAGCTGAAATCTGCTAAAATAAGACATAAATTAGCATTGTTGTTTGTTTATATTTATATTTGTGTGGAGGTGGACTGGCGAACGGGTACATGATACCGCTCTGGTTATTAATTGTAATGTGCAATTGCCAAGTGAGTACACACTCCCGGGTCCAGATAATCATTAAACACCTCGAATTTTATTTTTATTGTTTTTATTGTTGTATATATGAATGTGTAACCTGAGAAAGGGGCGCTGTATTTTTGTAACGCATTCAAACTTATACATCGGTCACGATGTTAGGATTTATTTATAATTTACCCTTGTACGGCTTTGTTTAATGAATTTTTTGCCAATTTGTTAAGTAGAATTGGGGCGTGTGAAGTTGCACCCCGACAAAGAGTTCCAATAGTTCTGTTTAGAGTTCTAGCTTCCGTTTAAAGAGTTTAGAAGTACTTTATAAAAAATAAAAGGAGTTCCGCTCATTAACGGTTCCAAATTTTAATTTGAAAAATGGGGTGCTAACTTCACATCGTAAATCGAGATCCAGTGTTATGACTAGCTAAATTACTATATTTTGCAAAGTTTTTTTTTTGAAAATTAAAAAAAAATTAAAAATTTTTGAAAATTCAATTTTGACATGCAATAGTTCCAATCAACTTTTCATGTTCTTTTATTCATTCCTAAGAGTTCTCGTTAATTAATAAAAAATTATAATCAACAATGAAAAAGTTACAATCCTTTTACTTAAAAAAGAAAATGTTACTATTTTAAAGAGTTATATAATAGCTCTCGCAGCAGATTTGGATAGTATTCGAAAAGTTCTGAAAGAAAGTCTAATTATTGAAACCGACCCAATTATTATTTATAGAATTATTCGACTTTAAAAAATCGAATTTTCTAAGTATCTACTGAAGAGTTCCAATAGTTCTCAATTAGTTCTCGTGTAGTTCTCGACATACACAATGCCTTTCCAAAGAGTTTTTAAAATAAATTTATCTGAAAATTGGGCTATTTTTTACTAAAATGTATCTAATTAATTTTAATATCAGAACTCTTTGGAAGGACATTGTGTATGTTTAGAACTATAGGATAATTGTTTTAGACTAATCAGAACTCCTGAAAATCGACCAGCAATCGGATCAATAATTAATGTGTTAAATTATTATAAATTTTGTTATGAACGAAGAAGTTCAAAAGTAATAATTTTTAATTAATGTGATACACAAAGAATTTGGATTGAGCATTAAAGACTTAGAATCATTAAAAATAATTTTTGTCCATAGAAGTTTCGAGCTGTTTTAGTAAAATAATTTTCTAATTATTGAATTGCATTTTATGAAAATGCAAAATGGACATTAAAAGAAAAATAATAAGTTTAATAGCATTTTATTAGGATAATTCGCAACCTCTTTTACAATAAGTTGATTACGAACATGGGCAATATTGTAAAAACAAAAACAAAATCAATGTCAAACAGATGTTTAAAACTTCTTGTCAAGACAGAGGTTAATGGACATCTATATGCTAACTTAAAAATTAAAAGAAATTAAATATTTTTTGCGGAAGCGGAAGTAGAAGTTTCTCTGTTGTCAAAATAGTGACAGTCCTTAGGGGCCAAATGTCACACTATCTCCCTAAGAAGTTTATTTTACGTTTTGACAGTTCCAAATAATGAGTACAAATAAAACACAAGAACTAAAGAACTAACTTATTTATTTGCGTTTACAGTCAATGATACAGGCCCACAATTATTGAAATTATTCACAATTTTCAGTTTTTTCTGACACTAGGTCTGGTTGTCTAGGTATGAATTGCAAAAACATACGGATTTGCTTCGCCCTTGTACTGCAAACTGCATCTCAGGAAAATTATGTATTTCTCTCACTATGTATAATATACTATTGATTATAATTTTTTAGGATAACTGTGCAATCTCTTTTCATACGTCCATAGCGAAAACAGGCAACACTGTAAAACAAAAGAATAATCTATGTCGGAATGGCGTTTAAAACTTCATGTCATAGGAGATTAATAGACAAATACATGTTCACTTGAAAAAAATTCCAATGCCACCCACTTCTATATCACCAATCTAGTTGAACGTTTTCGTTCACATTTAATTAATGTTTAGCCTTACCTTGCATTATAATAAGAAACTTTATAAAGAAAAGTTATGTAAAAGTTATATTTTCTTTAAAAATATGTCTACATTATTTCTTATAAAATTAATCGTTATTCAGATATTGGACTAACATTGAACATTAAACTAACACTTAAATTCTACCTTAGGGATTTTTTGCCGCTACGTCGCGTCGCGTCGTATCAAAAATTGCATAGAACATAATGAATCGATATGTTTAAGGTCTGTATTTAGGTATGTTTATATCTTTGAAATATGCAGCTGATTTAGAAATATTAAAAAAACTGACCCTAATAATCGCCAACCCACCTCTACACAAATATAAATATACACAAACAACAATGCTAATTTATACAAATACAAGAGCGAAGGAGCCCTGTACTGTCTTTTATTTTAGCAGATTTCAGCTTGATGAGCCGCGCGCGAATAAGATACCTTTGCAAGGCACTGCTGTATTTTTAATAGGTTATATAGGCTTGTAGAATTAGCTGCCTGCTTATATAAAAATACCTACTTACACTTGAATATGTATATATATATATATATATATATATATATATATATATATATATTCCTTTAATTGATCACAGACACAAATCATTAACATACGCAGTTTAACATCAAAAGGGTGACATTTATAGATTACAACTAACACCCGAAAGAAAGGACAAATTAGCGTTGGCTGAAACACACACGGAAGAATTATTTTAAAGACAAACTGTTTACAATCGAGATTTAATTAACCCTATCGATCTGGCTCCGTCGACACTCTTTTAACTACCTTTACCTCGATTTCAAAAGTAGCTCCTGAACTCAACCCCCATTTTCAAAAGTAATAAAAAGAAAAAATTATTATGTTGGAACAGTTATTAAACGACATCTTAATTTTAAAAATATGCATTCGTCCGTAACAAACCGTACATTCAGGTCTCGAGTTTTCAAGTACCAAACAAAGGCGTCTTTGTGTGTACCGAAGTAATTAATTACTAACTAGTGACATTTTAACATCAAGAAAGTGCGCATAAGAATTTCCAATGATTCGTTACGCCCCTTCAATAAAGGCAGTTCGAGCGAACATCTGTTTCTATCCTAAGATGTGTTTTTCCAACCCTTACTCAGATATCAATTACGTAAAATACAGAGAATAAAATATCCAGAAAACATTATCAAATTACGACTTAATGTATAAAAAATATATCAAACCCCGTTAACTCTTCTAGGAACTAGAACTCTAATCAGAACTATTGGAACTCTTTGTCGGTGTGTTAACTTCACACGCCCGTAGAATTGTTTGCCTGCGAACTAATTTCTCTTTATATGTAATTTATTGCAATTTGACTTATGTATTTTGTGCTTTAGTAGTCACTAAACAATTGTGTACGTGTAAATTCATTGTCTATTTTCTTTTGTCCTTGCCTTTACCGTATTATCACCTGTGCAATTTTACTGTTGTTGTATTTTATATGTACCGTAATTTGCTTTTTTGTTTTATGTGCTTATTTACTTAAGGATCGGCATGATTGGTTTTAGAGGACCACATGTTTGGTATTACAATTTTATTCTAATTTATTGATGACGCAATTGTGTGCGACTACATGAGTTTTTATTGTATTTATGTATAACTAAACTAAACTTTTTATTTATTTTTCTATTAATGTTATAATTTTGTACGCACTTTAACCCGATGTAATGGTGTTTTGTTATATATTTAACCCTTTCATTGTTTTTTTTGTGTTATTTGGTTTATTAATGTACTTGTGCAATTACTTATTTTTGAATAAAGTGAGTTTTATTGGTGGTTCTTTCCCGCAATTGTATATTAACGGGCTGAACCAACATTGCGCAAACCTCGTTAATTTTAATTTCAGTAGTTTCATTGATTACCTCCCCTCGTCATGCAACACTTACCTCATCCAGCCTAGCTTATTTAAATAGCACAGCGTACCTACCACTAGACGGCCACTTCGTTTGATCAGATTTGAGGTTTGCGAGTAATTAAATATCAGACTTGCAAATGAATTTTAATCTTTTAACTATTGTCAGGAAAGTCGCATGTAAGGCAAGTAATTAATTTGAGTAATAGTGACATTAGTGTCAGTATAGTCCAGATAAATCACTTACCGATTGTTTTGTTCTTGAATTTGCATCCTTGCAAATAAGTTCAAATTTACACTTTTCAAGATAGGGTACCTGGGGGACACTACAAGGTTTCATAAAATTGGTGACATTTACATTATTATTATTATTATTCAATTGCTATCAAAACGTATAAAGTTGGTACAATTTTCATTTAAATACACGATTTACAACCATAAGATCAGTATTTATAATATCGAAACCATTTAAATAACGGTTAAAATTGTTTTTAAACTCTCTTAAATATTTGAAATCATTTTTAAACCGCGGAAAATTATAAGCGATTTTAAACTTTTTGGGAGATATTCGCTTCCCGTGACTGATATACCATTCTGTTTATCGTATCGTGGATGTCAAAATGGACGAAAGATCAGGTAAAATTTAAGTGTCTGTATTAAAAGCATTTCGTTTTATTGTTAATATATTATCATTATGTTATTTTTTTATTTTAGTATTTTGTTTATTTAAACTACGTAGATAACAAAATTTGTAGCGTGAGGTTTGTATTAAATTAGGGTATAATTAATTGTTCAATAAAATGAAAGCAAGTACGTTCCTTAATTAAAAACGAAAGAAAATTATATCAGGTACAAATAATGAATGCTTCCACACCTTAAAAATTTAAATACCTTGTCAACCTACGCTAATCTATATTTATAGAAATCAATAGATAACTTTAGACGGCGCTCTAGACGTATTAAAATGAAATGTTAATTAATTTCACATTTGCCGTAATTTGCCATAAAAATATTCAAGTCTGCGATAATCAATTCCACACACGCTATTTAACATACAACTCTTTCTTTTTTCTGTAATAATTACAATACGGCATAATTAAAATATCTGATGTGGAACAACACACTACCTTCCAACCTACAACATGAAAATTAAAAGAAATGAAACAATTTTAATAACAATTTTTTTGAGATAATTATTCAACCACTTGTATAATAAATTAATTGTTAAAATAAGCAACATTGTAAAAGCAATAATCTACGTCAAACAGACGTTTAAAACTTCTGTGAAATAGAAGGCAATCGACATTTAGGTACTAACTTAAAAAAAATTCCAAAGCCGCCCGCTTCTATAAATATCGGTAATACCTCTGGTGTGAAAAGAGCGGCCAGATTTTCCGATGATTGCCGAAGTCACAGTAACGTATAAATGAAGTAATCTGTAGCCCACGCATACTATCAAGATGACAATTTCAGATTATATTACTATCTAATTAATAATAAAGATAAAAATAATAATTGATGGAGCTGCCTGAAAATTGAGACCAACCGATTTTCATTTTCAGAATATATTACGATCTAATTTTTTTTTTGTTTAATGCCCCTCAACTGCAGAGGTCATTTGCGCTTTACCTTTTCTTGTTTCTTTGTTTTTTTTCCCAGCTGTCCAGGTTGTTTTCTATGTATTTCTTTTATTGAACTTTATATTTTGTCGTACAAGTTTAGTGCCTTTAGCCACTGTATAGTTTCATGTTACAGTTAGTTTATTTACATTAGTGTTTCTTAGTGTAGCATACTCTAGATGCAGATTATATGTTCTATTTTGATGAGCTATCATCAGTTTCCATTTTGTGATGCTAGTTTTTACATATTTTAGATGAGCGTTGCTTCTGTCCCAATTCTTTTGCCACAAACTTTTTATTTTGGTTTTCAGAAATTTTGCTAGGTTTCGGTATGATGCTATATCAGCTATACGTTGTGTTAAGTTGATGGCTGCTAAATGGGCAGCTGTATCTGCTCTCTGGTTACCAATGATTTTAACATGTCCCAGTATCCACCGGTGTGAAAAGAGCGGCCAATATTAACAGCTAAAATTTCCGAAGATATCCGAAGTGAAATAGACCATTATATACCTATTTTTCTATTACTGTTCCTTTTCGTAATAAAGATTTAAGCAATTATAATTCCAAATAAATTGAATACGCGCCTAAAAACAGACACAATCTGATAAAGGGGTTGCAAAAGTAACCCCTTTTTCATATCTCAAAAACGGCACATACTATCACGATTAAATTTTCGTATTAGTATGATAATAATCTTATAACGATTAACCAATAAAAATATCCAGGTGCACTGTCGTCCGAGGGGTAGAAGAAACCACCCCTTTACCATATCTCGAAATCGACACATACTATCACAATCAAATTTTCGTATTAGGTTGAAAATAATCTTAACACAATTAACCAATAAAAATATCCAGATTTACTGCCGTCCAAGGGGTAAAAAAACCACCCCTTTACCATATCTCGGAAACGACGCATACTATCAATCAAATGTTCGTATTAGGTTAATAATTCTTAGAATGATTAAGCAATAAAATGTAAATGCAAATAAATAAAGGTAATGAAAATAACTTGCACCGGGGCGGCGAACGCATCGTGGTTATCCTGGCGAAGTGGGTAGAAGGTATGTCTAATAATTTAAATTTAGGTTTTGTTAAATTGTTTGATGTTTTAATTAGTAATTTTTTTTATCGCTATCCTTTTTTAGTGAAGCTCAAATCATGTATGGTGTTTGTTTGTTACTTATAATTAATCTTAATCATAAAATTAATCCTTTTCATTTGTAAAAGGATACATACCTTTTTTTTTGCAAATCTCGCAAGTTAGTTATTGCTATTTTACAGCAACAAATTTCCGCCTGACATTTGTTCGTTTTCTTTTACGCAATAAGTTTTGGGGGGAGGGGGCAGCTTTATGTTAAACGGGCCCCACCCACTCCATTTCTTATTTACTGCTGTTCGTCTTGAGCAACAAAATTTTGAATACCGTAACAAATTAGCACTACATTTTTTAATAAGTCAAATTTTTTTCTGTTGGTGAGGGAGTCCATGCAAAAAAGCAGTGTCTGAATATCTTGTCAGACACTGCTGTTTGCCCAAAACAGCAAAAGGCAGCAATAAGTTCTTTTGTCACATACTGCTATTTTCCTGATACAACACCTGCTATTTTTTACCAGACGATGTCAGCGGCTACGAAAACAAACAAGTCTTAACCTCTATAATACTTCAGTCTATTCGATATCCCCGAATGATAAGTTTGTATTTAACCGTCTTAGACTTGTTCATTTTCGGTTTTACATAGCAAGTGGCGACTATTATTAGTATTTATTTATTGTGTATAGAATGTTTTCCTCAAGAGGAAAAATTCTAGTTTCCTTGAAACATTTATCATAATTGAGGACACGGTTCCGTCTTTTAGAACCTAACCACGCTTTTTTTAAGGAATATAATATAGAAATTTTGTCCTGTTTTTGTTTTAAATTTGACTTCGTTTTAGTTTCAATTGATTAACGCTTGTGTTTTAAAATGTAACGTCCAACTACTCTTTATTTGTAATACAAGGTGACCAAGATGAGGGCCCTATGGAAATGGTAAAAGATACCAAGTCTGTTAAACGGGGAAAGTAGTAGGCCATCCAATGGCCTCTTTGAGAACGATTTTATATTCAATCTTTTTTGGTTTTTTAGATATGTATTTTCGGAAAACTAAAACAAAACATTGCAGTTTCTAAAATTTGGCGTAAAATTTCTTTATTTCTGGGAATTTTCAAGATCTGTAAAAACATTTTTAACCACTTAGCATCCAGTTCCGTAATATTACGGGCCTCAGTATATAAGTCAAAAATCCACTTACGTAATATTACGGACTGGAAAATTTTCGGTTGCCTCATCTTACTTCACCACGTACTAAGTCGTAGCGTACGTACAGCAGTGACTGAAGCTACATATAATCTCTTTCCCGCCTGGTAATTTTCGAAGTGGGTTTGCGAGGAAAAAAGCGACACGGCGACCTAGTTTGAGTAAATTGCTCATGAAGTATAGTTGCCACGCTGTTTGTTTTGTACTTTTATCAATGTAAACACACTGAAAGGAGTTGTTATCATCGATATAAAACCATTGAAAGTGTATAATAAAATGAGTTCTGAAGAATCTGATACTGACAATTGGTTGGAGGAAGAATATGAAGGCGACTCTGACGAATCTTCATCCTCTAATGATAAAATTAGTAGTGAGTCGTCTGATTCAGAAAATGATGTTGACATGAGTTCAGCAAGGACGTGGTATCGTATAAGTACTACTGATCCACATCATGAGCCCCCAGATTTAATTTTTCTGCTACTAGTTCACTAAATGTAGATAAAGATGCAACAAAAGACATTATGAAATTTATCAAGTTGTTTTTCGATGATGCATTTTTTGAAATGGTTGTAAGTGAAACAAATAGGAATGATGAATCACACACCAATAACTTGGATTCCTACTAATAAGAACGAAATATTTTTGTTTATTTCAGTAAATTCTTTGATGTCACTTATAAAGAAACCGAAGTACCAAGATTACTGGTCGAAACGAAACATCATCGAGACACCCATTTTCCCGAGGATTATAACAAGAAAACGTTTTTATAACGAGGCCAATTTTGGCCCACAAACTCATCCTGCTCCAAAACTACATAAAATCTGACCAGTTTTGGAATTACTACAAAGAATTATATACACCAGATCGAGATGTAACAATAGATGAAAGCTTACTTATGTTCAAAGGACGTCTCGGGTGGAAGCAATACATTCCACTGAAACATGCCAGATTTCGTATAAAATCATATTTGTTATGCGAGTCCAAATCAGGTTACATATGGTCAATGATAGTGTACACTGGAAAAGGAACTTCTTTCGATAATGAGTGTTGAGGTCATCCGATTTCCACTCAAATAGTGCTGTCACTGATGAAACCATTGTTGGACAAAGGCTACTGTCTCACTACTGACAATTTTTACACCAGTCCATTCTTGGCTGATATTTTATTACGTCATAAAGCAGACACTCATGGAACCGTCAAACCCAAACGAAAAGAAATGTCTATAGAGCTGCAGAAAACAAAACTAAAACCGGGAGAGGTTGTGGCCTATCAACGGGGTAAAGTAATGGTAATGAAGTGTCGAGATAAGAAAGATGTTTGCCTTTTGTCTACGGTTCATACATGTGATATGGTTGACTGTACTGGAAAACACAACCGTGAAACCAAAAGAAAACCTGCTGTAGTTACTGATTATAATGACACAATTGGTAGTGTGGATCGAGTAGACCAACACCTAGCAGACTATCCAATAATCAGAAAACGTGGTAAGCGTTATTACAAAAAAAATTTTTTCCACCTTGTCGAGTTTGCTTTATGGGACTCATACGTTTTATATAAGAAGTGTAAGGGAAAATTATCACACTTGGAATATCGAATAGAATTTATAGAAAAAAATATTGAAACTTGTGGAAAAGAACTGGTAAATCGGCAAGGTCATAGAAGATCGGCTGCGAATCCCTTACGAGTAGTGGAACGCCATTTTCCTGATTATGTGCCTGCAACAGCAAAGAAATCAAACGCCACTCGCATGTGTATTGTGTGCTCAAAAAAGCTCAACAACAAAGATAAAAAGATGCGGCGAGAGTCAAGATACCAGTATTCAGTCTGTGACGTTGGACTGTGTGTTGCGCCATGTTTTCGTTTATATCAAGCCATAGTCGACTTTTGGGTAGAATAAATTTTTTTAGAAACCGGTAATATTGCGGAACTGGACTTGTTACTATTTTTACTAAAGATTCTTTGGCCACATTTTGCTTTTTAATTGTGATCTTAAGTGGTCAAAGCAATTTTTTACGTAGAATCCGCCCATTTTGCAAGATTTTATGTGCAACGTTTCGTTTTTTTTTTAATACGGACTTGGATATTTTATTACAGATTTTAGAAGCCTCTGATGCCCCAAAACCAATGACTTATCGAACTTATTAAAAAAAATGTTTTTTTACCTATTAAGTTCTTATCAAAAATCTATTTCATGTCTTTTTCTAACACAATGCGTTCTTATTTAAAGTGCGAAACGTTATAAACAAACTTCTATAAGGTAGGTGAATTAATTCTACGTTAAACGTTGAATAATAATAATTAATAAATAAAAGGCAACAGATAGACTTAAGGAACCGAACGAACATTACATTTTACTTTGATTTTGCGCTTTAATTCAAGTTTTCAGTATTCTATACAATTTTTACGTAACAAGTGTCTATTAATGATTGAAGCTGACGTCATGTTAAATCTAGGAAATTTCTTTGCTTAGTATTTGCAACACAGATTTATATTGTAAAATCAATCGGTTTCTACCTTTTTTGCTATAATCACACGTGTCTATTTTTCATTACCTTTAATTATAATTCCGTTTATTCTTCATTCCTGTATTAATTTTTCGTTATATTCACAGTCAGTTATTTTCATAACTCCTAAAATAAGTTTTTAAAATTTGCGTAAGTAATATTTGATATAAACTTTCAGGTTATGTTTAAAAATACCATGCATTTCAGATTTGATTAACGATTTTGCAATGGCGTTTAACTCTGAGCAAGACGCCTTCATCTTAATTTAAATTTTAACAAACAATGATTATAATTACATCGAAGGTGATTAACTGATTACCCCATGGGACGCTAATGTCAATCGTTGCGACCGAAATGAAGTGTAGTGGTACCAACCTAACCAAAATTTGCTACATGACGTCAGCTTCAGTCATTAATAGACACCCGTTATTAGGAAAAACACAGGGCATAGATTAGAAATTTTAAACTATTATGTTCTAATTTTAGTAATTCTAATTACATATTTTTTTTAAGAACTGGAATCTGGTGCAGGCCCTTTAATGCTAACAGAGCCCTGTTGCGTACCTCACCGTAGTGGCAATGCTAACGACTTCATTACTGGACAATATCTAGAATCTGTTACAGGCCCTGCATTGCTACCAGAGCTCTGTAACCTAAATCATGACTCCATCATTGGGCAAAACCTAGGATCTGGTGCAAGCCCTTCAATACAAACAAAGTCCTTTAACGTTAATTATAACGACAATGATAACGATTCCAGTACTGGATTTTCAGATAATTCTATTGAACATAGAAATTATGAGCCTGGAAGTGAATCCACATCGGACAGTGATGTAAAAGAAGAGAATAGCATGTCCGCTCGTGTTTCAATTCAGAAAATAGACAGTCAACCAACATCTGTCAAAAAGAAGAGGTTAAGAAAACAATCAGAAAGAATGATCAGGAACAAGACAAGACACGAAATAAAAAGCCCTTGTAAATGTAAGAATGAATGCGTAAACAAAGTTAAAACAGAATGACAATTTGGACAGAATTTTGGCAAATGGATCATAATAGAAGGCAAGCTTGGCTCCATAGTCGAATCATTCAGGAATACAAAAAACAACGCAAGATAACAAAAGTTGCATCTAGTAAAAGAAATAAAACTTTGGTTTATATGCTACCTATTGAAATGGGTCAATCGCAAGAAGTACGCAAAATATTTTTCTTAAGATTCTTGGCTGCAATGCAAAAAACGACGATGGCAAAGAATTCCACTCCTGCTTCGATAACACCAAAGCTAGTTTAGCGTGGAAGTGAATCCACATCAAACAGTGATGCACAAGAAGAGAATAGCATTGTCCGCTCGTGTTTCAATTCAGTAAATTGACAGTTAACCAACATCTGTCAAAAATAAGAGGTTAAGAAAACAATCAGAAAGAATTATCAGGGACAAGGCAAGGCACGAAATGAAAAGCCCTTGTAAATGTAAGAATGAATGCGTAAACAAAATTAAAGTAGAATGACAATTTGGACAGAATTTTGGCAAATGGATCATAATAGAAGGCAAGCTTGGCTGCATAGTCGAATCATTCAGAAAGACAAAAAAACAACGCAAGATAACAAAACCTGCAAATGTGATCATATTCTAATAAGGGAACATATTCAAACGTTCAATCCTTACATTAGCCATTATCGAAGAAAATATGCTCCCAATCGTTTATATCTTCCGAGTGACATTACAACCAAGAGCATGTATTTGGATTGCAATAGTAAATATCCATCAAATACGATATCCTACCAAACATATCGTAAAGCGCTAAGTGAAATGAATATAAGCTTCACAAACCTTGGACATGAGGAATGCGACACGTGTACGCAGCATGTTCATCATGCCAAGTCTCATAATACATTAGAAACGGAACCAAGACAGCAGCTGCTAGTTAAAGAGAATTCTAATACCACGGAAGTTGAGAGAGTTTTATTATCAAATGACGTATCTCTAAGAACCAAAAAGGCATCAACTATCAATCTTACATATCTTGCTACGACTTCTTCTAATTATCAGGAAACGTGTACACAATGCAAGAAATGGTTAGAACATTCAGAAAATGCCAAAATTACCCGATCGGAGTATAGAAAAGGTCTAGCGAAGGGATCATTAAGAACAGAATCAGTTAGAAGTGTAGATTTGCAGAAATAAAAATAAAAATATATGTTTTATGGACGGAAGCACTTGCAGGTAGAAAAGAAGAAATTACATCTACATTTTATAGAGCCCTCCTCAACGCAAAATAAGAACTGGGTTTTATTTACGATGTTTTTTACGATGGTTAATCTACTTATTATAGCAAGTGACATTAGATTAAGTTTTTTGAAGCAGGGCCGATTCGGCACACCATGGGGTGGAATAAGCCATGAAAAACATAGCTTTCAAAATTTTATTACAGCTGTAGAAAACTCTAACGGGAAACACGAAATCTTAAAATGTGTTGCTGGAGGTACAAAAGCAAAACTTTAAAAAATCAAAATAGACCTCTGATTTGCGAAATTTCGGTCGATAGAAGGGGCAGCAGATCTTAAGAATGATAGCAGCGGCAGTTAGAAGAGGTTATTCACTGCGCCGTGCAGCTGAAGAATATGAAGTGCCATTTGGTACACTATGTAAACATTACAAAGAACGTGAAAGGCGACTGGGGGTGACCGAAAATCTGCAATTAAATCATCAGAAGAAAATTCAATTGCCGAATATTTACGTGTGCGCGCGTTACATGGTGAGGGACTCACAAAATTAGAAGTGTTGTCACTGGTGAAAGATTACGTTCGATCAGAAAAATATCTTCAAGGTGGGGTACTGAAAAGGGTCCAGGTGAAGACTGGTTCAAGGGATTTCTTAAAAGACATTCGGAGTTACGTATAAGAAAAGGTGAAGCAATGAGCTCTCAAAGAATAAGAGGAACTGATCCCTTTATAATCCGAAAATTTTATGACTACATTCAAAGGGGTACCAAAAAGAAAACACTGGACTGGATGACTGCGATCTGTTATATAATTGCGACTAATCTGCATTTTCTCTTGACCCAAGAGATGTAAAGGTTGTATCTCAAAAAGGAATTAAAAGGGTATCAAAGAATATAGATGGAACAGGCAAAAGTAATAACACAGTTTTAACATGTGGGTTCGCAAGTGGAATAAAACTTCCTTCATTTGTAATTTTTATTGGTAAGCAATTATGGAGCACTTGGATCCCAAACAGAGATTACCCAGGAAGGGGATATGCAGCACAAGAAAATGGTTGGGTGAACGGAAACTTGTTCTTAAAATGGTTCGAAAACATATTTCTAGCAAACACTCCTGCTAAAGACCAAAAAACCAAAAAGATTATTCTGTTTTTTGATGGTGTAATATTCCACATTGTTACAATCTCGTAAAAATGGCAAGAGAAGACAACATTGTCCTAGTTAAGTTTCCTCCAAATGTCAGTCATTTTATTCAACCGTTGGATAAAATGATTTTTAAGGCAATGAAGACAGATTGGAACAAACTGCTTATAGATTATACTCGACATAACCCAGGAAAACTTCTCTCAAAATTGGATTTTGCTACAAATCTTAAGAGTCTTTGGGAAGAATCATTGCGACCTAGAAACCTAATATCTGGTTTTGTGTCAACAGGGTTATTCCCCTTTGACTTTTACAAATTTTCGAAGGAGGCATACGATCCCGTAAAATATCAGGGGTTCTTAAAAAATCCTACAGCATCAGAAGATAACCAGAACGACATTTCTCAAGCTGACCTAGAAGCCGCTGGTCCTAGCAATGCACCAGGCCAAACTCGCAATTCCAACCAAAATTCCAATGAAAGATTTGAGCTTTTCATAAAAAAAAATTATCTGCTAGTGTTAAAGAAGTCGCAAGACAATCAACGACTTTAACAAAAAGAAAAAAAATATGGAAAAACAAAGCAAAAAACGACACTAAATGCAAACGGAAAAAGCGGGCACTAAATCCACAGAAGGTAAAGGCAAAAACATTCGCAAACCTTTCACCAAACCTGTGACGATAGCGAGACATCCGAAGAAGAATTAGACCCCACAGAATGTTCATCAGATGATGTAGATCCCTTTGCAAACCCTACTGATGATGATGAAGAAGACTCAGAAGAATCAACACAGAGAATAGAAAAATGGAAGAACAGTATTATTCAATATACTACGATGTACCTATATCTTGGTATATAGAACGCATCTTTATGAACAAGAAGATGGTTATATCACAGTTAAATTTTTGGAAAAATTTATGGATTCCTTTGCATGGCCCTCCAAAGACGACATACAGGTGCTACACAAGGACTTCGTTTTATATGGTCCCACAAAGTTATCTGGCAATGGGCCCTTTACTATAAGTCGCGTTGCTGAAAACAATATTAAAAGACGATTTTTAGACATGAAGAACACCCGAAAAGCCACAGAATAAAGTGCTTTTTTGTATTTTGTTATTTTCAGCATTAAAATTATCCTTTTATTTTTTTACTGAAGTATATGTTCATTTATTTCGACGAATAAAAGATGTTTCAAAACTTTCCGTGGTGACTTTTTCTATAATCTAACTTCAATTCCTGATTACTTCTAAACTAAAAATGATATTGCTGCGAAACTTTCAGGGGTAATAAAGTACCGGGTGGCCTACTAAGAACGGCCGTCGGCCATATCTCAGGAATGGATTATAACACAGGTTCGGAAAAAAAAAATGTTATAACAAAAGTGGCTCAATCGGTGACGGGTGGAGAGAACAGCAATTTCAATTTCTGCCCTTGAAATACTTCGTATTGTCTGTCGTATTCTTTCAATCATGTCAGCTCTTGTTGTGGGTCTATCGGTATAAACGAGATCTTTTATTCGCCCCCACAAATAAAAATCTAAACAAGTTAAGTCTGGAGACCTTGGTGGCCAAATAAATAAACTTCCACGTCCTATCCACCTTTCAGTGTATGATTGATCTAAGAAATTCCGAACATCTCTAGAATAATGTGCCGGGCACCCATCATGTTGCAAGAACATCTCACGACGAATGGCTTCTAAAAGAAGTGGCAATTCGTTGCTTAAAAAATCTAAATATCTTTCTCCATTAACAGTCTCATTAAAAAAAAGGCCCAATTATTTCTCCACCTAGAATCCCGCACCACACATTTACAGACCAACGACCCTGATGTTGGACCAGTCAGACCAGTAGTGCATATTATGTCGATTTAGACTACCATCACTATGAAAACACGGTGTGCGAGTCGGAGAAAAACTCTTCTGCTGTGATGCCGTCTGTTTGCGTATTGCAGTGCATACACTCTAGCAGCAACGGTTGCATTTCTCATACATTCAAAATAAACTGCCAACATATCAAATGCGTCTTCATTTGTAAGAATCATTTTGGTACGAAAAGATAAAGAAAGTCTATTAAATGCAACACGATGAATAATTTTTGACATATGCGTGAAAATCATAGCTTGCTTGCTTTCAACAGGGAATTTATTTTATTTTGTTGTAATCAGTAAATCGTAATTCATATTTTAAACTGTATTTGTTTTGCTTAGTAAATATCGGTTTTATTAATATTTTATGCTTTTGATTTATTAACGCATCGCTTGAAAACAAATATAACATTCTTATATAATTAAAAATGTTAGATTTATCACATAATTATTTTATAATTTGTTCTCATTGTTAGTAGCGACAGCATTACATTTAGGTAATCTAGCGGCAACCGTAACATTAGTATGATAACAGTTTAAATTACTGCAGACCAATGTAAGATCTTTTCATCCAGGCTAAATTTAATAATTTCCGTTAACGCGAACTAGCCTACTAGACGTTGGAAGAACAATTCCCGCCATTTACCTGTTTCTTATGATATCTCAGGATAGGAAAAAGATATCGACTTGCAGTTTTCACTGTTTTATTACTAATTTAGTCTACTTTTTAAAGACCTACTTAAATTTTTATGCTTCCATTTAAAATTGTAAAGAGAAAACACAATATTAAAAAAATATTAAACAGCGCCCTCTAGCATTTATGTTATTAATCAGATTGCTTCAAATTTACAAATTTTGTATTGTTTAACAAAAGCTCTTTCAAACAACATCAAGTTTATTAAAATCAGTCAAGCAGAACCGGAATTAAAGGCGTTCCGTTCTCCCCACCCTTATTTGAAGAGATAAACTAAAACTTGTCAAATAAAAAATATGCAGAATTTGTCGAGTAATCTGATTATAATATTTAATATGCCCCTTAATTAAGTAAATTTTTAAAAATTTTGCTTTTTAAAATTTTAACTGTCAAAACGACCTCTAGCTGTGGACCTACATTTCTGAAAATAATTTCCAGGCGTTTCTCGAGGCCACTTTTGTTATAAAAATGTGTTTCCCGAACCTGTGCTATAATCCATTCCTGAGATATGGCCGACGGCCGTTCTTATTTGGCCACCCGGTACATATATGTAGCGCTTCTTATTATCCCAAAACTTTTTCTACACTACTTATGTGAGCAGTCCATATGCTGTATCTTATTACCACATACGGGGTAATAAGATACATTTTTAATCGAAAAAAATATTATTTTTTACACACTTTGTTAATTACAGGACAGAGTTCATATTTTTTTTATAAACTCTAGGCATGAAATGTTATGTGTGGGGAAAAATCGTCCCTCTAGCGTAAAGCATTTTTTTTTTCTTAGTATGATTATTAGTTAGAATGCTTATTGTTAGTGTTGCTTATCCTTAATGCTTATTCCTGTGGACGGTTCAGGAGTCTGCTTCCTCTTCAGTCCTGGGTCTTTTGTGTGTTAGTTGGGTTATATTGTTGTGTGTATTGTATACGTAGATACAATGTATTGTGTGGTGTTAAATGGTTGCAAAAAAAAAGTGAATATTAATATAATATTACATTATTTTTGTTTGTATTGGGAGTAGTGTATATGTGGTGTGTATTGGCTCGATTCCTTGGTCGTTGCAGTGGTCGTCTTCGATTTTATCTCAGGGCATATCGGATGTCATCAAGGAGTTCTAATTCTTCGGGGAGGATTTCGATGTTCTGGGTCAGGATAGTTGGAAGGTGCTTGAATTTATTTTTCGATTTTCTCCTGTGGGTTCTTAGGTAGTGGAATGCGTAGGATGTTTTTGGTAGCTTCTGTTTCGCCGAATATCTTACGCCGTGTGTAGTTTATTTGCAGTGTTTTGAGGCGTTGTGTGATAGGTGTGATGTTGGCGTGTTTTATGGTGAGTTCGTTGGGTGTTCTATAGTGTAATCGGTGTATTCTCCGTAGGACTCGGCGTTCACATGAAGGTATGGATTTTAGTTCTTTGGGTTGTAGGGTAGGGTGCAATGGAGCACGGTAATCTATGACCGGCCGTATGAATGTCTTGTAGGTATGTTGTAGGATTTCGGATTGACAACCTCCTATCCGTCCCATAAGGGCGCCCAGGAGGTTGGATCGGTTCCGTACTTTGATCAGGTCAGCGTTCCAGTTAAGGTTCTTGGTAAATGTTGAGGCGTTGTATAATAGGTGTGATGTTGGCGTGTTGTATGGTGAGTTCCTTGGGTGTTCTATACTGTAATCGTTGTATCCCTCCGTATGACTCGGCATTCACATGAAGCTGTGGATTTTAGTTCTTTGGGTTTTATGGTAGCATGCAATGGAGCACGGTAATCTATGACGGGCCGTATGAATGTCTTGTAGGTATGTTGTAGGGTTTCGGGTTGGCAACCTCCTATCCGTCCCCTAAGGGCGCCCAGGAGGTTGGATCGGTTCCGTACTTTGTTCAGAGTCTTGTTCAGGTCAGCGTTCCAGTTAAGGTTCTTGGTAAATGTTGAGGCGTTGTGTGATAGGTGTGATGTTGGCGTGTTGTATGGTGAGTTCGTTGGGTGTTCTATAGTGTAATCGGTGTATTCTCCGTAGGACTCGGCATTCGCATGAGGCTATGGATTTTAGTTCTTTGGGTTTTAGGGTAGCGTGCAATGGAGCACGGTAATCTATGACGGGCCGTATGAATGTCTTGTAGGTATGTTGTAGGGTTTCGAGTTGACAACCTCCTATCCGTCCCCTAAGGGCGCCCAGGAGGTTGGTCGGTTCCGTACTTTGTTCAGGGTCTTGTTCAGGTCAACGTTGCATTTAAGGTTCTTGTAAATGTTGAGGCGTTGTGTGACAGGTGTGATGTTGGCGGGTTGTATGGTGAGTTCGTTGGGTGTTCTATAGTGGAATCGGTGTATTCTCCGTAGGACTCGGCGTTCACATGAGGCTATGGATTTTAGTTCTTTGGGTTTTAGGGTAGCGTGCAATTGAGCACGGTGATCTATGACGGGCCGTATGAATGTCTTGTAGGTTTGTTGTAGGGTTTCGGGTTGACAACCTCCTATCCGTCCCCTAAGGGCGCCCAGGAGGTTGGATCGGTTCCGTACTTTGTTCAGGGTCTTGTTCAGGTCAGTGTTCCAGTTAAGGTTCTTGGTAAATGTAACTCCTAGGTATGTTATGTCGTCAAGTATCGGTAATCGTTCCCCTTGCAGGGAGCGTAAAGCATATAGACGTTTTAATTTTAATATGTATCTTATTACCCCCCACTGCATTCTATTCCCCCGTTCTCCCCTATAGTATCCAATGGCAGTAAGTGATTTTTCTTAGTTGGGAATATTACTTATTGAATTAATTTACTAGACTAAATAGAGTATTTTTTAAATACCTTTCAAAATATTTACTAAGTACTGTATCAGTGGAGTAAGGTGTTCATATAAACGTTAAAACTGCAATATCTCCAATTTCATATTTCTGCACGTACCTTTTCACGGCAACATACGTTGTAAATTGAGCTAATAAGTCAATATAGCGATACTGAAAAAAAAGTCGATTGCATAACGTTCTATACCTACATATGTATATGTAGGTTGGAAAGTAAAAATCAATTTCCAATAAGTTATTAAATGTGAATGTTAAAAAACTGTTTCCTTCCATTTATCTCGTTTCCCAAATTAAAAAAGATGAAAAGAAAAATATCTTTTTTTACTATCGACTTTTAGTGTATTTTATTAAAGTGTTGGCACAAATATATGTATTGCTTGACAAAATTTTGTTCGAAAAGGCAAATTACTTGGTTGTTTTTAAATCTGACGTACGACCAACGGAGATTTTGCCAACTAAAATAGAAATATTTTTCTAATTTTAGTTAAATCGACCAAAATAAATATAAAGTTAACGTTGCAAAATTTTCGCTGTGCAAAAATAACTGTCACAAGTAGCAATTTATCTATTTTGACATATTTGGCGGTGAATGGTATTTTTTTTTTACTCATACTCTGTTTGATTTTAATTTGCTAGAATTTATATTATAAACAGATTTGAAAACGTTTATTTAAAAATTTTCATCACAGGAAATTGAAGCGAAGATTTTTAAATTCTTAAAATTCTTGGATTTTTTTTCAATTTTCGCGATGACCCGCTTTACATAATATTCATAAACAATTTATTACACAAATTACCAATTATCGAACTTGTCGTACAAATAGCAACGTAATTAGTTTTAACAATATGATACGAATTGCAGTGGCGTGCTCAATTTTTTAGGGATTAACCTACAGTTATTTATAATGAACAGTATCGTTTAAATTGAATCATATATTTCTGTAAATATAAAAAGGACCAATCATTAAGCGCTGCGCTGGTAGAACGACAAAAATAAGTGTACTTTACTTGATAAACAAAATGTTTAATTATCGAGATACAGGGTGTTAAAATATTGTAAAAACTAGCGATGCAATGTAATGTTCCAGAACGTGATCAAGTACATACCAAGATTGGCACAAATCACAAATTATCGCCAATAAGTGTATTTAATTTGCAATGAAAATTAAAGACGAACACAATGTACAATGTCTATGGCTACAAAAATATCTAGTATTAGTAATGTTTTAAATACTATATAATTGTTTATTTCTCTACGCATCTCATTACAACATGTATCATTATCAAGAGACAATATATATGGAAGTAAAATAACTAATAAGTAGTTATGGTAACAATTCATTGAGGTAAAACAGCAAACTTAATGTAAATTATATTTTATATTTAAAATATCTATTAAACGTAAGTCCATAAGATCAATCTGTTATGATTAAATGTTTAGCATAATTTGATTTGTCTGTGTTTATATTTGTAATATATAATGTGTTCTTTGTTTGTAATATCAAAGTTCCTAGGTGTTGGACCAATATAAACAGAATTACAGAATGTGCAGTTCAATTTATAAATATCCGACTTCAAGATGTCGTTATAGTACGTCCCAGACGACTAAATTATCTTGACAGCGACAAGCCAGTGGCGTACTTATTAAAGGCATATACCATAAGGTAAGGAATATAGAAGAGATATACAAGACACAAGGGTAAAAAGAGGAGCCGAACTATACACAGACCAGAAATGGAAACGGAATTAATAAGAGAGACCAAGGGAGATAAAAAAGAATACAACGAGTAATACACAAGAGAAGATAAAAATAAGATCATACAAATTAAGAGAAGAAGAAACAGCAAATAAATATACTGAAGAATCAGAAAAAGAAATGGAACCTATAAAATCAAATATTATAAATTATAACATAGTAAAGCTATGGGTAAAATTTAAGGAAATTGTAATAAACATAGCCAAAATAACTTGTGGAGAGACGAATGAGAACAAAAATAGAAAAAAATCGAGCTGGTGGAGTGAAGAGATAAAAGAGAAAACAAAGGTAAAGAAAAAGACATGGAAAATATATCTAAGGAATGAAAATAACGAAAACTATATAAAACATAAAGAACAGAGACTAAAGGTTAAAGAAATGGTAAAAAGAGCGAAAACACGCACATGGGAAGAATTCGGTGAAAAGATGGAAAAGGACAGTGGGTAATCAGAAACTGTTTTATAAAGTACTGAAGACAATAAGGAAAGGAGAAGAAATCAAATGCCACCATATCAAATCGAAAGAGGGGAAAATATTAATGGAAAACGACGATGTAATGTTGCGATGGAAAGAACATTTTGAGGGGCTACTAATCACAAATACAACAAATGCAAGTGAAACTGATGAAGAAAATAGAGAGGAAACAGAAGAAGAAGACGGGGATCAAGGGGAATCATTTAAACTGAAAGAAGTAGGAGAAGCTATAAAGAAACTTAAGAGAGGTAAATCACCAGGGCGTGATAACGTAACAACAGAAATGCTAAAACTACTAGGGCCTAATGGACTAGAGGTACTAACAACACCATTCAATAATATTGCAGAGGAAAATA
Organism: Vesta saturnalis; assembly: GCA_036346205.1. NCBI lineage: Eukaryota > Metazoa > Arthropoda > Insecta > Coleoptera > Lampyridae > Vesta > Vesta saturnalis. Next base: position 3,240,231 of record JARFJB010001594.1, read on the forward strand.
GAATACCGACAAATGGGGGATTCGTATAATTACAGAATAAAAGATTTTTACAATTACAGGGGGATAACATTACTCAATAATGCATATAAAGTATATGAGAGAATACTAGACGACAAACTGCAAGCTAAAACAGAAGAACAAATGGAAGAATCGCAAAGTGGTTTTAGGAGAGGAAGAGGAACACAGGACCACATATTTGCAATAAAACAATTGATAAAGAAGTTCCAGAGTAGCGACATATATGTGGCATACATAGATATAAGAAAAGCCTTCGATAGTATAACGAGAGGAGTTATATGGAGTAGCCTTAGGAAGAGAGGAGTAGGCAAAAGACTAAGAAACAATATAGCTAGTATATACAAAAATACACGAAACAAGGTCAGAACAAACAACATGGAGGCAGATGAATTTGTGACAAAAGGAGTGAAGTAAGGGGAGGGAAGTATTAAGTCCCAACACTTTTTAATATTGTATTACACGACATAACAAAAGAAGTCAAAGAGAAGGTTAAAAAACTACTAGTGGGCCAAAGATATCAAGTTTTTAGGGTGCTAAATTGTGCATTTTTATATGGAAACGGATTTTTTTGAAAATCTGGTATTTGGGGTTTTTAAAATTGCTATAAAATCATTTGTCAAAATTAAAAAATTTAAAATGGTTGATCAAAAATGGGGGATTACCGTGTTTAAAAATCAGTATGACTCAAAAAAATGCCCCTCCACTGGTTGGATTCTGCTCATTAACGAACGTGACCTAAATTTTATGGCAAAGAATTGTTGTACCAAATTTTATATCGATAGCTTTAATGGTTCAAAAGATATCTCACGCGCGCTCACACGCATGCACGCACACGCGCGTACGCACATACACACGCACGGACGCACGCACGTACGCACTCACACACGCACGCACGTACCCACGTACGCACACACGCACCAACACTGGCACGCACTCACACACGCACGCTCGCACCCATACATACACAAACACACGCGCGCGCGCGAACTCGAACGCACACGAACACGCACACACACATGAATTTTTTTTCTAAAAATGTGTTTTTCGTGTTGTTTAGACCATAAAACATTGAGAAATTAAATTAAATTTTTGAAAAACCATAGAACCTTGGAGATATACTATTATAAACCATCAACAAGTTGTATTCTTCAGCTGTTATTTAAATATTATTATGTAAAGTCGAAATTAATTTATTACTTTTTGTTTGTACAGTAGATGCTTAAGGGCGATTAAGTTATGAGTAGTTTTAAGTGCTTTTTTACGTAGTCATCTTTATTCATAATTACAGTAACATTACCTTTGTCAGCTGATGATTATTTCATTATGTTCCCTTAGAAATTTTTTCGTAATTGTGTTCTTTGCATTTTTTATACGACGCTTAAATAAGTGTAAAAATTAAATTAATATGATTTAAAATTCTTAAACTGATTTTTGTAGTAGTGGTGACGGTTTGGAAATTTTTTATGTTAGCAACTGGATGTTTACTAACCTCTATCTCACAGAAAGTTTTAAACTGTTTGACATAGATTATTGTTTTTGTTTTTACAATGTTGCCTATTTTCGTAATGAACTTATCATATAAGAGGTTGCATAATTATCTAAAAAAATTAAATTTGATATTATTTCATTTCTTTTAATTTTCAATTTGTAGGTTGGAAGGTGGCTGTTGTTCCACACCAGATATTTTTATTTAATGTGAAATATGGTTAAACCCAAAATGTTAATGGTAATAATAATAGGGGAGTAAAGTCGAACTTCTCCAGGTGACGCTAACGCTGGTCGCATGTCGTTTATCTTTGTTCCTATGGTATGGCTGTCTTGGGCCTATGTCATTTGTTTCATGTCCTGGAGACCCTACCCCGTTAACAAAGGCGTAATCGGAGGTGTGATGCGTACCGTGTCAAGGGATGAATGGCTATACGTTAGTTAGTCTCAAGTGACTTTTATTTCCTAGGTACTCGTGGGATTTCCTATGAATAAATCAGTAAAAAAAAATTTAAATAAAGAGTCGTCCAGCTCTCTAAATATGGACAAGGATGTGCGACCTACATCGCAGATTCAAATGACGAGTCGACAAAAGACAAAAGATTAAGTCGATTTGTCTCATTTCTTGGTGAAAGTGTGTATTCGTGTCTAGCAACTAACTGACATTCAGAATTAAAAAAATCCAGGACCGTCTTCGTGAAAATTTGTAGGACTGCTTCATATCCAATACTTTACCCTATATATGATTTCTCTAAAATCTGATATAATTTCTTCAGAGCGCATTAAGTTTATATATATATATATATATATATATATATATATATATATATATATATATATATATATATATATATATATATACAGGGTGAGTCACGAGGAACTGTACTTACTTCTAACATAAGTAGAGGCACCTTAGGGGATTACCAAATGACCATTAAAAAATGTCTTCTTGTTTTGTTTAGTGAACTATGGATCTTCACCAAAACAATGTTTCGTCATATCTCTTCAATGATTAAGTCGATTTGTCTCATTTTTGGTGAAAGTGTGTATTTCGTGTCTAGCAACTAATTGAAATTCAAAATTAAAAAAATCCAGGACCGTCTTCGTGAAAATTTGTAGGACTGCTTCATATCCAATACTTTACCCTATATATGATTTCTCTAAAATCTGATATAATTTTTTCAGAGCGCATTAATAGACAGTTAAACCTGGGTATTTCAATTTTTTGTTACACTTACCTCACATTTTTAATTAAAGATTCAGTTTAGAGTCAAATTGAAAATTGGCAATAATGAAATATCTTTCTGTATAATAATGTTTAGTTATTAAAAAGAAATCTTTAAAATAAACAGTAACGACACACACTGTGCTCCAGTATGGTAAATACCATAATTTGAATTGATTTACAGTGTCGGATTTAGAAATCTGGCATATCTGGTTCATCTCAAAAATTCACGCTGTATGTAACTTTTTCCACCCGTAATAGACAGAAAACAGATATATTAGAAGTTTATGTGGTTAGAAACAATTTAGAAATCTGAATTTTTGGACTTAAGGGTTATTTAAGATTCTCTTTCATTCTAAAATATTTTCAAGGTCATGTTACTTCCGGTTATACCGGAAGTTGTACTAACTTCCTTATTTTAAATGGAACACCCTGTATATTATTTTATTTTTGGATTCTTGACAAAATTTTAGGATGTCTTATAAGGGTTTCCTATACCTTTTTCAACTGTTTCTTAGATATCTTGATTTTTCAAAAATTTTGAAAGATGTAACCCTATTTTCAACACTGCTTGTCTTACTTATTTTTGACTGATGAAAAGTGCTTCTGGAGTAGACAGAAGCATAAGAACTATACTTTTCAAATACTCATTGACAATTGATTTATTGCATACATGGTGTTCAAAATTTTCAAAGTTGAAAAACTTTGTGAATTCAAATGTGACACCCTGTATATTATTAGATGAATATATGCAGCATTTAGTTATGCATTGTTTAGCTATAACATTACCTATACCTATTATCGACAATTTTCTTGTTAATTAATATTTTCTACTTTAATGTGATTTTTGACAGAAACTGAAATGTTTTTCAAAAATAAAATGAACTTAATTCAAACTACACAAATTCTGTTTTATTAAAACAATGAAATAAAACAAGAAGATAACAAAATTGAGAGCATAATAACAAATGAAAAACATAAAACAATTATTTGAACATAACTAGAAGAAAAGTGATAAAAAGATAAAATGAACCATTACAAATGTTCCGCATGACCGCCAATTTGATTTAAGCATTTTATAACTCGTATAACTCCGTATTTTTATAAAAGCCGATAAAATTCCAAAACTGCAATCTAGCGAGCCTTGATTTTGACACGCATTAAAACATTGCTGTTGATTTAATGTCAAATCAGTACAATTTAAATGATTTTGTAATTTTTAAGTATTTTTTAAGTACTGTTTATAATGGAATGTATTCAAGAATATTCTAACAATGATTTGTTTTACACGCATGGTGAATGTGGACGGATTGTTAGGCGAACATGCAGGTTGTTTAACGAACGGTATCCACACTTACCATTAATGACACCTGGAAAATTTGCAAGAATTGAAGCTCGATTTATTGCAACTGGAAGTATAAGGGCAACTCGAACGCATTTAAAGCCAGTAATAGATAATGAAGTTAACGAGGTGAACGTGTTAGCTTATTTTCACGCTTATCCACGAACTTCAATAACAGCAGCTGCACTAGATTTGGATATTTCACAAACATCAATCCACAGAATATTAAAGAAGTATAAAATGCATCCTTTTTCGTTAATAACTGTGCAAGGATTACATCTTGGTGATCAGGCACGACGAGTTAACTTTTGTGAATTTATTCTTGTACACATGACCGAATATCCGAGATTTCTTCACATTATTTGGAGCGATGAATAAAAATTCAGTAGAGAAGGAATTTTCAATCGCCGAAATAATCACTACTGGGCACAAGATAATCCTCATGTAACAAGGGAACGTAATCACCAGTTCCAATTTAGTTTTAACGTTTTTGTTTAGTTATGGATAATAGAGTGGCATATCAAGTGTACGATGAAAATTTGAATGGGGCGAGATATCTTGAAATTCTCCGTGGATTTGTTATGGATTTTCTAAATACTCTACCTGCATGTGACAGGGCAAACAGTTGGTATCAGCTGGATGGGCCTCCCGCACATTCCACTATAGCTGTACACCAACAGTTGACATTGATGTTTGAAGATCGGTGGATTGGCCCACAAGGACCTTGGAACTGGCCACCGAGATCACCGATTTGACGCCCTGAACTTTTACCTCTGGGGTCGTATAAAAGAATTAGTGTACTCTACGCCAGTTCAAACTAGAGAGGAATTGTTAAATCGTGTTCACAATGCATTCAATAGTATGTGTCCACACGAAATTCGGCGATCTATTTCGCAAGGAGTATATGATATAGTTATAAAATGCTTAGATCAAATTGGCGGTCATGTGGGACATTTGTAATGATTCATTTTATCTTTTTATCACTTTTCTTCTAGTTATGTTCAAATAATTGTTTTATGTTTTTCATTTGTTATTATGCTCTCAATTTTGTTATCTTCTTGTTTTATTTCATTGTTTTAATAAAATAGAATTTGTGTAGTTTGAATTAAGTTCCATTTTATTTTTGAAAAACATTTCAGTTTCTGTCAAAAATCACATTAAAGTAGAAAATATTAATTAACAAGAAAATTGTCGATAATAGGTATAGGTAATGTCCAAAATTAAAATAATATACAGGATGTTCCATTTAAAATAAGGAAGTTAGCGGCGACTTTCGGTATAACCGGAAGTAACATAACCTTGAAAATATTTTAGAATGAAAGAAGATCTTAAATAACCTTTAAGTCCAAAATTCAGATTTCTAAATTGTTTCTAACCACATAAACTTCTAACGAACATCTACCGTGGAAAACCCTGGATATATATATATATATATATATATATATATATATATATATATATATATACAGGGTCCGCCAATAGTGCGTGGACGAAGCTTTATGAGTTTATACAATATCGTTTTCAAAATTATTTATTGCAGGATGGTGTGGGATCTTTCTTCGGGTTACAATTAGAAAATATTTTCGCAAAATTACTACTCGTATACAGGGTATTACAACACAAAGTTATATTTTTTAAATGGAACATACCGTATATTATTATAAATTTGGATTCCTGGTTAATTTTAAGGGCACTTTATTCACTATATGAGGTATCTTAAACGCGCAATTTAGGCGCTGCATTCAATTTTTGAAAATTTAGAAGTTGAAAAGAAAAATTGTAACAACCGTATTGAGAAATGTGTAACACTAAAATTTTAATGGTTGATTAGTCATAGACTGTGCTACATAAAATCGTAAAAATAGTAATATTATCTTATTTAATTTTCGAGATATCGTAATGCAAAGTATAAGATTTTCAATCATAGATAACTTGATTTTTTAAATGGAAAGGTATACATTGTGTTACATTGATAGATAGGAAATTTAATTACAATTTTTTGATATAACATTGTTGGTATTTATTTTTGCCGTTTTTGATAATCCAGCTTTTTACTGAATTTGTCGATTTTCGTAGGTTTACATATGTATGTATAATTGTTTAAATCACATCAAGCTATGAAAACAAAAGAATATTAGAAACAAAATTCAGCAATAGTATCTGTTTTGTCATTTCGCGTGTATGTTCAAACGTAACTGAGTTAATTACTTTATTGCACTGTGAATGTTTGACGCTCAACTTTACGAACATCATATACGTAATACGTTTATTTAAGAATTATAATGAGTAATTTTTGCAAAATGAATTAGTTGACATGATATTTGTGCTTGGAGAATCAAACAAAAATTGTTTATTGGCCCGTCGAATCTACGGGCAGCGTTATACTGATCGAAAACAACCAAGAGAAGAATCGTTTCGCAATCTTTTAGAAAGATTTGAAAGTACTGGAAGTGTTGGATATCTCAAAACGAAAGAGCTAAAGTTGTTACAAATGAAGAAAATGAATTTCGTGTACTTGTAGCTACAGTTGAAAACCCCACGTTAGTATTCCGAAATTAAGTGACAATTTAGAAATCAGTCAAACTTCCGTGAGACGAATGTTAAAGAAAATAAATTTCACCCCTATCATGTACAATTACATCAAGAGCTGAAAGAACAAGATTTTCAAAATCGAATTAATTTTTGCTGGTGGGTTCAACAACAGTTAAATGCGAACGAAAATTTTATATCGGGGATATTATTTACCGACGAATGTACATTTCATCGAAATGAATTTGTGAACAGACATAATTTTCATTTTATTCAAATGAAAATCCAGACCAATTTCAGTTAGTCTCTCACAATAAATGGTCAGTGAATGTTTGGGCAGGTATATTCGGCGGAACTATTGTTGGTCCTTTTTTTCAATGGCACACTCACTGGGGTAGAATATCATAATTTTCTAGAGAACGAATTATATCATTTATTGGAGAATGTACCTTTGCCTCAAAGAAGAGGTATGTATTTCCAACAAGACGGGCACCTCCTCATCATGCCAGAATTGTAACCCAGTGGTTAAATTCGACGTTTCACGAAAATTGGATAGGAAGACAAGGACCGATACCTTGACCAGCTAGATCTCCCGATATAATTCCATTGGATTTTTTCTTTGGGGCTTTGTGAAGAATAAAGTATATGAGGAAGAACCAACAACTGCTGAGAATACGAAATTGCGAATTAGAAATGTTTTGCTACAATTACTCCTAAGATGTTAGATCGGGTTGAAGCTTCTTTTATTAAAAGAATTTAGTATTGTCTAAATCAGCGTGGTCGACAATTTGAACATTTAATTTAATATTATTTTCTTCCAAAATCGATAAATTCAGTAAAAAGCTGGATTATCAAAAACGGCAAAACATAAATACCAACAATGTTATATCATAAAAAATGTAATTAAATGTCCTATCTAACAATGTAAAACAATGTATACCTTTCCATTTAAAAAATCAAGTTATCTATGATTGAAAATCTTATACTTTGCATTACGATATTTCGAAAATTAAATAAGATAATAGTACTATTTTTACGATTTTATGTAGCACAGTCTATGACTAATCAACCATTAAAATTTTGTGTTACACATTTCTCCATACGGTTGTTACAATTTTTCTTTTCAACCTCTAAATATTTCAAATAAGAATGCTAGCTTGCCTAAATTGCGAAATTAATAAGATACCTCATATAGTTTGAATAAAGTGCCTTATATAATTAACCAGGAATCCAAATTTATAATAATATACGGTAATGTTTCAATTAATAAAATATAACTTTGTGTTGTAATACCCTGTATACAGTAGTAATTTTTAAAATAGTTTTCTAATTAGTAACAAATGATCCCATACAATCCTAGCAATAAATAATTTTGAAAACGATATTGTATATATATATATATATATATATATATATATATATATATATATAATATATATATATATATATATATATATATATATATAAATATTAAATTAAATTAAGTACTAGAACATCATTCTAAGCAAAAAGTCCATAGGTACATGGGTCCGGAAATGATTCGTTTCGAGATACAGGTGTCCAAGTTGAAAAAGAAATCCGTTTTCTTCAATATCTTTCGACTGTTTCGATATAATTTCATGAAATTTCGTATACGGGGATTTTTGTGATGACAAATTCAAAGTTGTGGTCCATTTAGTTATGGGTTGTAGAGGGCGCCAGCGGCAACCTATTCGACCCCTTTAAATCGTTGTGCTACACTGTATGCCATTTTGGAAATCGATTTTCCTATCTTTTCTGCTAAAAAAAGGTATATCTTAGTGAAGTCGCTAGGAGCAATCTTTTCCTAGAAAAACTCATTTAAAGCTCATGATGCATACTTATTTTCGGAGGGTATTTTTTGACAGGTTTATCAATAGGGATTCTTAATTGTTACTAAGTAACTTACTTGTTTACTTATGTATCTGTCGCTTTGCGTTCATTGATAATAAAATTTTAATAAAAAGTCCATAATTAAATACGATAGAATGCCTGGACATAATTTATTTTCAAATTCAGAAATGCGTGATATGATTTGCGTTTACACTGCCTGCGCGTAGTCCTGATTTCAACCCAATAGGTTCTGGGGTGATATGAAATCATCAGTTTACACCGGAGTTATAAACAACCGAGCAGAATTATGGTACAGAATTGTAAATGCGGCCGAATCATTTCGAAATAAGAATATTTTCTTTAAAATAAGGCAATGTTTTAATAAACGTATTGATAAATGTATTGAAGTTAGAGGCGGGCATTTTGAACAGTTGTTACCAAAAGAACATGTTTACTTTTAATATCAATTTCTTTCCTTTTTCTTTTTTTAATGTTGGATGTTTCAGTGCTCCTTACAAAAGTTAGTTTTAAATAAATAAACATTGTGAGTTTTAAATGCGTTTTTCTCGGAAAGGGTTACTCATAGCGACTTCACTAAGATTCTGATGGCAGAAAAGATAGAAGAATCGATTTTTCTAGTCCAAAATGGCATACCGTGTGGCACAAAAAAGTTGCAACGATTTAAAAGGGGCGAAATGGTTGCCGCTGGCGCCCTCTAGAAACCACAACTAAATGGACCAAAAATTTGAATTTGTCATCCCAAAAAAATCACCGTATACGAAATTTCATGAAATTATTTCGAAACAGCCGAAAGATATTGAAGAAAACGCGTTTCTTTTTTCAACCTTGACACCCTGTATATATATATATATATATATATATATATATATATATATATATATATATGTACATTACTTTTTTACTTGCATAATTTTCAATCACATTATGTTTCAATTAGATTGTTCCCTACGCGATTCTTGGTTCTCGTGCTACCTACTGGATTTGTTTATTTTCGACCAAATGTTTAATTATTTTCAATTAGATTTCCGAGTTAGAGATAGTTATTTGTTTATTTAATTTAATATTTTTTTTTTACGGATTTGGTCTAGTTATTTATTTTTATCATTACCAATCACAAAGGTAATTTTCGAACCACTCTGTAAATGGCTCAAAGTTGTATTAGACACAGATAATTTACGCGAAGATGGCCATATTGACTGAAAAAGTACAGTTTCATTAGAAGGATCATTAAACACTAAAATTCTTGTAAAATATCCTAGACCTAAAAAATACTTTTACGTGATTTTGTCTAATTAAGCATCTAAAAATAATTTAAATAGCACCATTTAAGAAACCAACGTTCTCATCAAGGCTGGCCATTTACTTTTTTTTTTTTGTTTTGTTAATTAATTGAGGTATAATAACAAACCATCTTTTGTTACATCATAGGTTCCACTAGTTTTAGTTTTTAATTTATGATTCGTTAAATATAACGCGTGCATCATAGGTATTTTACGGTTAAAATAGAAATAAAGCTCCTTTTTGTTTCGCAACTTTATCTACGTATATCTTTGTACTTATTGTACCATATGTTGCGTAGTAATTATGCATAAATTATCTTTTATATGAAGCAGTTTTGTGTCTGCAAGATTCTCAAATCTTGACAAGAAGAAATAAAAAAATTATATAGTGCTACACACTCGCCTGTAAAACTGTTTTAACAAGCTGACAATTTTGGATCTAAATCTTTCTTACTCAGGTTTTATTAATAGATGAAAATTCGGTGGTATTTTAATCATTTCATAGTAAACTTGTATAATACTTTTGGCAACAGAATTTCTTTGCCAAAGAAAGGCGGCGCTGAAGCCACTTCACTAACCAAGTATTGAGAAAATTTCGCAATTTGTTTCTTGTATGTTAATTGATAAAATCTCCTTTTGGACAACAAATGGTAAAAGTCCTCTGAGAAAAGTAGTCGATATATTGCCAAGGTATTTTTGGCATAACGCCATAATAATGCTTTGAAATAACATCATCAGATTTCGTTATTACCGATAGATGTTCACATATTAAGCCAAACTAATTACGTAAGTTTTTTTTTCATTTTAATTTATTAATACAAATGTGCATTTCAGTTTATTTTATGATGTGAAATGCTGTAATTGCATTTTTTTCATTGCCATATCAAGAGTGCGTAAAACAATAGAATCTTGTTCTTGCAATCATTAACGCATATCGCCTTTGTTATTATTCTCTCACGGTTGGAAATTTCTATTTTGTAATCACGCATGATTTACGCGTATTTTGAAAAAGAAAATTAATGGGACAGTTTTATCTTATTTGAAAATTTTTCCACATATTTTAATAGTTTCTCATGCCTTAATGATATTTAAAGAGTTTTTTGCTATTCTGGCCATTGGTCTAAACTCTAAAGTAAGAATTTCGAGAGTCTTCGCATTGATAAGTGCAGGGTGTTCCACGTAAGATGTCCATATGTCTTATCTCAGAATCTATAACAGATAATAAAAAAGTTTTATATAAAATTTGGATTTATTAAAATTTTTAAATTATTTACTTTTTATATACAGGGTGTCCCAGTAATTCGGAATCGATGTCAACTCGAAAAATTTAAATGGAACACTCTGTATTTTATTACATATTTGAATTTTCGTCAAAAAAGTGAGATACTTTTATCTAAACCTTTTTTTTCATTTTTGCATAGTTTCGGAGTAAAATAATTTTATGTTATTTTTATCACAAAATTTCCTATTAAAAACTTATTGCTATATACAAAAAAATTTAAAATTAGGTAAATTATATACAGGGTGTCCAATAGTGCGTATTCGGTCGATAGCTCCTTAGCCATTAAACTTAGAAGTTTAAATACGAAAGTTGTCTATTTTATAAGCTGCCTAATCTAAAATGGTTTGGTTTCTACAGGGTGTAATATAAAAGCGGTACAATATAGAACTTTTGATTTTTAATAGAACACCTATATATTATTTTATGTTTCGATTCTCCTTATAATTTACATCTTTTTATAAGAATTACTTACAACCAAATCTTACAATTTTTGAGATATTTGCAACGTTAACTAAAACTTACATTTTATGTAGTAATTCAAGTAGGCGTATCTCAGTTATTTTTAAAGATAAAAAATAATCTTTGGGATAGAATTTATTCATACATGAGCTTATTTTAATCTATTGTCAAAATTGGATTTCAATATACAGAGTGATCACAAAAATTAATTCAATAACATAAATTTGAAAATGCTATATCTTCATTTTTTAAATGGCACGCCCTACATTTTTTAATGCCTTGTCTTCGTCTTTCATTTCTGTTAAAGATGTTCTATACCTGTCTCTAATAGTTTCGGAGGTAATTAAGTTTGTTCAATTTTTTCGTTGATAACACTGAAGAAGAGTAACATTAGTCGGTCAAAGCAAGCTATGAATACATAAGAAACTAAAAACATATTAACTGAAATACAAACACTTAAAATTATAATAAATGTTCAATGTAACCACCATTTTATTGCTGGCAAACATGAAGTCTTTGAATAAACGACAAATTTACTTTTCATAACGTGGAAATATTTATATTTTGAATGACGTCTCTAATTCTTCCAATCTATTTGTTTTGAAACTGGATATTTAAATAATTTCTAACGTTTCTGCTAAAATGCGGAGGAGCGCCATCTAATTGCAGCCACATTTTCTAAGGGTTTGTGAAGGTAAATCTTCAATAAAAGTTTCAAATTCGTTGCGCAAGAAGTTTAAAAATGAATCTCCATTGATCGTGTTTTCAAAAAAATATGGTCCTATAATTCTTTCCCCAATAATTCCGGCCCAAACATTAAGTGACCAGCGGTGTTGAAGATCAACGGAATTATAAATCTGGGATTCTCAGTATCGTAATAATGGAAATTATGTCTGTTAACGTATCCATTTTTGTGGAAAGTAGCTTCATCAGTAAATAAGATTGTGGTAAAATAGTTAGGTTTTTCTAAATTTTTATTTATGGCCCAATTGCAAAGTTTAATCTATTAACGAGGTCATCCTCGTTTAATTCTTTGCAAGTTGGACATGGTATGGATGATATTTATATTTTTTATAATTCTATTAACTGATGCTTTTGAAACTCCAACTTCTAATTCCAATTATCGGCAAGAAACGTGAGGATTTTCAATCACGGATTGAAGAACTAAATGTTCATTACCTTCGTTAATTGCGGTTCTTTCTCGTTCTTCGTAATGAATACTGCCTGTTTGCTCGAAACGCTCTTTCAATCTTGCAAATGCTGAAACTTGCGAGTGTCGTGCATTTGGAAATTTTTGCTTATCAATTCGATGAGCTAAAAGACAATTTTTATCGCGTTCACCAAGGACGTAAATCATATTAACAAGTACTTCATTTTGTAATTTAGGAAGTAAGTATACAATGCTACACAAATATCAGCACTGTTTGACAAGTTTGATTTCTTCATTTGTTTTCGTTCATCTTTTGTTTTACGCTCTTTTGATTAAATTGTTTAATTTTACTATAAATCGTTTAAAACATCTCAAATATCTCTTAAAAATGGTGGTTTCATACAATATTTATTATAATTACAATTTATGCATTTCAGTTAATATGTTTAGTTTCTTGTGTATCCACAGACCTATGTGAAGTTAGCCATAAATTTCATCCATAAATTTTTTTTCGTTTTTCCGAAAAATTTCGATAAAAACCTATAAAAATTAATAATCCAAAACATATTAAGAGGAATATTGATATAAATCACACATTTTCCACTTATTTAAAATTAAAACTTATCGCGATCTCCACGGTCAAGCCCATGAACAAATTCTTTATGGATGAGATATGTGGGACCACTTTTTTAATTTTTGTCAAATTCTTGAAGAGTACATAATATTACATAACATATCCAAAATTGTGACGTAATTATCTTTATAAGATTAGAAAATGACTTTGAATTTGGACGTATTTCGGGATCAAATTTAGTCAACGTATGCTCAAATTGTTTATGGATGACATGTGGACAACTTTTTTAAATTTTTGTCAAATGAAGAGTACATAATAATAATACATATCCAAAAATTAGGATGTAATTATATTTTATAAGATAATTTGAATATACTGCGTCCCATACTTCAAAAGATCACACAATTGTGGTGTTTGCGTGATATACACCAGCAAATGTCTTATTAATAGGTTATCAACGATCAAATTAATTTGGATGAATTAAGAAACTTTTTCAACGAGAAATTGTAAAAGGTTCATGCATGACACATCGATGTTTAATTTGCGGACGATACGATTTCATCTCAAATGTTGTACAGTTTTTGAATGTGTCATGCCAAAGAACTAAAATTGTAACACAAAAAACTAAAAACAAAAGCCGCCTTTGCCCACAAGAAATTACAAAAACAAAACCGTCTTTGAACACAAAAATATAAAAACAAAAACCGGATTTGGCCACAAAAAAATACAAAAAAAAATTAGATTTAATTAAAATTATTAATTTAAAAATTAATAATTTTTAATTATCTTACTGTTGAACTTATGCGTTCATTACAAAACTTATAATAAAAGCCGGATTTGGCAAAAAAATATAAAAAAACGAAAACCGCCTTTGGTCACAAAAAATTACAAAAACAAAAACCGAATTTGGCAACAAAATAAAAATTTGGCACAACTAAAATACAAAAACCAAAAACCGGCTTTGACCACAAAAATAATAAAAAACAAAAACCGCCTTTGGCCACAACAAAATAAAAAACCAAAAACCTTTGTAAAAAAATAAAACCAAAACCGCCTTTGGTCACAAAAAAATTAAAACCAAAACCGGCTTTGACCACAAAAAAAAAATTTTAAAACCAAAAACCGCCTTTGGTCACAAAAAAAATACAAAAAACAAAAACTGTCTTTGGTCACAACAAAATTACAAAAACAAAACCGGATGTAGCCACAAAAATAATTAAAAAATAAAACCTTTGGCCACAACAAATACAAAAACAATAACCGGCTTTGCACAAAAAACCAAAAACCGGCTTTGACAAAAAAATAAAACAAAAACGGCTTTGGCCAAAAAATATAAAAACAAAACCGGATTTGTACAAAAACATTCATCCATAAACAATTTGAGCAAACGCATTGACTAAATTTGATTCCGAAATACATCCAAATTCAAAGTAACTTTCTGGACTTATAAAAATAATTACATCCCAATTTTGGATATGTAATGTATTATTATGTACTCTTCGAGGACTTGACAAAAATTTTAAAAAAGTTGTCCACATATCATCCATAAGCAATTTGTTTAAGCGTTTACTGAATATTGATCCCGAAATACATCCAAATTCAAAGTCATTTTCTGATCTTTTAAAAATAATTACTTCCTAATTTTGGATATGTTATGTATTATTATGTACTCTTCGAGGATTTGACAAAATAATTAAAAAAGTTGTCCTACATATCATCCATAAACAATTTGTTCATGCGTGTTTACTAAATTTCAATTGAAAACGCCAAATTCAAAGTCACTTTCTGGACTTATAAAAATATTTACATCCTAATTTTGGATATGTTATGTACTATTATGTACTCTTCGAGGACCTGACAAAAAATTAAATCAAACTTGTCCCATATCATCCATAAACAATTTGTTTATGCGTTTACTGAATATTGATCCCGAAATACATCCAAATTCAAAGTCATTTTCTGATCTTATAAAAATAATTACATCCTAATTTTTGGATATGTTATGTATTATTATGTACTCTTCGAGGATTTGACAAAAAATTAAAAAAGTTGTCCACATATCATCCATAAATAATTTGTTTATGCGCGTTTACTGAATATTGATCCCGAATTACATCCAAATTCAAAGTCATTTTCTGATCTTATAAAAAGTAATTACATCCTAATTTTTGGATATGTTATGTATTATTATGTACTCTTCCAGAACTTGACAAAAAATTTAAAAAAGTTGTTCCATATCATCCATAAACAATTTGTTTATGCGCGTTTACTGAATTTTGATCCCGAAATACACCAAATTCAAAGTCATTTTCTGGACTTATAAAAATAATTACATCCTAATTTTTGGATATATTATATTATTATGTACTCTTCGGATTTGGCAAAAAATTTAAAAAAGTTGTCCCACATCTCATCCATAAACAGTTTGGGCATACGCGTTTACTAAATTTGGATCCCGAAATACATCCAAATTCAAAGTCATTTCTAATCTTATAAAAGATAATTACATCCCAATTTTTGGATATGTTATGTAATATTATGTACTCTTCAAGGATTTGACAAAAAATTTAAAACAGTGGTCCCACATATCTCATCCATAAAGAATTTGTTCATGTGTTGACCGAGGAGATCGCGATAAGTTTTTAATTTTAAATAAGTGGAAAATGTGTGATTTATATCAATATTCCTCTTAATATGTTTTGGATTGTTAATTTTTATAGGTTTTATCAGTTTTCGGAAAACGAAAAAATTTCTGGATGAAATTTATGGCTAACGTCACATAGGTTATCCACAGCTTGCTTTGACCGTCTAATGTTACTCTTAATCAGTGTTATCAACGAAAAATTTAACAAACTTAAATATCTCCGAAACTATTAGAGATAGGTATAGAACATATTTAATAAGAATTAAAGCCGACTAATAGACGAAGACAAGGCGTTAAAAATATAGGGTTTGCTATTTAAAAAATGAAGATATAAGCATTTTGAAATTTACGTTGTTGAATTAATTTTGTGATCACCCGTTTATTCAAAGACTTCATGTTTGCTAGCAACAAAATGGTGGTCACATTGATCATTTATTATAATTTTAAGTGTTTGTATTTCAGTTAATATGTTTTTAGTTTCTTATGTATTCATAGCTTGCTTTGAGCGACTAATTTTACTCATCTTCTGTGTTATCAACGAAAAAATTGAACAAACTTAAATATCTCCGAAACTATTAGAGATAGGTATAGAACATATTTAACAGAAATGAAAGCCGGTTAATAGACGAAGACAAGGCATTAAAAAATATAGGGTGTGCATTTAAGAAATGAAGATATAGCATTTTCAAATTTATGTTATTGAATTAATTTTGTGATCACTCTGTATATTGAAATCCAATTTTGACAATAGATTAAAGTAAGCTCATGTATGAATAAATTCTATACCAAAGATTATTTTTTATCTTTAAAAATAACTGAGATACGCCTACTTGAATTACTACATAAAATGTCAGTTTTAGTTAACTTTGCAAATATCTCAAAAACTGTAAGATTTAGCTTGTAAGTAATTCTTATAAAAAGATGTAAAATTATAAGGAGAATCGAAAATAAAATAATATATAGTGTATTCTATTTAAAATCAAAAGTTCTATATTGTACCGCTCTTATATTACACCCTGTAGAAACCAAACTATTTTTAGATTATGCAGCTTATAAAAATAGACAACTTTCGCGTTTAACCTTATCTTCTAAGTTTAATGACTAAGGAGCTATCGACCGAATATACACTATTGGGACACCTTGTATATTTCATATCACAAAGGTTGTGATAAATGATCCAAATCATTAGACACTTCTATTTTAATACTGGGTGTTTTTTATACACGGGTCAATTGAAAATGTTTTGAATGAAAAAACTTGGATTTTTAAATGGAACACCCTGTATTTTATTGCATAATTAGATTCTATTTTAAAAAATTAAAATTCTTTTGTAATTACACTTTTTTTAAAATTTTCATTAGTTTTGGTATAAAATTAGGTTTTGCAATTTTTATCACAATTTTTGCTTATTAATATGCTATTTAAAAATGATAATTGCCATAAATACTAACCGTTAAATTATACTGTTAAGTTTACGAGATTTGTTTAAAAAAGTTGTATAAAAAAAGTAGAATCCTTGCTATACCCAGTTTGTTAAAAATTAATATTTAAAATAATATATTCTCTCTCTTTAGTATTTGCGTTTGCAACATGTTTGGAGTTTTAAGATTTAGAGTAGGCCTTAGATCAGGGTAATGGCAATTTTTATTAGTAATAATTAAAAATCAAGGCGGCTGTGTTTAGCAAAGTAAACAATTTGACAGTTAAGAGAGCTGTGATAGTATATTACCCGTTTAATTCTTTTGATTTTGTGGTAAGTTGTGTTAAAAAAAATCATTTATATTATTATTGTAAAAATGGTCAAATATTCCGAACAAGAAAGATTAGATTTATTCGAATGCCACATTAGAAACAATAGAAGTCCAGGACGGGCTTTGAGAGAATATCACACCTCTTTTCCTCACTGAAGATACCAAATAAAAAAATATTTAGGAGAATAATTTCGGACCTACATGAAAAGTCTGTTGTTATTAATAAAAAACGAAACAGACCAAATACTATTTTAACACAAGGTCGTCAGATTGAGGTTTTATTATATTTTACTGAAAATCCTGAAAGTGTATTAAATGATGCTAGAAATAAAGAAAACTAGTATTCATAGAAGCCTTAAATTAAATAAATATAAGCTATATAAGTTTCTCCTTGTTCAGCAATTAATAGAAGCTGATTACAATGAAAGACTGAAATTTTGCAATAGCATGATGGACATGCAATTTAGAAGAAATATATTTCCCAACGTGTTTTGGACCGACGACGCTACCTTTAGCACATGCGGCATGTTTAACAGGCGTAATTGTCACTACTGGCCTAAAAATAATTTATTGAAATTAAAAGAAGTAAAAAAAAACAAGGCAGAAAAAACGTTAACGTCTGGTGTGCTATTATAAATATAGTAATCCTATATTTTTTAATTGGTATATGAATAGTAGGAGATATAAGCAAATGTTGGAAACCCAAGTACCAGAATTGCTGGAAACTTTGCCCGAGCGCGTTTGAGCAAACCTGGTTTACCAGCAGGATAGCGCGCCGTATCACTGCACGGAAAATGCCATTCAATCTTTAGAAACTAGATATACCACATGTAGCGGTAAATGGGGTACATTGAAAACTTGTAAATTTTGTTTTTAGTTGTTTTATTATGTATTAATACGTTCTGAAAATTTTGTTGGTGCATCATTTTATAATCAAATATTTAGTAACCATCTTACAATTAATGATAATAATTATACACGAATTTAATTTAGTTAGTATTTAGTATTTTTGTTTTAACAAGCCTACTTAAAATATTATTTTACCAGAAACAATGCAAAAGGTTAGAAAAGAGTCTCGAAATATTATATTTTTAACATACAAAATCGAAGGAATTATACGAGTAACACACTATCACAGCCTTCTTGCTAAACACAGTCGCCTTCATTTTTAAATAATTATTATATTACTAAAAACTGTCATTGCCCTGATCCTAGGCATACTCTAAAGCTTAAACTTGAAACTCAAATACTAAAGAGAGAGAATACCTATATTATTTTAAATATTAATTTTTAACAAACTGGGTATAGTAAGGATTTCTACTTTTCTTTTACAACTTTTTTAAACTAATCTCGTAAACTTAACAGTATAATTTAACGATTAACATTTATGACAATTATTATTTTTAAATAGCATATTAATGAGCAAAAATTGTGATAAAAATTACGAAACCTAAATTTACTCCAAAACTAATGAAAATTTAAAAAAAAGTATAATTACAAAAAGTTTTTTATTTTTTAATATAGAATCTAAATATGCAATAAAATATAGGGTGTTCCATTTAAAAAAATCCAAGTTTTTTTCATTCAAAATATTTTCGATATATAAAAAACACCCAGTAGTAAAATAGAAGTTTCTAATGATTTGGATCATTTATCACAACCTTTATGATGTGAAATATATATAATTTACCTAATTTTTCATTTTTTTTTTGTATATAGCAATAAGGTTTTTAATGGGGTAATTTTGTGATAAAAATAACATAACCTCATTTTACTCCGAAACTATGCAAAATTAAAAAAAAGTTCTAGATAAAAGTATCTCACTTTCTTGAGGAGAATCCAAATATGTAATAAAATTAAAATTTTTCGAGTTGACATCGATTCCGACTTACTGGGATATATAAAAAGAAAATAATTTAAAAATTTTAATAAATCTAAACAACTTTTATATAAAACTTTTTTTTGTATGCTATAGCTTCTGAGATAAGACATAGGGACAGCTTACGTGAACACCCTATACAAGAGTGTGTAAATGTTCAGTTTTGGAGAATGATCTTTATCTTTAATTTCAAATGGGTGGTACAGTTCTCAATGCTATTATCACTACTACTTTATCTTGTTACTTACAAATTTACATAGAAACAATAGGTTCAAACATAATTGATCATGTACAAATCCAATGTGTATAATTCCTTATGCGCCCATTGATAACGACGCGATATAGAATACTAATCTTACATTAAACATAAAACAGCGCTTGCAAAAGTTAAGAGAGGTAGTCCATGTTATGGTAAAGCGTCTACTTCTTCAAACAACACCTCCCTCCCTTCCATAAAATCGTCAAATTTTTTTATATTTCTTTCAGGCCCTTAAGGTTAAAACAAATCGAACGACACCTATCTTGTCAAAATCGAACTAACCGTTTCGGAAATATCGTCAATACATGCCGAAGGCACTCCGAGCTCTTGTGAGCCGTGCTCAATTTTCACAAGAATCCATAGAAGTATTTGAGAAATAATTCAACGGTAACGTCGCAACGTCATTTTCGCGCGAGTCAATAACAGCGCTGCATGTCGCGAATGAAGATTTTGGAATCCGCGATTTCTCCCCTCCCACAACACCGCACTTGGTCCAGATCGGTCTACGCGTTTTGGAGTTTTCCACGGCGTCATCACGCATGCTTTACCTTCTAAAACAGCATTTTCAGGGGTTTCTCCCCCCCCCCTCCCGCACCTTGCACGCGTAGCGAGTTTCGCCAAATCCATAATGGCGTTTGAAAGATGCCTTCAAGACTACTGTAGGCAATTGTTACCGTGATAGAAAGGATAATTAATGGGTTTAAATCTCTTAATAATAAGTCGTAATTTGCTATTTTTTTCGGGATATTTTATTTTCTGTATTTTACGTAATTGATATTTGAGCAAGGGTTGACAAGAAACGGAAAATACATGTTGTAGTAGAAACAGGTGTTCTGCCGAAACTGGCGTGACGAATCGTTGAATATTTTTACACACACACATTCTTGTTGTGAACCGTCACTGGTTTAATAATTAATTACGTAGGAACATACCGCAAATCAAAAGACATCTTTGTTTAGTACTAGGAAAATTCGGGACCGAGTGCATATTTTTAAAATAATTAATACTGCTTGTAGTAATAAATATGAAAATATTCTCACGTAATATTCCATGTTTTTTTTATAACTTTTAAAAACTGGGGTGAATTTGGAGAGTATAAACGGCAGTTACTGTTGGAGTTTTGATCCAGTCGGATCGATTTGATTGGTTAATTAGAAATCCTTATTGTAAACCATTCTGTCTAAAACTAAAAGCGCGAATTTGCCCTTTTCGTTTTATGTTGGTTTTAATGTAAATTTTTCCAAAAATTAATCGATAAATAATCGCCGTTGCGTCGAGTTTAAACCGCGTATCTTAACTCGTCGTGTTGGTGATAAAATGTTAAACTAAAGGATTATATTCAAGTGTAAGTAGGTATTTGAATGTAATTAAAGGTCACAGCAAACAATTCAACAAGCCTATGTAACATATTAAAAATCAATCATTGCCTTGCAAGAAGTATCTAATTACGCACGCAGACTCGGTAAGTTGAAATCTATTAAAATGAAAGGAGGCCGTTTTAGACAGTACCGTGCTCCTCCTCATTGTTAGTATGACTTGGCATTGTTGACTGTTTATTAATATTTGTATAGAGAGAGAGTTGGCGTGGACAAATGTGGCAGAATAGATCACGGTTAAATTGTTATACATAAGGCCGGGGTTCACAGACACGGATCCAGATGACCTTAAAAACTCTTCAAATTCCATCTTTACTTTTCTTATTGTTTTGTATAGATGAATGTGTAAGCAGAGAGAGGGATGCTGTATTTTATAACGCAGACACTCAAGCTTGTGTAACGGTTTCTTTGTTATGATTTATTTGCACCTTGCCCTTGTCTTTGATTCAGGTTGTTTATTTAGAATTGTTTGTCTACGAACTAATTTCTCTTTATATTTAATTTATTGTAATTGTACGTATGTATTTTGTGCTATTATTAACCACACAATTGTGTATGTGTAAATTCCTTGCCTTTTTTACTGCATTACCGTTACCTTATTGTTACCTGTTCAGTTTTGCTGTTTGTTATATTTTATATGTACCGTAATCTGCGTTATTTTCTTATTTGCTTATTTACTTAAAGGCCGGCATAATTGGTTGTATAAGGGCACATGTTTGGTATTACAATTTTTATTTTGATTTATTTATGACACAATTGTGGGTGTGATTACACTGTTTGTTTTTTTGTGTAGCTAAATTGCTTTTTATTTATTTTTCTCTTAATGTTATAATTTTGTACGTACTTTAACCTGATATAATGGTGTTTTGTTATATATTGAACCCTTCCATTGTTTGTTTTTTTTTTATATTTGATTTATTAATGTACTTGTGCAATTACCTTTTTAGGAATGAATTGAGTTTTCTTGGTGGTTCTTTGCCAACTTAGTAAATTAACGGGTTGAACCATCATTGCGCAAAGCTCTTTAATTCTAATTTGAGTAGTTTCATTATGTACCTGTCCCGCATGATGCAACACTTTAATTAACTTCATCAGGAAAGTCAATGTAAGGCAAGCAATTAATTTGAATAATAGTAGCATTATTGTCAGTAAAGTCAAGATACTATGTAAAAACCCAGCCGCCTTTACCAAAATTTTTCAAGTCAATTATTTGTTAATTACCCCGCAGTAATCAAATTGCATAAAAATTACACACGATTGCACAAAAATAATTTTTTTATCCCCTCCGACGTAGATTTCAAAAAAAAATATCCAATGTTTTTACGTCAGAGATCACGCCACTATCTCTACCAATCACCGCATTAACATCCCTGCACAGAAGCCGTCCCCGCCTACCGAGGATCCTCTATAAAACCGCGAGACGCGCTAACGTAAAAAAAATGCTTGTCCGTCGCTCTAATTCTATAACCCCCTGGAAGACGCGTCTAAACAGCATAGCACGGGTTAGTCCCAGATTCTATTAGACGTCTCTTCATTTAAACAGCCAGCACACATTATTCTAACACACCTGACCATCGCTAACGTTAATGCCAGAAGCTACTTCTACATCCTAACCGGGAAGCGCCTGTTACATTGCATCAACCGCAGTTAAAACGCTTCAAACGGATTGAACACCGCATAGTTCCTAACGATCTCCCTCAAGTCTATGTAAAGGTATAAAGTTAGTCAAGGAATAGTCATGGGCACCAATGTTACTTTAAAGTATTAATTTTTCTGAGGAACTAACCTTCTCACAAACGCAAGCGCGTACGTTGACTTATATTCCCTTACGTAATACCGGTAATATTCCAGAGCGGCGCCTATAACTCCGGTTTTTTAGTCCTGACTAAAAAACCGAAAAATTGTAAAGTCCTGACCGACTTTACAATTTTTCTAAATAAATTATAAAAGTAATTTTTGTGTAATGCGGCTTCAATTGAACCGGAATAACTTCTATTTCCACAGAGACATCTCAGGATCCAGTGAGCCGACCATCTGGCGTTGTAGGGCGTCCATTCAAAGCGGGCGGCCCATGGGAAGAATTGTACATATTTTATCCTTTTTATTTTTCTGTTTAGTTCATATATCTATCATTAGTTTAAGAGTGAAATGTTTGACTTTGTACGAAATAGGATAGTATACGTGTTTTATTCTAACTATTCAAGGTGAACAGTGTTAAGCCTGATTACCCCGGATTTACGAACCACACCCGTGAAACAGACACGATTGAGCAAGACAGGCAAATTCTTGTCGAAATCTATTGACGGGGCACGCCGGCGTCGCATATTACAAACGACATGTTTGGAATCTACGTCCTCCCGGGTCTGGTTCTGTCAAGCCGCCTAGGAGATTGCCTCCCCCGAGATTGTGAATGCTTTGTCGCTGACGAAAACTACGTTCCGTGTTTCGCTAGAATCCGTGTTAGCGTTTGCAGGATGCTTCCTCGAGAGCGTCAAAATCTAACCAACTAAATTTCAAAGGCGCGTATTTTGTTCTCCGTACGTTCCGGAAGAAAGTCGATGTTTGACGAATCTGTCGAACCTTTCCTGTGTAGTAACGCCAGCGTTGCATGTTTCAAACGACTTTTCGGAATCCTTCATTCTCGCCCACCCCCGCCCCATACGCACACAACAAATTTGGTCCACATCGGTCATGCATTTGCGATGCTTTCGGGTTTGTCCCTTCATATGTGTCAACACTCAGTCTAGGGGTTTGTGACATGAATCCATCATAGTCTCGCGACGCTATTGTGGTGCGAGTCACCTTTCTCCCCTTTCTCGCACGCCAAATTTGGTCCGAATCGGTCGAACCGCCTGGGAGATTTGTTTCCCATGGTGTCGCTGTAGCACTTTCGGGCTCCCCAACACTCCCCCTGAAATGGTTAAGGATTGGTAGCTTAAACAACCTCTCTTGTTTGTGTGCCACATTGTATTGTTTAATCGCTTTATTTTTTATTGATTATTTAATGAACGATATGTAATTAAAAGCTCACTTAAATGCTAAATTGTAACGTTATCTTTATTTTAAAAGCAGTGATGGAAAATTTGTTACTGACTTTGTTGATTAAAATAATCGACCAATTAACCTCTTGGGGTACTTGACAAACATTTATTGCAAATATTAGGTACCGGGGCAAGAATCTCTTTTTGATTAAATCTGTTGATAACTTTCTAATGAAACGTTTATAAATGTTTGAACTGTCCTTGTTAGCAACATACTAAGGGGTGACAACACACAGGCAAGTACTCCATCAGCAGATAATACCAGCCAATACAGTATAGTTAAAAAAGGGGTAAAACGACCTTTCAAAGACGAAATTCTCAAAAGTGAACGTGACAAATTGCAACTTATGCAAGAGAACTCAAGAAGAGACAATATTTCGAAAAGCGCGATGACGAGGACCTCCATTTCTTAAAAAAGTGTATTGCCGCACATAAAGAAAATACCAGATAATCGTAAATCAACTTTCAGAAGTTAAATTCAAGAAATAGTGGAACAGTTTGCCTACCCTTCCACTTATCAAGTTGAAAGTCCATATTCAACGGAAAGTCATTTTCCAATCCCGATACTATGAATGGTAGTAATGCCGCTTTTTATATTACTGAGGACACACAGGTCAACCTTTCAACATTACAAAACTTATAAATTCATTTTGGTTTGACGAATTCCTTATTATGAGCTATGTATGATAACATTAAGAAGTTCTTATAATAAAATCAGTTCAGCTGTTAAAAAAAGTATGTATTATTTATTTTTCCACTTATTAGAACCAGATGAGCAAGCTGTAATCTCACTATGTATAGTGAGCTTAAAGTAGTATTCGGTCTGGGATAGGGTGAATAAAAAAGTAAAATAGGCATTGATTTACATTGAACCATCACGGAGTTGATCTTATTAATTATTAATTCGATAATTATTATAGTTGTTAGATAACATTACAACAGAAATATGAAAAATTAACAGTACGTACAAGAATATAATAATTGTATAGTAAAAGTGTAATCGCGAGTCTTTCTTCAGATAGTATTGGTTGCTTGTGAAAATTGCACCATTGTTTTTGCAGACGATGTTCTATTTTTAAAAGTATGAAATTAAATGTTTCCAGAGTCATTCTCACGTACTTGAAGAAACGGTCTTTGTCTTTTTTTAATTGCGAAAAAAGATGATGATACTCTCCGTACACATTTCTCTCCTTAATTATGTCATAAATGCTCTCGTCTTTACAAAATAACCGATCTCCATAAGAAAATCATCCTTACTACTACTATTGCTGCTGAAACTCATCTTTACACATCGACAAGATCAACTGGTTGCTACACGGCGCAAGTCTGTCATGGTTCCCCCACGCACCCACCAGCATCAACCGGTAACCTGCTATCAGCGCCGTCCGGCAACCTGCAACCAGCGACCTGTGACCAGTGTTCACTGTGCGCTTAGCCTTAGGGTAAGCGACCATAATGATCAATGCGAATAAGTTCAAAAGGTAAGTTACCCTTAGGAATAGGATGTAAGAAACCTTCACCCTTCCCACTATTTGGTGAGTATAAAACACATTAACTACTCCTTCTCTTAATTCAAATGACTCTCCAACTTCAAGTTTTTCTCTAATTTTAACAATGTCTTGATCGGTATTTTGTTTTAACGCTAAAGTTTTTTCAAAACTATTTGCTCCAATAATAAAAATACGTGATACACGGCTAAGTGCATCAACATGAGCCACACGCGATCCAGATCGGATTTACGTCTCTCTTCGACAAAGCTAAACGGAAGCTGTCGCAGTCAGTGATAATAGTAAATTTTAAACCTACGCGAAATCGCTGCAACGCATAAATGAAGGCTAAACATTCTAATTCGAACGATTGATATTTCGATTCTTGGTCAGTCGTTCTCTTACTAAAATAAAATACAGGTGTTCATCTGCCGTTCTCCTGTCTCTGTGTCTAAATCGCGCTGAATCATAATGAACTAGCGTCGTAATGAATAAATAGCTAACACTTCTGGGGACGACA
This sequence comes from Vesta saturnalis, assembly GCA_036346205.1. Lineage (NCBI taxonomy): Eukaryota > Metazoa > Arthropoda > Insecta > Coleoptera > Lampyridae > Vesta > Vesta saturnalis. The sequence goes on from JARFJB010001594.1 coordinate 3,266,404, forward strand.
ATTTACTGCGTAAAATTTCGGAAGCAATTAATTCATCGGCTCCGAATTTAAAAGTTACATTCTTTTTTATCAACATATGTAACGGTTTAGCGATAATTGAAAAATTGTGAATAAATTTACGGAAATAACTGGCGAGCCCCAAAACCCTATGAGCCTCCTTGGAACTTGTGGGAATTGTTCAATTAGCTATAACCCTAACTTTCTCATGGTATTATTCCAATACCAAGATACCCTAGGTAATCTACTTCTTTGTTAAAAAAAAATATTTATCTAATCTAAATCGTAACCCATTTCTAGCAGCAACTGTAAATACTTCTGCAAGCACGTGTAATTGCTCATTAATTGTTTCAATGGCAACCAATATATCAAGATAGATCAACACTATCTTTCCTAATTAATTTCTCAAAAATGTGATAAATAAATTTCTGAAATACACTTGGTGCATTAGTAAGTCCAAACGGCATTTTTAAAAATTCATATTGACCCATTGGTGCGATTGTTTTGAGACTGAAATTGGAAAAATCCATTTAGCAAATTAAGAACACTAAAATACTCTTTATTTCTAAGTGAATCAATTAAGTCTTCAATAAGTGGTGTTGGAAAATGTATCCTTTTAATTATGGCATTCAATATTCTATAATCTACACATAGCTTGATTTCATCTCGATTTTTTTTTCTGACTAAAACTATAGGACTTTAGCGTCCCCTAGGTACCCTATCTTGAAAAGTATAATCTGAACTTATTCGCAATAATGCAAATTCAAGAACAAAACGTTAATGTACTATTGTGTGAAAGAACCACCAAGAAAACCCACTTTATTCATAAATAAGTAATTGCACAAGTACATTAATAAATCAAATAACACAAAAACCAATGAAAGGGTTAAATATATAACAAAACACTATTAAATCAGGTTAAAGTGCGTACAAAATTATGACATTAAGAGAAAAATAAATAACAAGCAGTTTGGCTACACATACACGCAATAAAAAAACAATGTAATCACGCCTACAATTGTGTCATAAATAAATAAATCAGAATAAAAGTTGTAATACCAAACATGTGGCCCTATATAACCAATCATGTCGGTATTTAAGCAAATAGGCAAATAAAACAATAAGGCAAATTTCTGTACATATAAAATATAACAACAGTAAAATTGCACAAGTGATAATAAAGCAAATGCAAGGACAAACAAAAAAATAGGTGAAAAATTTACATGCACACAATTGTTTAGTGACTAATAAAGCACAAAATGCATACATACAATTACATATCAGAGAGATACGTTCGCAGGCAAACGGATTAACCAGACTGAATCAAAGACAAAAAAAAACTCATTAAACAAAACACTACAAGGGTAAGTTGTAAACAGATCATAACGTCGTAACCAATATATAAGTTTGAGTGTGTCAAAAAAATACAGCGTCCCTTTCTCAGGTTACACATTCATCTATACAACAATAAAAACAGTAAAAATAAAATTCGAGCTGCTTTTAATGGTCATTTGGACTCGGGAGTATGTAAACACTCGGTAATTGCTTACTTACGATTATAACCAAGCTTTATCCTGTACCCGTTTGTTCACGCCCATCTCTACACAAATATAAATATAATCAACAAACAACAATGCTAATTCTCCCAAGTACATGAGTGACGGGGCCCTGTGCTGTCTGTTATTTTAGCAAATTTCTGCGTACTGAGCCCGGGTGCGAATGGGATACAAAGCAATGTTTGATTTTTAATATGTTGCGGAGGCTTGTAGAATTGTGTGCTGTGAGCTTTAATTACCTTAAAAATACCTACTTACACTTGAATATAGGTCCCTTTCGTTAAACACTTTACCATCAACACGATGAGTTAAGATACGCGATTTTAAAACTCGGCGCCGCGGCGATTAATTATAGATTAATTTTTGCAAAAACTTACATTAAAACCTACACAAAAAGAAAAGAACGACTTAACGTTTTAGTTATACGTCAAAATATTTATAGACCGAACGGTTTACAATGGGAGTTTCTAATTAAAACAATCAAAGCAATCCGGCTCAATCTGCACTCTCGTATTGTGTGGCCCATTTTTCCACAGGAATAACAGCTACCCTTCTCTCTTCTCGGTCTCGTACAGTCTGAAATTTGGTGTCCACATTCACCGCAATTGTAACATCTCGTCTTGAAGTTGTATTGCCTCTTTTGTTGTCTTGACTCAACTGGTTTCGGTGTATGCTCACCATTTCATTTATCTTCCGATATAACGTTCTTCATGATGCGTAAAAAGTCATCCAGCGATTTAGAATCTGACGTTCTTGCTTGAACTTGTAAATTTCTGTCGTTCAACTCATCTATCATATATACTCTAAGATTTCATCGTCTGATAATACTGCTTCATTAACTTGTTAACTTTTCGTAATAATAAATTGAAAACTATCCTCGTCTGCTCCATTTTCTCGTTTCAAACATCTTCATCAGTTGAACTTTACTTGGTCGTGTGGAAACGTAACGCAAGATTTCTGCCCGCAATTTTTCCCAGCACATAACTATGTGTTCCGACTAAGAGCGGAACCAGCCGGCTGCAACTAACTTATTTGCTGCAACTATTCGCGTTATTTTGTTACTAACTTGATAAACATCTCGAACTATCTAACTTCGTAATCCATAATTTTACATCCTCATTAACACCCTTAAAATCCGATATTAACGCAGAGATTTCTCTCACAGTTGATGACCTTTCAACAGCTGTGGAACCCCGTAGGTTTAAAGATTGTACAGTACATGTAATAATATCGTTTACAGTAAATCCACTAATTGTTAAGTTTGCGTCAACCGTTCTATTTAACAAATCTCCACCTGTAACGAAATTGGTGGCTCAAATATCTTCCTCCATCCCGATGTTTATAAAATGAGGTTATGAATTTTACGTGGTAAACGTAATCTGTGGTTATCTTGGTGTTAATTTCTAGCATAACCTGTACATAACATTATTATCATTACCAACTTAACCTGTTTCGCTAAAAACTACACTAACTGAATACTACCAACTGCTATGTGTAGATGGCGGGAAATTCAAAATTCTACTCTACAATCCACAATTTTTTCAGTACAATGTGTATCATTGTCAAGTTTTGTTTGTTCTTCTAACGAAAATTCTTTGATTACATTTATATTCTTTAACCCTACTTCGTGGAATTCCATGTTTAATGGCACTATCGTTTTCAACACAATATAATTCCACAATTTCAAGAGAAAATATATTTTCTCTTGATAATGATACATTAGTGCTATTAAATATGGAATTCCACAGAGTAAGTTTAAAGAATATAAATTTAATTAAACATAATGCTTCTGAATGCTTTTTACTTTCTCGAAAAAATTTTGAAATGTTTTTTTCGCGGATTTCAACGTATAGGTAGCGGACCTCGAAAATTTTATTATTGTAATAAACGTTTGTCAAATCGCCATTGTTACCATGATAGAAAAATAATTTGTGGTTTTTTTATATCTTGATAATACGTCGTAATTTGCTAGATTTCAAAATATTTTATTTATATATTTTTGTGTGATTGTTTGTATCTAATATTTGTTTAGGGTTGTAAAATACATGGTGGGGGGTGAGTAGCAGGTGCACGCTTAAAATTGCTGTACTGAAGGGGCATAACGAATTATTGGAACTTCTTATGCGCGCTCTTGATGTAAAAAAATGTCATTGATCTAATGATTAATTACGGCTGAACAGAGCGCAAATCCAAACGGATCTTTGTTTGATAAGTTGAAACCCGAGACGTAAATGTAGGGTTTGTTACGAACGAATGCATATTTTTAAAATTAAGATGTGCAATAATAATATGAAACTGTTCCAACGGAAATTAATGTTTCTTGTTTTCGTGTTACCCGAGTCGAAAAACATCGCGAAAAAAATTTTCGTGTGTGTCTGTCTGTGTGGCTCCGAGGCTAGTTGATCGATTTTAATGAGATTTGACATGGACATCTGAAAGTTATGTATAAAACTGGCTTTTCGTAGAAATCAATTATTGGGGGGCGAAATGAGGGTGGTTTTTTGGGGGTCCATTTCTAAAACCAGAGCCAGAAAGTCTATCTTTGGAAGGTCTATTTTAGCGCTTCCGATTTTGCTGAAAATAACAAAAAAGATGTTTCAAATTTTTTAATATTTTATATCAAAGTTTCAAAAACAAATCTAAAGTAGTTTCTCATGCTGTCCAAATACGTAAAATATACAGTGATTTGCAAAATACAGGGTGAATAAGAAAAAAATAATTTTGTAGGTAAGTATATCTTATTATATTGCAAGTTATACGGATTGCTGCGGGCAACAGTTAGTTTTCCTTATACGCGAAAGTGCTGTCCCGAAGTTCATCGGTAAAATTTTTTTGTTAACAGTATGAGTGGCCAATTGTGTTTGTTTGGTTTAGTAGCAAACACCTTAATTATTTTATGATCGGACTTCGTGCTAGATTTGAAGTTTGTACTTTACGGCTCTAGATCCTTTCGCTGTTCATTACAATACACAATCCTTATTTAACTCAATAACTTCATAATTCAATAATTATACCGGGTGTAAATCAAATAGGGACCATCCCCGTAACTTTTGAACGGGTCGTTAAATTCTGTTCAAGTTTTGATGGGTTATATTAGAGCCAGTTTGGGATTTTTTTTACATAAAAAAACAATATGGCCGACTTCCGGTTTTACCGGAAATGACACAAAAACTGAAAATTTAAATGAAACAACCTGTATATTGTACATGTTTGGATTCTACGGCTTCAAATACATACAGTTTATCTGCCAAATGTCAACTCAAACGCCATTTTACTTTCGACAGAGTTCAGCCTCAGGTGCATGTTGTGTTAATAAAAATTAGAAAATTAAAAATTACTGCCTTATTTAGGACTAAGGAAATTACTATGCATATCGTTTTACTAGTACTTGAAAGAGCTATTTAATATACAAGGTGGCTCATGTATGTTTCTATTGGGAACAGTGAGTTTTAGTTAAAAAACCGTAATTTTTAAATTTGATCGTTAACAAACTTCATAAAAATTAATTATTAGGAAAAATAATATTGTGGGGGTAATTAATTATACGTCAATTATCTATAATTTAGATCACGTCTTAACGTAGATTCCGAATGGGGTATATTGTGGACTCCATCCGTTTTTTATAAATAATAATAAGTGCAGTAGAATTAAACAAGTATTTATTTATTATTCATTACAATAACCAGCAAAATAAAGTATTTTTCTATCATTCATTACAATAATAAGCAACATATTTTTTTTTCTACTGAACTAATACAAATATTTATTTTTAAATCTAGGGTTTTTCAATGGTGCAGTTAGTGAGGCAAGATACTGCTTTGGTTTCCTTTCTGTGCTCTTCGCAAATGAATTGTTTACATTTGTCACATCTAATCCTGGACTTCTTATCTTCATTTCTGGGACATATATGACACCTACCTCGTTTTTGTTCCAAATTCTGTTTTGTGGGCAATTTTTCAAAGCTTCTAAATGTGTGTTTTTTTTTTTGGTCTGGTTTTGCATCTCGAATTTTCATGTTGGCATTCGTAAGTTGATCGCCTAGTTGCAACAAAAATTTTTCTGCGATACAGTTTGCGTTTCTGCCAATCGGGATTTTTCAAATAAATAAAATAAAAGCATTTACGGCACAAATGTCTATAATATTCATAAAAACCCTGTAAGGCCAACGAGCTGTTCGTCGGGCACACGTATATTCACGAATCAGTTTGTCGGCATTGTCAACACCTCCATTGCTCTTATTATAATTTCAATCATAATAGGCTTTTTGTGTTCTTCTTGGGAAATCGAGTCATCAGAATGTTGGGTGGATAGCACGTGTACCATTCGTCCTTTCTTGGGTACATAAGCTACCATTGTGACTTCATCACTAAATGCAAATTTTGAAAACTTTTCTGGCATTCCTGGTACTTTTAATTCGTAGGTTTAGATTTTCGAACAGTGCCGAGTAATGTTAGATTCTTACTCAGTAAAAACTTGGCAAGCAGTACAGACGTGAAAAAATTATCAGTAGTCACACCGCGACCTGTGCCATAAATTGGTTCACACAAGTCTTTGACCACACGATACCCCTGATTGACCTCAGATTTACCTCCGGGCAATTTCCCAGTATAAACTTGCAAATTATGTAAGTATGATGTTTCTCCATCAGCAAGAGCCCATATCTTTATACCATACCGGGCTGGTTTTGATTTTATGTACTGCTTGAATGGACACGTGCCTCGGAACGCGACAAGCTGCTCATCGACGGTGGTCTCTCCGTGAGGTTCAAATGACTTCCTGCAATTTTCAACAAAAGGTCCCATACTTCTCTTACTGCAGCTAACTTATCATTTGCTTTTCTTGCTCCTCTAGATATTTTGTCGTCGAATCTCAAATAGCGCGAAATTTGCTGAAAACGGTCTCTAGACATGGCAGCGACAAAGAATGAACGTCTAATACTTTTATCAGTTATCCACATCTCGTGAATACTTTCCTTTCTACATCGTAAAGCTCCAGATTTCAGCAAGATTCCCAGAAAACATACAAATTCAGTTTTATCTAAGCTCTTCCACTGTCTTGGTGAATTTGGATGTGCACTATTCCAGCTAGCAATATCTCATTCCGCTTCTTCACTTGTATGAGTACAAATTAATCCTTTTATGTCGTCGGTAATAAGTAAATCAAAATAGTCTTTTAGTGTTATAGCATTCTGCACATAATCTGTAGGACCAGGTTTCGCGGTAACTATGTTATGTTGGTAGCGCCGTGTTGCCGACTTTGGTTTACTAAACCATTTCATTCCCGATTTGGCCACAAATTCTTCGCTACTTTCTGCTACATCACCTTCAAGTTCACCTACTTCTGCATCACTTTCTTCTTCGACTTCTTCTTTCAATTCGTCTTCTGATTCAGATATATTTTCGTTTGGAACAAAATCTGTATCTTCTTCATCTACGTCACTACACTCACTCAAATCGCTAGAGTCATCGATATTTTCAGCTAATCTCTGTAGCTCTGCACCTGTTAAAACTCTGGATCTTCTTTTATAGCTCATTTTCTTGAATTTTCAAAACCTTAATCTGAAACAAAGAAAATTATGTTATAGTCACACTAATTCCGAATGGGGGACGTCGTGGCTTACTCACATTTCTATTTCATACAGGTTTTCAGGCACATAATCCTGAATTCGTATTCAAGTAAATATAACCTCACACTATAATTGACACATACCCAGAAGCAGGGTGGCCAATAGTTTTGTAACAAAAATATACCGTAAATATTGGACCTGGGGTCCACAGTGTCCCCATTCGGAATTTAAGGGTTAATGATTTAAAATTAAAAAAATTAAAATGGCGCCTGAGTTGACATTTGACAGATGAATTGTATGTATTTGATGTCCTAGATTCCAAATATATGAAAATATACAGGGTGTTCCAGTTACATTCTCAGCTTTTGCGTCATTGCGGTTAAGTCGGTCATATTGTTTTTTTTTTATGTAAAAAATCCAAAACTGGCACTAATATAACACATCAAAGTTTAAACAAAATCTAACGACCCGTTCTAATGTTATAGGGGTGACTCGTATTGATTTACACCCGGTACTGTATCGTTGGGGAGTTGAACCCGTGCATGGACATGTTCCTACTATGGAATACTTAGCAATTCTAATTAATACATATTGTTTCATGTTTCACATAATAAAATTAACACATTCTTTATACTGCATTTATCTGCTTAGAAACAAAATCTGACATTGTATCATCACATATTTTTATACAGTATGTGAATACAAAATGGATGATTCCAGTAAAATTGAAAAACCTGATTGTGAACTCGGGTTTTATACTTAGAATTTCCTAGTCTTCATTTCACTTTTGTATGATTTCGTCGAGATTAAGAAATCTAGCATAATGTAGTCGTCAATCTTTACTTTAAAAACTCAATCAGTAACATGAGAAAATTCGACTTTATTTTTATGCACCGGTTCACCATTAAATTAAATAAGTTTTTAAATATGTAGCTTTGATGTTTTTCTGTCTTTTTTTCTTTAGAGTATCGTAACTTTAAACCCGGAAGTTTTAGCATCTTTATAAATATAGATTCTGAATGTATAATATTAAGTATTGCGTTGTATTCGACTACGTACCATAATCTACAACGTTTCATATTATTTATTTGTAGTAATCTTATGATTGATTTATCTCTATATAAATAAATTTATAACAGTATTATTGTAAGTAATGGTATCGTTAGAATTATATCGTACTTGAAATTATCATGTTTTTCTATGCTTACTGATGATAAAGGATTATTCCACCTGCGCGTTCTTGTTTATAATAACACGAATACTTTATCACAATAAAAGTTTCAACCTGTTTTGAATTCTTAAATTTTGTTTTCTACAACAAATTCCAATTCCATAACATTTTTAAGTGCCCTCACACGTGTTCGAAAAAATATAGCCATATTTATGTTTTGAAACATAAATTTAATATCGTTAAAGGCCAGAAACTTGAAATGAAACTAATTCTAATTCTTTTGTTTGGACGATGAAAATTTTACGATCAGTTTTACTATTATTAACTTTACGTCCCAAGTCTCTACGTTTATGATCTTTTTACTCCTTAAAAAAAATGTTAATGATTGTTGTTAAATCTAATCTCGAACATTCCTATTCGATTTATTTGAAATCAAGTCAATTTATTACGTTTTTCTATTATTTTTTTTTAGTTGGTGTTGTGTAATTCTAATAAGGCAAAAACAGGCTTAGTATTTGATAAATAACATTTTTTTTTATTCACTGTTTTTGGAATTAGTGTCCAAATTATACTCAGATTTTTGAAATCGTCGAGTTTATAGTTTTATGTTAATTCTTATCTAGCGAGATCGGACACTATTTTGCTTTTCGGTTTTTAGCTCGAAGCACCAATTACGTAGAGCCGTATATCTTTATAAAGAAATCCCTTTGAGATTTGTGTTTGAATTTGATTAAATTTTGGGCTTTGATGTATAAATAAACAATAATCATTTGTTTGAAATTCATTAAATTTAGAGCACCCGAAAGTTAATTTGTAACTTAGAGAGTATCTAGATGAAGTTGTATTATATTTTGGCTACATATTTTATTATAGATTTCGTAAGATCCAGAACTGATGTCGGCGCTAGAAACTCATATTTTGATTTTATTCATTTTTGCTAGTTTGAGCTAAATGAAGTGTCTGTGTGTAGCACAAAAAAATTGGTTCAATTTTTTTGTGAAAAATGTTTCTACATTCGATTGCTCTTGTCGATTTAAGAAAAAAACGTATTAAGTGAAAGATACAATAGTTTCAGAGGTTTATTATACATTTTTATTTATATTTGCATTTAATAATAATATAATTGAATTCAAAAATAAGGTTACGTCATTCTAGATTCCAAACATTATCCTATGAATATGAACGTAACCGTAACAGAGTTGGTTGGTGTCGTGAACGACACGTGTGTAAAGCGAACATTATAGCTAAATACTTATAGTACTTAGCTATTGGTCATTAAAACAATCCATTTTTGGGCAACTCCACCCGAAATTGCTGTAAAAAAAATATGCATTTTAAGCAACATTCAGGCAAAATGTTTAGAAATTGAGTGAATCCAGTTTGCTGAGACCACACCATCTATGTATACAGGATGTCCAGATAGGTGTGGTCAAAACTGCTAGGGCGTATAGAGGGGCTCAAAATAACCCTAGTCTTCATTAGAATTTTTTTCCTCAATGATTCTGGAAAAGATGTGCCCCTCTTCTTCATACGCTATGAAACCAATTCATTTTCGACACAAGCTCTTGAAATCAATCATCAGTAGGCTTGATCTCAATAAGGCGACTGGCCCAGATGGTATCCCAGCTATTGTCTTAAAAAAATGTTTCCCCGAACTAGTACCAGTCCTATTTAAGCTCTATACGATCTCTATGTCTTCTGGGGAATTCCTTCATCATCATACTAACAAATAGTACCTGATGTAATATTTCTTCTTCGGCATCTCTGTCTAGTCTGCTACCATATGCATTTCGAGGTTTCTGAAAACATCCAAATTCTCGCAAATTTTGGTCTAATTTTAAAAAATATCTCTGGTTTGGTTGCTGCCTCTCCGGATATTCCTCTAAATATCTTTGTTCTGCTCTGACACTATTTCTATTGCAGCTATAAAATATCCTCACCATGTCTCGTTTTTCTGAATTTGAAAACATTTTAAAGCACTAACACGAAGTCTTGCAGTTATTACCCTTTTTACAATTAGAAAATGACATGACAAAAGCCAACTCCTGAGTTTTGTTTGATTCATGGGTATCGTGATAATGTAATATTTAGTTTTTAATTTAAGAGTATTTTAGTTCGCAGTCGATCAAATCATGAAGTGTTATGTATTGCTAAAATCAGCATAACATTCTCCATCCAACGCCATAAAAATATGTCTCAACCCCGATAAGAAAAATAAACCTGATGATGGTTCAGAATAAACGAAACGTCACATAATATTTTTAATACCGTATTAGTATTGTGCGTAAAAGGTGCCTTAATAATGTTTAATCGAATTTTGAAAATTCCTAATAATTAGGTGGCCAAACGCGAAAAACGAAAATCGAAATTTTTAGTTTTTTGAGCATAAAACCAAATCCATTCGAGTTAGCTCAAATTTCTTTTCAGATTATTACTCGGCATCGAATTTAGCAAAAGTGCCGAATTTAAACCTATATCCTATCTCTTATAATAAGCGAGATCCCCATGCTTGCCCTCGAATTTGGGACAGCCTGTACATAAATGACCTTATTTCTTCAACAACTAACCTCATCCATTGCTTTGCTGACGATAGCACTCTTCACTGTAGTTCATCTCAGTCTACTCGTAGTGATAATCCACCTTCTATGTCAAATCAAGAAATTAAAGCTGAAATAGCAAATTCAATCAACAAAGACATTCAACGTATTCTCAAATGGGGAAGCAATAATCTAGTTAAATTTAATGCTAACAAAACTCAGTGTTGCCTTGTGTCCGCCAAAAAAGATCCATCATTTCCTGTTGTAAGTGTGAATGGCTCAGTTCTTAAGCTTTCAGACTCTATTACTTTGTTGGATATGACTGTATCTTCAAATCTCTCATGGGTTGACCATCTTCTGTCAGCTACCAAAACAGCTGCTTTTGTACAGATCTAAGCAGTACTTTACCTCTCGACAACTCCTTCTGCTGTTTAAGGCCCAAATTCGGCCTCATCTAGAATATAATTCTCACCTCTGGGTTAGTGCTCCCCAATGCGCTCTCGATATCGTTGATCGTATTCAAAAGAGAGCGATTAGGCTTATAAATGACAATTACAACGGCTATTGTGCTGCTGAATTATATTCTTTGATACCATCTCGGGCTATCGTTGCGAGAAACACTCGGTTCGCTCATTCACATCATCAGTATGCAGTACAAATCTCCACTTGTCGTACCAAACGGGCGCAATCCACATTTTTCTACACGGCTTCGAAACTCTGGAATGATCTCCCTTGTTCCTGTTTTCCTCTCACTTATGATATGAGAAAATTTAAGGTGCTGTTCATCGGCATCTATTGGCATTATCCCTCTATCCATCCTCCTAAGTGTTCCTGAGTGCTTTAGCACGATAGTGCAAATTTAGCCTGTTCAGGTCCACAATCATAAAAAAATCTGTCTTCGTTATCTAGTTATCGGCCTTCAAAGTCAGAAGTTAAAAATTGAATTTCAATGATAATTTTTAAACCGCTTCTTTCATTACCATGAAATTTAGACACCATAACTACCTCATAGAAAGGCATTCTTTGACACTTAACTGGAATTCGTTGTACCTTTATTGTACAGGTAAAGCCAAAATTAAGATTCTAAATTAACACCATTTTTGACAGTATTGACAATTTTGGAATGTTACTATAGTAGTTTCATTCCCTTCCCATTTAGCAGCAAAAAAGGTACTCTTGTGCAAAATCGATATCTCTTACCGTTTTCGAGAAAAATGCATTTTAGTGAATCCATGTAAATTGTTTTTTTATTTAGAATTTACGTTTTAAATAAAATAGTATTTTCGAAACTGTTCGAAACTTAATTTTGACTTTACCTGTACAGGGTGGCCAACTAAGAATGCGTGGTACTGTATCTGAGAAACTATCCATCGTAGAGGCTTGCGCAAAAAAGTTATTACTAAAACGGCCAATACAAAAACCTGGAAAATATTTTCAAGTTTCTGAAATGGCAGCTAGGGGGCGTAACTGCAATCTTGAATCTAAAAAAGTGATGTTTCTGTGTATTCTGCTATATTAACCTAATAAAAAAGCAAAGTGGTGCGGCGTATTCAAAGGTTTCCTTAAATAACCCCTGTATCTTCGAAACGGCTAAGCCGATTTTTACAAACTTGGGCGTGTTGACATGAGCTATTCTTGGGCTACAAATGTTATAATATTTGAAGTTTTGTTAGTTTCACATGTCGTCGCTAGACGACATTCGACAGAAACGGTTAATTTTCGCAAAAAATTAAATGCATTGGTATGACTTTTTTCATGAACAAGTAGCTAAATGATGCCTAAACAAGCTTGTGAATACCGCATCTCGATATCTTGTTCCTAACCTAAAATATCGGCCAAAGAAAACTATATACGAATATCCCTTAAATTTTAAATTTTTTAACTATATTTTTCTGGAATTGTTTCTATTATGTAAGTTGTGGCCCTAAAAGGACCGATTTAAAGGAGGAAGGTTTTAATGTCCCCGTAAATGCTTGAAATGCTGGCCATCACGCTCTATGCATTGCTGAAGCCTCTCATGGCTAGACAAATCTGCAGCTTCAATTTCGTCTCTCGGTATGTTACGTATTGCATTACGAATCCGGTTTTCATATCTTCTCTAGTAGTAGGTTGAGTCCGAAACACGATGTCCTTTAAGCACCCCATAAATAAAAATCGAAGCAAGTTAAGTCTGGCGATCGCGGAGGCCATGGAAACAGACTTCCTCTTCCAATCCACCGCTGTTGAAATACTGCATTAATATGCTCTCGCAAATTAATAGCAAAATGTGCTGGGCAAGCATCCAACTGCAAAAACAATTTTTGCCTTGTTTCCAGAGGCACATCTTCAACGGTCATTGATTGGCCAAAAAGTCAGGAAATACATTGCCATTTAGGGGTTGCTTGAAAAAATATGGCCCAATAATTCTTCCTCCCAGTATGCCACACCATACATTTAAACTCCAACGTCCTTGGCGCTGAACTTCACACAACCAATGGGGATTTTCTGCAGACCAATAATGCATATTGTGCAGATTGACTCTCCCGTCACTACTGAAGGTGGCTTCATCGGTCCAAAGAATTTGAAATAAAAATTCTCTATTTTCGCGTATCATGCCTAACATCCAATGGCAATAGTCTAACCTTCGATCAAAATCTTCCTCTTACCTATGGTCCTTCAAAATATTTTGAACCGTTGTCCGTGATATGCCTAACTCTGTGGATAATTAATGCTCTTGTGCTAACATGAGAATTTCCTTCAATATAGCCCAGTATACGGTTAATATTTTCTTGTGTTCTTCCAATTCTTTGCCGTTGAAACATAGGTCGAAAACTACGTTTGGCTCGTAAGCTCGCCACTAATCGAGAAAAAACTGTTACATCGCAAGGACACCGATTTGGATATCGAGCCTCGTAAACTCTTTTAGCTACTGCGGCATTCTGCAGACATTTAAAGTAACGCGAAAGCATTGACAACTATTGACAATTTGAGGATTATGTATGTTTTGTTTAGGTATCTGTTTCCATTGCCTGCTTCTATTAATTCTTCGTATATATCCATAGGGAATGTGCATTTAAACAAACAAAAATAGGCCTTTCGTATAACTTTTAGCATTGCTTACTTGCCCGTAGTAATTTCAAAAGGGTGATTTTATTCTTGTGTATAAATTTGCTAACATTTAAAATCGCAATTTCTAGGACATTGAAGCTGCAGTTTTGTCTACCCATAAGAGGCCTCAGCAATGCACAGAGTGATATGTCAGCATTTCGAGCATTTACGGGGCATTAAAACCTTTCTCCTTTAAATCGGTCCTTTTAGGGCCACAACTTACATAATAGAAACAATTAAGGATTTTCGTATAAAGTTTTCTTTGGCCGATATTTTAGGTTGGGAACAAGATGTCGAGATGCGGTTTTCGCGAGCTTGTTTAGGCATCATTTAGCTACTTGTTCATGAAAAAAAGTCATACCAATGCATTTAATTTTTTGCGAAAATTAACCGTTTCTGTCGATCAAAGCCCTCTAGCGACGACATGTGAAACTAACAAAACTTCAATTATTTTGAACATTTGTAGCCCAAGAAAAGAAAAGCTCTTTTCAACGCGCCCAAGTTCAGTAAAATCGGATTAGCCGTAACGAAGATATGTGGGGTGATTTAAGGAAACCTTTGATACCCCCACCACTTTATTTTATAGATACGTCAAAAGTGCCAAACAAAAAGTTCAGATTGTCTTCGACTTTAAAGATCAATTATTTTTTATTAGGTTAATATAGCAGAATTCACAGAAACATCTCTTTTTAGATTCAAGATTGCAGTTACGCTAGCGGCCATTTCAGAAACTTGAAAATATTTTCCAGGTTTTGTATTGGCCGTTTAGTAATAGCTTTTTTTGCGCAAGCCTCTACGATGGACCGTTTCCCAGATACAGTACCTCGCATTCTTAGTTGGCCACCCTGTACACTAATAAAGGTACAATGAATTCCAGTTAAGTAGCAAAAATGCCTTCCTATGAGGTAGTTAGGTGTCTAAATTTCATAGTAATGAAAGAAGCGGTTTAAAATTATCATTGAAATTCAATATTTAACTTCCGACTTTGAAGGCCGATAACTACGTAACGAAGACAGATAGGACAAAATTCAAATGAAGACTAGGGTTATTTTGAATCCTCTATACGTCCTAGCAGTTTTGACCACACCTTGCTGGACACCATATATATATATATATATATATATATATATATATATATATATATATATATATATATATATATATATTACAGGTGTGGCAACTGTCTATTTGGTGGATAATGGCTCGGATATTGAAAATAAATAAATATTGTTGTTCATGGTCAAGTTTTCTATCACGTAAAAATATTTTTGAGTATACATGGTGTTTCGTTCAGTCCATGCGCAAGCAAACTTTTTTATTTTAAATGGAACACTCTGTATATTATTGCATATTCTGATTTGTCGTTTCATTTTTGACCAACTTTATGTATCACAGGTAAGGTTTCGAGTAATTCGACTTTCTTTGTAAAAATTGACGTCTCTTGCAGTCTTTAAAAATCGAATATCTCAGGAACTGTGTAACTTAGAGAGGTGCCGTTTAAACCATCAGATTAAGCATGAGTTGGTCAAACTTTTCCATCTGTGGAAAATGGTACCGAAGGCAGGGGTACTAAATAGAGGGCGTCGAATTTTAAAATTTTCAAACATACGTAACCCCATTTTTTAAATAGAACCCAAACATTTTTATACATTTCTTAATTCGTTTTAAATTGTCTATCAAACATCCATTTTCCTGTATACGACGTGATAGACGTTTAAACAACTGAAAAACACATTAAAGTAATTGTCAGTTTTCAATACGTTATTAAGGTTTTAATTAGCATAATCTCTTTGTGACCAAAATTTTTCTCAAAATGAATTTATCTACCGAAAGAGTGGTAGACATGATTTTAATCCTTGGGGAATGCCAAAAAAATTGTTTATTGACATCAAGAATTTATAAAGAAGGATTCCCAGATATAAGGAAGATAGAAGAAAGATTTGTTTCAACAGGAACAGCTCGTAACCGAGATAAAGCAGTGACAAATGAAGAAAATGAATATAGGGTGTTGACTACAGTTATTGATGGCCCACAAGTTAGTCAACGGACATTAAGTTCTTATTTGGGAATTTCTTCTAGATCAGTTGGTCTATTAATGTTTGGGGTGGAATAATTGGTACTCAGATTATTGGCCCACATTTCTTTAATGCCACTCTGACTGTTCACAATTTCTTGAATAGCACGTTAAATAAATTGTTAGAAGATGTACCTTTAATAATAAGACAAAACATGTCGCTGCGAATGGATGGCGCACCTGCACACTTCAATATTATTCCGAGACAATTTTTAGACGAACGATGGATAGGAAGAGGGGGATCGACTGATTGGCCGTCAATATCGCCAGATTTAAATCCCTTAGATTTTTTCTATGGGGTTATGTGAAAAATCTGGTGTATCAGAAACCATCAACTACTTCTGACAACATGAAACTGCGCATAACACTGGCATTCAGGCAGATTATGCCAGAAATCTTAGCGCGTGTACAAATTTCTTTTCGCGGGCGAATTCGCTTATGTTTACAAAATGAAGGCGCCCACATCGAACAGATACTTTGAACCTTGCTTTAGTATAATTTTGTATATCTTTTTTAAAACCTTCATCCTAGTTTTCAAATTTTCCAGAGAATAAATATTTTCCGTTTGTTTCTCATTTGTTATGCGCCTACTGCGTCGTACACAGCAAAATTTGTTAAAATAATATTAAAACTTAAAATAACAATAAAACGGTTAAAGTTAGGTATAGGGAATGTAATGGATGTTTGATACACAATTTAAAATGTTAGAGTTCTATTTAAAAAAAACAGAGTTACGTATGTTTGAAAAATTTTAAAATTCGGCGCCCTCTATTTGCTAGCTCCTGTCTTCGGTACCATTTTCCACAGATGAAAAAGTTTGGTCAATTCATGCTTAATCAAATAGTTCAAATCGCGCCTCTCTAAGTTACACAGTTCCTGAAATATTCGATTTTTTAAAGGCCGCAACAGACGTCAATTTTTGCAAAAAAAAAATCGAATTACTCGGAAACAGTCCATTTTAGACCTTACATGTGATACATTAAGTTGATCTAAAATGAAACGAAGAATCAGAATATGCAATAATATACAAGGTCTTCCATTTAAAATAAAAAAGTTTGGTTTCGCTTGGGCTGAACGAAACACCCTGTATACACAAAACTATTTTTACGTGATAGAAAATTTGATTATGATCAACTTTTATATAAACAATTTTTATTTATTTTCAATATCCGAGCCATTATCCACCAAATACAGACAGTTGCCACACCCTGTATGTATATCAGAGCTAAACTGTATTAACTCCAATTTTTCCAAAATTAGTAAAGTAAAGATGATCTTTCAATTGGTTAACGATATTTACTCCTACTTGTAGGTAGCGGATCGTGAAAATTTTATTTTTGTAACAAACATTTTTGCATCGGAATTGTAACCGCTATAGACCTAAATGTAGGGCTTGTTACGGACGAATTCATATTTTTAAAATTAAGATTTCGTTCAATAAGTAATATGAAACTGTTCCAACGTAATGTTTCTTGTATTTTTTATTACTTGAGAAAAACAGAGGTGGTTTACGGCAGTAGATATAGTTAGTTTTGAAATCGGAGAGGATATCTTGATAATACGTCGTAATTTGCTAATATTTTCGGAATATTTTATTTTATGTTTTATGTAAGAAATGTGGGAACGTTTGATATTTTAGTAAAGGTTAAACAAAAAAAGGAAACATATATTAGCGTAGAGAAACAGGTATTCTGCCGAAACTGGCGTGACGAATTGTTGAAAATTTCCATACGTGCGCTCTTGATGTAAAAATGCCACTGATTTAATAATTAATTACGGCGGAACATAGCACAAATCCAAAAGTATCTTTGTTTGGTAAGTTGAAACTCGAGACCTAAATATAGGGCTTGTTACGGACGAATGCATATTTTTAAAATTAAGATTTCATTCAATAATTAATATGTAACTGTTCCAACGTAATGCTTCTTGTTTTTTTTTATTACTTTTGAAAAACGGGGGTGGTTTTTCGGGAGTAGATATAGTTAGTTTTGAAATCGAAGGGGAAGGTTTGATTGAGCCGGATCGCTTTGATTTGTTTTAATTAGAAATTCCCATTGTAAACCGTTCGGTCTATAAATATTTTGTCGTGTACATTTTAGCAAAACTAAAATGCTAATTCGTTCTTTTCTTTTTGTGTGTTTTAAACCGCGTATCTTAACTCGTCATGTTGGTGGTAAAGTGTTTAACTAAAGGGAATATATTCAAGTGTAAGTAGGTATTTTAATGTAATTAAAGCTCGCAGCAAATAATTCTACAAGCCTCCGTAATGTAGGTATTAAAAATTAAACATTGCCTTGCAAACGTATCCCATTCGCACGCGGGCTCAGTAAGCAGAAATCTGCTAAAATAACAGACAGTACAGGGCCCCCTCCAGTGGCGGCTCCTGATATTTCAATGTGGGTGGTCTGCACGCACCACAACTAGTTTAAAGTACTTACATTATATTGAATTATGCGAACGTTTATAAAGTATTAATGCATTATTTGTCTGACATAAAAATACATAGAAATGTAAGTATGTAATGAACGTAAATTTATTGTATTACGGTTAATAATAATAATAATATTAACCCGATAATAAAGTTACCTAATGTTTCTAGTAATACTTTTATCCTTAAAAACCGTGTGTTCTCGATTTTGACATTGAAAATGTATTTCTCGTTCGAAACGCATCAAAAATATAAAGTGTGATATGTCGTTGAATTTAGAATCAAAGAGAGAATTTAAATAGGTTAAAAACAATTTTTTCTTGTATTTAAAAAAATAAAGTTAATGATGATACGAAATTTTGAATCAAAAATTGGATGATACGATTTAATACAGTAGAAAAAGTGGCCATGAAAATTTTCTTTCGTTTTTTTGATAGCTCTTCAAATACAGTCAGAAAAAAATAAAAACGAAAAACGTAAATTTCACTTTTTCTTTCAAACATCTCAAAAATGAAAAAAGATATCTGAGTTCTACAAACACCATAAATATGACCCCTCGAATGCGCAACTTTTCTCCCATTTAATCGACTTTCTATCTCTTACCGTTTCCGGTATTATTACTAATCGACAGGGAGTTCTATTAATATTTTATAGTTATTGTAGGTATTGCAATCTACGACTTCTAATAAAGAAAACTCTTTTATTTGTATCAAGCTTTCGAATCTTTATTGATATCTGGATATCTGGACTAATTAAAAAATTTACACAAGAGATTATTTCTAGAAATGGCTCACATATTAAGAGAACGTAATGTTATGAATAAAAGAACAGATATTGATCACATATAAATTGATATTTACACTTATTTACTACATTTATTTCCACAAACTTAATCATCCACTGAATTGAGCAGTAATAATTACATTTGTTAAACACAACGGAAAGTGTTTAATGAAAATGACAATTAAATAAAAATTTTTCAAACTTTTCATTGATGTTCTGTCGATTATAATTTCAAAATTTTATTGTACCCACTAAAAAGAAATTTTTATACTTATTTATGTACTAAGTTCATACGTTGCCAATTTATTTAAAAAATTCTCCTAATTGTAACATGTTTGTATTTACGAGTATAACAATTGTTTGTAGACCGTATTTAATTACTCCAGATGTCCTGATGAAGAATCAATAAAGATTCGAAAGCTTGATACAAATAAAAGAGTTTTATTTAATAGAACCCGTTCACAGCAATGCCTGTAATGTTATACAGCGTGTGGTGAATTTCAATTTCCTATACACCAATCTCCTAAGCCGTAAAAGATAGGGAGTCGGTGTTGGTGTTTTGACGGACAACACAATGATCTAAAGAAGTTCAAAAATGTCCGACTAGTTCCGGAGATATTCGACAAATCCGAAAATGGTCAATTTCGTTTTTTAACTGTAGTAGTATTATTTTAAAAGATATCAAAAAACATGTATCTAAACTTTTTATATTAAATGGAGTTTTTTATAACTTGCCTTGCCAAAAATTTCATTGCGACGTTTTGTCTTTCCAGGGCCACCCTCAACTTATTTCTTTTAATACGGCCCTGGATTTTTTCTGGTGTAGCAAACATGTATGTTAATATGTGAGCGCTGATATAAATTGTGACATCTTTTGAGTATGCACCAGTTAGTGTGGTAGACTCAACGTGTTGGTATATGAGAGTTGATATCAAGTAGTGTATCGTTTGATTGCACGTTGATGTCGAAAGTCCCTAACTATAAGTTGTGGGAACGGTGCCATGCCTTCGAACTGTGCTGCAAGTGGGGAGCCTGTGTTATGCATGCTGTTCGAAATGGCACGAATAGGTAAAGGGGTGGCGTAATAATGACACCCCGATATCGATTCGTTGGGACCCAACCTGTTTAGCGGCAGTTATGTGTCGGGGGAAACCTCTATTTATTTCCGGTGATACTAGCTAGTTGTTGAAGAAGTTATTATTATTATTACAATTAATCCACAAATGGAATCGATGTAAAAAGATCAATAATGGATGATAGAATCAATTCAGGGCCGAAGGGCCCTCGGTGAGTACACCTAAAAATAAAATTATCCAGAACAGTAGTTGTAATCTTTGTTGCATATTTTCTCATATATCTGTTGCCAATACCTATTGCGAATACTCACGTATGTCACGAGTAAATAAAATGCATGTATAAAGATCTACATTAAGTACATTAAGGAGATCCTAAGTCGGTTAAATTTGAGGAAAGTTGCGCAATTTGGAGTGAATGCAATTTAAAAATTTTAAAAATTCCGAATTCTTTATTCACAGCTTGATTTTAAATCCGACTTTTCGACACTTTTCGAAACTTTTATTTTTTATATAGACCGAAAAAAACTAGTGCTTTTTAATACCAAAAAAAATCAATTTTTTATGAAAATGTAATATTTGTGTCATAGTAGGCCATGAAATAGTATCAAAAAACATTAGCGCTCATATTAAAAAAAAGCAATGACTAACCGCCTTAACCAATCGTTCAACCAGCCACTTGTTTGCTCTCAACCTTCCCTGTCTTGACCTGTTTCATTAAAGTCTCGTCCTACAAAAAAGTGTTGGAACAACGACACTCAAAAATTAAATTATAAAAAAAAATCTATTATAACATGTATTCAGTATTTCCCATACACAAATAGGCTGGTCTAACTGTAGAGTTCATTACGTTCACAAGCATATTAGGAGTTGTGCTATTAATAGCTTCATTCACTAAATATTGAAGTTCCTCTTCACTTTCAAAATTACGCTCATTGAGACATCTTTTTTAAATATCCCTACATACAAAAGTCCAAAGCGGTTAAGTCTGGAGATCATGGGCTCTACAGCACTGTATGTTGCAATGCACCTACGCGGAAATTGTTCACTCAAGTATTGTCGCACCTCTCTAGCATTATGGGCCAGTGCTCCGTCTTGTTGAAACCCAACAATTTCTAATGCTTTCTAGAGGAAGGCTATCTAGTTTTTCTTCTAAATCATTTTGTGGCAAATTTAGGTAACGATCGGATGTTAACGAGCTGTGATAAATAAATGGTCCTAATATGTGTGTACCAAAAATGCCTAGTCAAATATTAAATCCAAATCGATATTAATATCAGAATTCTTTTTTTTTGCCTCGGGTTTTCTTGCCACCAATAAAGGGTATTACGGCGAATAAAAATTCCATTATTCGTCACCATGTTTCCATCCGACCATAATACCTTAGAGAGAAAGTTAATATCTTCTTGATATCAGTTTTCATCCCCTGGACTGTGACCTCCACAAACTTGAAATGTAAATGGTTTGTAATTGGTTTTTTTTTTAAACAAGATGAGCAGTTGATCTTGCTACTCTTGTGTTTCCTTCGATTTTTCGTGTTTATATTGTAAGATTATAAAAACAACTGACTGGAGTATGGTTATTTGCTTTTTCTCATTTAATGTCTTATTTCTGGTTCTTATAGCTTTTTTAAATGCACCGTATTCCTTAAGATTGTGAAAAAGTCTTCTGAATATAGGATGGCCAGGCTGGTTTCTCTCAGGATACTTATGTGCATACATGTTTGCAGCAACAATACAATTTCTTTGACAAAATATAACACGCCATCGTGTGTAATAAATGTATGTTAGTCTTTAAACTTCTTACATCTAAACAAATTATAAAAATTGACAATTTAGTAAATAAATACGGCAACGTTGCTAAAACTCTTAAAATCGAGTTTTTACATTTACACAGTTTAAAGTATTATGTGTGATACATCATTGTAATTATTATTAAAAGAGCTATCATATACAGGGTGTAATTTTTTCGGTCCCTATAAAAAACAAAAGTTTATGATGAACGGTTTTAAATTATTTAATAAATTATTTAAATGTTTGAAAGGCTATTTAGCTTTGATGTTTCATATTACAGACCTGCAATTTTAATTGCTTGTTAAAGTTTCAATTAGAAACGAAATATTGGCCTTAAAGTAATCAGGATTAAATTATATTAAGATTTTGGTTTATGACTTGAAATTCGGTTAGAAATTAATTATCGAATGTGCGTGGTGTGTGTGTGCGTGGTGTGGTGTGGGTGTGTGTGTGGGTGTGTGTGTGTGTGTGTGTGCGTGCGTGCGCTGTGCGGTGTGGTGCTGTGCTGGCGTGTGGGGTGCGTGGTGCGTGTATGAGTGCGTGTTGCGTTGCGTGTGCGTCGTATATATATATATATATATATATATATATATATATATATATATATATATATATATGATATATACTATATATATATATATATATATATATATATATATATATATATATATATATGTAATCCTGCACCTCTGCGTGCATGGAAGATAGCGCCGTTATAATATATACTATTCGTGACGAAAGCTTCACGACCTAAAATATTGACGTGCATGCAGAGTGTTCTGAATAGGCTACACAGGGCCTTCCTCTGTTACTTAAATACTATGATTTTGATTTCAAATTTTGACATTTTGAATGCATCCGAAATCGACGTTTTTCTCTTGTCCTGTTAGAATTACAGCCATGGACTTGAGATATTTTGTTGGGAAAGCTTTTCGCTACAATATTTAATGGGAATGTGCGACAAGTTGTGCAGTCTGATCCAAAACTCACTGCAAACTTGAATATCGTAAAATGTTGAAAACTTTTTTCGAAAATAGAGCACCTTGTATGTTTGGTCTTCATCAGATGCAGTCTTAAATGTACTATCAATCTGCAAAGACATTTCCTATATCTATCTCATATGGTTTTCGTGTTTTTTCAAAAACCTTTTTTTATGACTATTCAACTCGCCCTCTCCATGTCAACTATCAACCAATTACAACTTAGTATTTTTTTATATTAGGATCAACTCAGCTAGCGGAATATTTGCGACAATTGTTTTTTCTTCCTGTGAAATTTAATTCCCTTCCAGTAAAATGCCAAATTGACATCAACTTTGGCGTTTATTTTGTTCCTCAAAGCAATGCAGACTCCGACTACCATCGAAACTTGTCAATTGACTGTCAATTTGGTGCGTTGAATAGTCTTTTAAGTACCACTCGTGGCCGACGAATTGCATAAATTATAAAGTGCTTAAACGTGTTTATTGCTTCAAAATTGGTCGAAGCAATACACACTCATATACTTTGGCAAAAATTTTCGTCAATTCATCGGTCACTTGAGGTATTGTATATGAAAATTTCATCTGACGGAAATGCACAGTATTATATTTCTTAATTTAACGTCACTCGATTCCAGATTGAAGGACAAACATTTTGGTATGTATTAACCTGTTGCCATATCTTGCCGCTATTTTAAGAATTTGGGATTACTTATGAAAGTTGAAACATACCTAAGAACAAAATAAATAAATAAATGGTAATACATTCATCAACTGTTAAAAATGTTGTCCATTCTGTTGACGGCACAAGGTGAGACGTTCTAGGAATGATCTACGAACACTCCTTAACATTTCAGGTGTAACTGTCTGAAATGCAGCAGTTATTCCTTGCCGCATGTCCACTTACGTAGTGGGAGTATTCTAATACACTATGGCCTTAATATGTCCCCATGAGAAAAAATCTAGACTGGTAAGATCGGGAGATCTAAGTGGCCATGTAACAGGACACAAGCTCCATCTTGCTGAAATCACATTTCTCTCCTTTGATCCTCAGGCACATGTGCTATTAGTTGCGGTAAACGATTTTGAAGGAAGGGTGAGTTTAGCGCTATTCAAATGATGGAAAAAATGTGGTCCGATGACATGATTTCTCTTTATACCACCAAAAACATTCAAAGACCAACGATGTTGGTAATTAGTTTCGTGGATTCGTAGTTCAGTAATAATGGTATAACGGTTGGCTTGTCCATTTTTGTGGAAGGTTGCCTCGTCGGAAAACAGAACAGCATGAAACAACCTGATTGAGTTGAATATGGTAAGCACGTACTTTGTTTTGCTTCAAAATCCGTTGTACTGATCTTCCACTGATACCAATTGTCTCTGCAACGCCCATTTGACTGGCGTGGGGGTTTTCAGTTACAGACAGCAGCACCGAAAAGTAATTGTCTTCATTTATAACTGTTTCTCCCGATTTACGTACTTGACACAACCAGTTTCCATAAATCTTTTCAACAATTTTGTGAAACAAACTACTTTTTGGTGCTGTGTGTCAGGATAAGTTTGTGCATAAATTCTACTTACCACCAAACAATTTCTGTGTTACTGACCCAGGACAAAAATCATATCAACTAGTTCCACCTTGGAAAACTCATAATGTGGACTCAAACAGCTACAAATTATTTTATTTCACAAAAATGCCAAACGTTCACAGATAATGAACAATGGCAGGTTTGTAAAAGCACAGAATATTCAATAAAATGCTGTGATTGTACTGGTATAAGATGTTGTAGTTTATTTCTTAAAAAACTGCTGACCAACACTCATGGAGTACACAATTTGGCTCTTGAGCTTTGATAAACTCAATTTTGCCGCGACGAATTTGGTGTGTAAATATAGATTTTGGACCAAATTTAGACAAAAATTCATAGGACACATACTTTAACCCTTGATCATCCATTTTGCCGCGACCCTAACGAAATTGTGTAGAAATATAGACTTTGGGCAACATTCAGTCCAAAACTTGACAGCCACCCATGGAGCGCAAATTATAGTTCATGGTGATCTAGTGGATCCATTTTGCAGCGACCTCAACGAAATTGATGTATAAATATTTCCATAGATACGTAATTTTTTAAATTAAAAAATAGTGTTCGGCAAAAGTTTCCTATTTTGTTCTACAACGTTTGCTAATAATTTTTTCGTATCTCGTAATGTTACCGAGATACAGACGAGCTTGTTTAGTGACCTGTTCGTCCATTTCCTAGATGTTGATCGCGAGATCTGGCTGGTTAGGTATCCAAAGTTTTATTTTGTAATAAATAATATACTGTGAAAATATCAGCCCCTTGTTTCAATTCCATCAAGAGTTACAGCGCGAACAAGGAAATCATGGACTGACGAGCGAACGAGCAGGAAATCTGTAACCTTCACGTAAAAAATTTAAATATTAATATAATTTGTTAAACCGAAATTAATGTGTGTTCCAAATTACCAAATTATACACTTCCGTAACAGCTGACGCATTTTGCGCATCTTCCCTTAGTTCGCCATAAAATTTAACGCAATTTTCTTGATGTTATTTTTATTACCCTTTACTCCTCCACTGACACCACCAAATTTCAACGGCGTCTAGACATTGTCTTAAACACTTGCCAAATGTAAATGCAGGTGCTGTACGAGTGTGTGTGTGTGCGCTTATGAGTGTGCGTGTGTGAATGTGTGCGGGCGTGCGTGTGTGTGAGTGGTCGGGGGGTGGCAGGGTGTATTAGTGTAGCTTTTTCAGAGTGTTACCAATAACTTGTGTTTCGGTTTTAGTAAATGGAATCTATTAAATTGGCTGTTTATGATACTATATTATAGTCACGATCGTAAGTAGTGTAATAAAAAGCTGATATGGTCATTCTGGCCTGCACAAGAAGTATATTTAGTGCTTAAAGCATTGAATGATGTGACATACAGAAGAACATTCTGGTATCATAAATCGAGACCGTGTTGTGTTTCTATGTAATGTTATTGGAGTCGTAGATAAACCTATAGATATGGGACCAGTTCCACAAAAATGGATTACTGTAATCTCTAGATTAAGAAATGCGATTGAACATTTTTTGAAAGAATCATATTTTTTAATCCCGGGACTAAAATGATCCCAGCTTAACTCACCTCTGTGCAATCGTTTCGTGGAGTGATGAATATGTGATAAGGTCAACGAAACTGCAGAAGTTTGCGTAATGGATAATTATGGTGAGACGCAACTTATTCAATGGTTTTATGGCATTTCAGCTCATAGTATGGATTTTCAAGTTGAGTGAGTGGTTGCATTCATGGTACAGTGTTGTTGGAGAGTTAGTAATTAATCACCGGCTAATCGGGGTTATCGTTTTATGTCAGGAGCTGTATTTACGGATTTGTGACACTCGCCTTCACCGACTTAGAACTAGTGGAAAAATTATCTCTTGCTGTATATTAGTTCCTTTGATAAGTGTTTGTGTCGGCAGTTTTTTTTTTTGTAATTTAAATTTTTAGAGTGATTTGAATTTATCGCTTCGACAATGTGCGATTAAATCGTATAGCAACCCAATTGTGAGGTTATACAAAACATCAATAGCTGTTTCATTTAAATGTTAGATAAGTACTTATGACCTAATTGTCTTGACCCGAGTAATTTTTGGTGGAGTTGGCACTACGGGGTAAGAAGAGGGGCGGATTTTTATTTTCTATCTTTGTTTGCAATAACTCAAAACTTGTAAATCAGTTGCATTCAAATTTGAGATAATTATTTGATTCAATCCTCCATAAGAGTAACAGAAGGTGGGATTCAAGTTTGTTTAATCTGTTTTCAGGCATATTACTAAATACATGAACTAATTTGCCAAGACACCTTACAATGCCGAACTGGCACCATACCAAATGAGGTTATAAAATGATGGTTTCCGTCATGTTTGTGAATCTATCTAGTGTTATATTCCATCCGATTGTATTTAATCGTAGTAAATTTAATAGTCAAGAGTGCCAACATAATCTATAATAAAACTAAACTAAAATCATAATAAATTGTATTTCCGGAAATTTGCAGGACAACTTATTTCTACTCGTACTCGCAAACGTTATTCTTTTTTAATTAGTAACAATTTCGAACCTTTGACTGACAACCGGCACTAGGCAATTAAGTATTTTATTTGTTTCTTATGGAAATTGTTTAAACCTAACAGATTAGCTGGATTTTTTATTTCGGTCTAATTTACAAAAAATATTCGCTAGCCAAAAAAGAACTGAATACTAATCAATACATTTAACATTTTAATTGATACTATAAAATAAAATTTCGACTTTTTTTTATTCACGGTAGCACTATTTTTTAAATTAGCGTTAACAATATTGTAACGAATTTAACAACTTATTAAAAAAAGTTGTTTACAGTATAGAATTATGAAGTGAATCTATAATTTATTGCACAAATTAAATGACTGCTCAACATTATGAAATGATCTAAAAATTTATTAACCTCAAATCTGTGCACCACTAATTGCGTCATATCTCCCTTTGGACTTACGACACACTCTAGGAAACTCTAGGATTTGAATTTCATTGATTGAATCCTGAATGGCACTTTTGAATCTATTTTTTTTCTTTATGACATAATTTTATTTACTGTACAGAATGCGCGCTACAATATTGCTAAAACACAGCTTTGACGATTATCCAAATTAACATCTTAAAGTAAAGTTAAATTTGGATTAGCTTTGTTAGATTTTGACTGTATCATTCTGTACAACGTCACCATTTCATAATATTACGTGGAAATTTACCAAACACGTGCTAAAAAGTAACATTTCTGCAGTCACGCACATTAATCAAACAATCTGTTAAAAATTAATTTATTATATCTAAACAAAAGACACTATGTATAAATACCAATCAAATGAATGTTTAAAGCACAGTTATAAATTAAATGAACGTAAAAACAAAATTAATGAAGTTAATCCATTCAATCACCAACAACAATCGTCGGGCAACTTGTTTAAGTAATTCTTACTTTAATTTCCGAGGTTAATTGTATTCAGATCAGGTGATGAGCTGCTTTATATTTTTTAGGTAACTAGTTCCACAGAACACAGGAGATCAAATTACACAAAATGATCACACAGCTGTCGATCACTTAATTCATACGCGACAAGTGTAGCCTTGCGCGCACCGCACTCTTAATTCCACAAACAAAGCTGTCTTGCATCCGTGATATTGATTGCTACAGGATGGCTTCATATGGCCCTTTTACTAGACTATTCTTATCTTAACGTTCAAAATATACACGTGTTTATATTTAACTATGTGTTAGGGGGTTTCAGTCGTACCTCCCTCTTTTCACTATAACAGGTTAACCTTAATTGTACTTACATTATTTTTGTTTGCACCAAAACGATTGTTTAGAAACGGCACAATTATATATTATAAATCCCTTGCAGGTTGTGCAGTTTATTAATTTTAACTACCGTACTTAATTTTGTGATAGTTTTACGTTACCAATTTTTTATTATCGATTTCTGCTATTTTTAATGAAATTTGGATTTTCCTTGCTCCAGAATCTAGAATTTTCAGTTCCATTTATTGCAAATTAAATTTTTATTTTCGCTCATTACAAAATAAAAATAACCTTTTGGCTTAATCGTACTTTGTAAATGAATTGCGCAACTCACATTTAAAAAACAACAAACATTTTTAGTTGCTGATAAATTTTAACTATCTTGGACGTGTTTGTAAATAATAAAAAAATTTTGGTCAAGTAAACCCAAATTTTGCATTCGGACATATGCTGTATTCTGAGTAATTTTTCTTGATAACATTTGCTTAAATTCGTTAAAATACTTCACCATCATTTAGCCATGTAAAGTTAATAATATCATAAAGTTACTCAAAATGAATTTTTTGCACAAGGATTCGTTCATATGCAGAACTGTTTGATCCACCATAATTACCGTAAACTAAATTCTGGGACACTCTGTATATTCTAGAAAATTTTCGAACAATAAAATTTGTGAATATTTGCATTTAAACAGTGCAATGTTGTTTGCAAAACCTTTAATTACAATTACGTGCTATCTGTATGTATCCTTAACCGTATTTAGTAAATTTTTTAAGCTTATCGAAATCGTAAATTTTGTTCAAAACCTGCCAGTTTAAACATGGACATTTAATTAGCGATTAAAAATCATTTAATTCCACCACAGGTGTCAAGACGCGAATAAATAATTTTTTTTAACTATATTAAGGTTAAGGATTTAAGGATTTCCAAAACGGCACCTAATACATTTGTTTTTGTGACCTAAAAAATCTAACAGGTTTTAAATTTCAGAACGCATTTACTAAAACCATAATGTTATTACTCTGTCATAAAATCTTTTTGACAGATTTAAGTGTAATACGCTTACTTGTATACGTGCATCAAGTGAGGGTTTCCTTCCTTCTCGTGTTCTTTGTGCTAATTCTTATAATAATCTTAAGTTAAGGTTCAACTTAAAAGCGCATTCACTAATTCTGATTGCTCAAAATATACAAAATGTAACTTTAAACAATCGCCCAATCCTGTTTTGTGAAAATAGACCTGGCGGACTTTGATACGAATCGTTTCTACATCGTAATACTGAAATTTCAAACAGAATGTGACAAAACCTAATAAACTCTCGTGCAGCAGTAACTGAACCCGCAGTAAGAAATTGATTTCTAGAAATAGAAAACTATTTTAACCGAAAGAATTTAAAAGAATCTTCCGATCTGAGAAGAGTATTTAACACAAATGAGTGCCATTTTTATGTCCAAAAGGAAAGAATGTCCTCACATTACTAGGAAGCTATACTTTGTGGGGAGGGAGGGGTTACTGCGTGCGTGTGTTGTTGTGACCTGGTAATGCAAGCATATAAGCCGATTCCACAAGCTATCCTTACTTTAATGCGCGATGAATAAGGACTTGACAAGTCATAATCGGGGCGGATGGCCGGTGAAAGATTTTTTTATTATATAAAGTCTGCCAACCCCCTCCCCGTTAACTTTTATCGTGCAATTTGGTGTGTTATTATAACAGCACAAAACTAATTTTGACTGTTAATTGTTGCTATGGTTTTAGACTCTGGCATTTAGTTGTCAAATTATAAAGTCTATGAAAATGGCAATATCTCGTCCTTTAAACGAAAAAATTGAAGCAGTTATCATCTTTGGTGGGGTAATCGCAACGACCAACAACTGGTAGAAGGTTTTTTATAATTTACTGTCTGAATTTCGATCAATGGAAACGGTAAAAGATGCACCAAGATCCGGGAGCCCCAGTATTGCAGAAAATATGTAAATACAAGTAATTACTGAAATGGTAGTGAATCCTGAAGAAAGTACATGTAATGTTTCCCGTTCTTCAGTCAACCGAATTTTGAAAAAGTATAAATTTCATCCATACCAGATGCAACATGATGAATTGGCAAAAGATGGTCCTAATAGGCGACTCGAGTTTTGCGACGTTATGAAAGGGAGGATCGTGAGAAATCCTAATTATTTAAAACATGTTTGTTTTAGCGACGAGAGCACATTTTATCTGAACGGACGTGTTAACGCTCTAAATTGCAGATACTGGAGTGATGAAAATCCATATGTATTTCGTGAAGTACATACACAGTTTCCCCAAAAATTAAACGTTTGGACAGGTATTTAGGGTAATCACATTGTTAGGCCCATATTTTTAGATGGTAATTTAAATGGACCCATGTACCTCGAATTATTGGAAGAGATAATTACTGCTCTCATTAATAACATTATAGCCCAAACTCTCCAAGAATTCAGCATGGACGTCATTTTCCAACAAGACGGTGCCCCACCGAATTACTGTAGAGATGTGAGAAATTACGTAGACGCTAGTTATAAGGATAGGTGGAGTGGTGACCGGTGGCCTACGGAGTGGCCAGCGCGGTCGCCGGATCTCTCACTTCTAGATTACTTTCCATGGGGTTACCTTAAATCTCGAGTTTATATAGTTTGGAAGAGCTTCGTCAATGTATCATTAACGTTTGTGCTCAAGTAACCCCACAAATTCTCGGGAACGTTGGGAAAGCATTCTCCAACCGAAGCTTTATTTGCCAAGAGATGCTAAGCGAACATATTTTAAAATAAGAATTTAATGTTATTTATGTGTTGCAATATGTTTTATTTGTATTTATTCTTATTAATTAATTGCGATTATAACTTTACCAAAGATGATAACTGCTTCAGTTTTTTCGTTTAAAGGGCGAGACATTGTCATTTTGGTACATTTCATAATTTGACAACTAAATTTCAGAGTCTAAAAACCATAGCAACAATTAACTCTCACATTTTGTAGTACGTTCAGAATCAGTTCTTGAATGTATCACCGTAAGAAAATGCGGTGTCACTCGACCCACCCACCCGCCCCCCTCCTATAAGAAAAAAAAATCAAAATGTCGCCCAGCTGTAATGTTTTTGTTACTGTTATAATAATACACCAAATTACACGATAAAATCTGTTGCCGTTTAAAAGTGGAGGGGGGGAGGGTGACGGACGTTTGGTCCTCAGTGTATGTGCATCTTTGGAGTTTTAAAAATTAACCCCTTTGCCAATCTTTTTTTACGTAAACGGTCATAAATCCTATTTGACTCTTGCACTAAGCGAGATTTGTTCTCAAACTCATATGATTTGGCCGATGGACGTGCAGGTTTTCCGGCTCTTAAAAATGGTTAGAAGGCAATTGATCCTCTTAAAAATGGTTAGAAGGCAATTGATCAATTTAAAATTAAATTAACGGAAAAACTAAAAAAAGACAAGATCATTAAAAACACTTTAAATGAAAAAATGTTTAAAAAATGCTTTTAAGACATGTGGATTTTGCCCATTTAATCCCAGTACAATAAGTTTTGACAAACTAGTAACTGCTGCTTTAGACCAACGTACAGATAACATATTTGTCAACCGTGTAAACAAAAAAGATGTGATTTTAATAATGAGCAGACAAACTTAATTGAATAATTAATTGGAATGGCAAGAATAGAGATTGTCAAGCAACTAATAAGTGGAATGGGACAACTGAATACACGTCATTGTTTGAATTTTGGTACCTTTGGAGTACATGTTTAAACAATCGGGATCATAATGAAATTATTGTGGAAGTAGAAGAAGCAGATTACTCTTACTTAGTAGAAGCAAATGCGTGTTGAGGAAATGTTATATAAAGAAAAACTTGTGAAAAGGAATACTTCAAAGAAAAAGGCACTTTGGAAAATAGGGATATACAACACCAAGAAGAAACCGTAAATGTTGGAAACTTAGAAATAGAGATCTTGGACCTAGACAGATTATTATAGAGCAATAATGAAATACGTGCACCTGAGAAAATGAATGCGTAATCCCCAACTAAGACCGCCCAACTCGAAATTAAATACATCTTGTATTCCTTCCTTTAGAACCGAAAGAGTCAAAGAAAACAACACACAGGTTCAACAAATAAGGGGAGCGAACACCAAGAAAATGATTCTAAAGACCAAAAAAGCTTAATTGACTTTGGAGAAATTGAATCTCAGACCATAAAAGCTCAACATGGAAGCCCTGAAACGGCGCTTGCTACTGTATCTTAATTCCACGACAGCAATTACTTATGTTCCTACAAAAAAATAATGTTCCTGCAGATGTGCCATCCCCGTTTAAACCCATACTATTTTAGCCAAACTTTCAAAGGTCAAAGAGCTTAGAACAGCAGCAGGACTATTATAGAAAAAAAAAAGAAAAACAAGGAGGTCGAAATGGAGAATCGTAAGAGATTAAGAGAAGAAAACTAAAAAAAAAGCAAAACATTATGAATTCCAAAATTGTTAATAAAAAGTAGAGCGCATGGTATTAGATTCAGATTGTGATTTATCAAGACGATGATGCCAGCCAATCTTTTGATATTGTGTGAACAATAATATTTTAATATTGACTACAGTAGAAAGTCTATTATCCGAAACAGTAGGGGATTAGGGGTGTTATTATGAGGGGCGAATAATGTTCAAATTTATATATAAGAATATGTAAATGGCCTCATTATACAGTAAAACGTCCGTTTTTTACTACTAAATCTCTCAATCGTTTTAAAGACAGCAATTGGATTGAGTCACATTCTTCTTGATGCTCTAACCACAGCATTATAGTCTGTAGTCAGTGAAATGCTTCATACGGGGATGGTCCTGTTTAAAAAATCAACATCGTAATCCTCGTCGTTCGTCAAAACCTCATATCCAAGATCATCCTAATCACTTTCGAGCCACGCGTGTATGTTGTCGTGATGGCGTACTCTTCAAACCATGGGTATTGATTTATTAAACGAACCTGTTCTGATACAGATTGGTTTGTGTACGAACAGTCTTCGTTGGTTAAAGCTTATTCCAAGCTTGTTTCAGGCTGGTCTCCTTGGCACAACTCCAAGTATCTGCTGCCATATGAACAGCATCCCCTTCATGTTTATTGCTTTGTAAATTTGAACGACTGTTTTGTCTTCTTCTTGCCCGAACCATACGCATCTATGCTTTTTTATATAATTTGACGCTTTCAATAATGCTCTGGTCCATCGGTTTGACAACTGAGCTACCTGTGGATGGTAAAAAATAACCTTAAATTTTCCATTGTTTCTTTCTAGTGAAAGTTTTGAAAGATGACTTGGAGCGTTATCAAACAACAGTAAAACATTTACCATGTTCTCAGTTTCAAGCTGATGCTTTTCGACCTCTGGGATAAATACGGTCTCATACCATTCGACAAAAATGCTAGGTGTCCATCCACGAGTTCTTTTGGCATTTTAGATGTCTGGTAATTTTACAATTACCTTAAATCACCGTGTGTTCTTAGACTTCCGTATGATAAGCAAAGGTATCCTATGTGTTCCGGGTTTATGACCGCATACCATTGCAGTGATGCAAGATTTACTTACCTTAAAACCAGGAGCTACCATTTCTTTCTTAGAAAATAGAAATTGTATAGGCATTTTCTTTCAATGTAGGCTTGTTTCGTCTGCATTGTAGACGTTTATGTTGTCGTAGGCCTCATCACTAAGAACATTTTTAAACTCATCTTTGAATTTTTCACCTGATTCGGTATCAGCCGAACTTTATTCCCCTGAATGTCTAATTCCCTAATCCTGTGTCGGAATTTAAAACTTAAGCCAGCCGGTAGATGCCTTGAAGTCAGTATTGCCCTTTAATTACCTGCATAAACCATTTGCACACTATAGTGTCAACGTCCTCGTTTTCCGCCATTTTCATGGTTTTTCTATGCAAGCTTCCATCTTCACTGTCAAGTACACAAGCATATTGTGTGATAGCATCACGGTTTTTTTTTTATCTCTGATATTGTCGCATTGCCAACTCCATTCTCCCGAGCTAAACTTGAACCACTAGCACCTTTTTTCAACTGCTCTAATATTTTAAGTTTATCTAAAACAATAAGCACTATGCGTATACGTTTAGACGACATAGCTAACTGTGAGAATTAAACAGCACGATAGACAGCAGTATGAACTGTCAAAAAAAATTCTTCCCCCAGGAATGTGTAGTGCGCACCAGAGTTTAGTCACTTACGCAGCGTTGGAGCGCTACTACCGGCCACTGGTCGAACTGCAGCTTGGCGCGCAATTTGATTTTACGTTTTTTCTTTTTTTTTTGCGTGCTTTTGATTCACCGACGTTCCGGATAATGGATGCTCTACTGTATGTGATTGTTTTGTATTACATACATAAAATGAAGCTTTTGTCAGTGTTAAGTTTTACAGTTTAAAAGTAAAAAAAATTACGAAGTAGTGTGAATATTTATTTAACCGATATTATTTATAATTAAATATTTTTATTGTATAATATCCACTTCATTATTTGTTTCTGTATTCAATAAGATTGTATAGTGTCACATTTAGAAACCGTCTCATAATTAGAGTTCACTAAGTCATAATTTGGCTAAAACTCCATTTTTAGTGTCACAATTAGATACATTTAGATGTAAAAATTTAACAAATGGAAGTTTAACTAAAAACTGTTTTATACATAGTATTTTTCAAATTGGTTAATTCAATACATTCAAAAACTATAAATTGACTTAGTGTGAATCATGCGCACGTTCCTTAACCTGCCAGAATTCGATACAATTACCATATATTGACATTTATGTTTAATTCATTCAGAAACTTCTGATTATGCATTAATTAATTTAAATATACCATTAATTTTTTATCTTCAAAAACAGTTTTTTACACAATAAAATTAATGTGAAAATTATAGTAGTGAAAAAAAAATGATGTGTTTTATTAATTATCTCATTTAATAATTAGGCTCCTGCTGTAAGAATGTTTGCAAAATTTTTCTTATTAATTGTTGCTTTCAATATTGTCTTGCATGGTAAATACTTTTAATCCGGCTCGAAGGACCAACATCAAACTGATAAAAGCCATACATATTCAAGAACATTTTCGAGCAAGTAGTAACACGTTTAAATGAGTGTTTAAGTGCAGTTCATCATAATTTCTTCTAAACTTCTAAGCGTATAATTGCGAATTTAAATTCTTATTTAGACATTTAAAATTATGCTTGAATGTGTCACTAAACTTTTTTTAGGCTTATCGAAATCATTGAATTAAATACGAAAATTTAATTAACAATTAAAAATCGCTTAATTTAATTCCACCACGAGTGAGTGTTGATATTTATCTTTAATTCATTTCCATTAATTAATGTAAAATATCCCAGTACCTATTAATAATTTTTATTTTAAAGTCTTTGTTTCAACAGAATTGATGTGAAAATTACAGTTTGATTTCAATTATAAAGAAAATACCATTACCCGTTTTCCTTATCTCTTATCAGGCTCGAAGGAAAGTGAAAGTGATTCAAACGTTTGTCCAAAAGTGGTTAAAAACTCACGCTTTCACTCTTTGGAGTTTCGACCTCAACTAAAAGTTTTAGGATGGCTCGATTCAGAGATTAAATTTTGAGAAGATTTTCATTGTTGCATCTTTTACATATGATCAAATACGTTTGTAAATAGACATTTAAAAAGTCCTTTCAGCAGCTTTCTTTTTCAGAAGGCGGAGTTATTTTAGATAGCTATCATATATTTTTATCAAAACGCTAAATTTCAAATTAACGACTTGTATAATCACTCCATTTTGAAATAAAAAATATGGATTGCGTATCAAATGCATTCGTTGATAATATTTGCAGAAAAGATTAGTTCATCAGTATGACAAGCTGATATCCAAAATGGCGGGTTTTTGAGTTTACACCATAAAAATAATTTACCAAATTTTATCAAAAGTCTTTTTGGAATAATATAGCTCTTTGGAAACTATTAAACTGACTAAACACTCTTTGATGTACGTTCGCACAAAAGTGTTTTTAAAGTTTGAATCTTAAGAATTGGCGTTAATTATCTTTGTTGTGATATCCATGATGAAGGATTTAAGGGTTGACCGTGCGGGTAACTAAAATGGTAGAACGGTTGCCTACTATGCTGGTGTACGTTCTCCATTTAAAGTATTTCTGGGATGTGAGATCAAGGATGTGGTTACTGTGTTCTCGGTGGTCAGGAACGATCTGGGAAAGAGCACGGTTAGTGTTGTTTAAGGAAGTTTGTAAAAATTGTTACAGAAGGGCAAATTTCCGATGAGGTGCAACCTCACGCTCGAGGAAGATAGGCTTGGCAGTTGGATGTGGAGGTAAGCAAGTGTTGCACTAAAACAAAATCAAAAAATGTATTTAAAAAGGTCTTTATTAAATAGCTGCTGGTGTCCCAACGTCAATCTGCTTTCTTGTTTGACGTGTCTTTCTATGTGGTCTTCTGGATGCTTGCATCTTCTGTGTTCTGATTCTCTTCATCGTCCTGTGGCTCGACGGTTTCATGGTCTTGTAGGAACATCACCATTTGCTTGTCACCGTTGATTGCCTGAGCAGTGACAACTTTTTTTTTCTGAGAGCGGCTGAAGTGTCGTATGTAGCCCGGATTGTTGCTCATGAGGAATATATTTCTTTGTGGTTAGAGGGTAAGTATGTATTCAGTTTTCTCGGCCGGGGCGGTGAACTAAGCAGAACGCTCTACGTTATAGGCATTTAAAATTGTGGCACTTGTGCCAAAAAGTGATAAATAGGCGAAGGCGTGTTGAGCGCGGTATGGAAAAGATCCACAATAAATAGAACAAGGCTTTAATGTGACTTCATTCCCCAATAAGTGATTAATATTTCCCGTCATCATTAAAAGGAAAGCATTAATTTATACAAACACATGTAATAGTGATAAATAGACAAAGACTTTAATGTGATTTCAATTTTGTATGTCTTTATCTATCGTAATTGATTTTCTATGATATACGAGTACATATATGAAATTTCAATGGGCTGCTAAAGAAACTATAATAAGAGTAATTACTAAATTAGTTTTTTATTGTTAACATATTTTGGAAAAAATGATCCCGTTGATAATAATTTTAGAATTTTTTTTATTATGCAAAAATATTTTACTGCAAATCTAAATGTAATTAATATAAAAGGATTTAATGTGATTTCAATAATGTAATTAGCATATAATTAGTAGGTATATCTATTTAATAAATGCCCGAGCAATTGAATCCTGCTTTAGTAATACTAATAAACGTCTTAGAAAGGATCAAGACAAAGAATTTGTTAATGTAAGATAGGTATAAAATCTTCAGCATCACGGTCACCTGATTCCTATAATTCGCCGAAGTTATTTATGGTTCTACCGTTATTTCTAGTGCCTTTTCTCAATACTACCACTCGGATATTATTTTTTCGATATGCAGTCTTCCCACTCTTCCCACGTTTGGATTACTGAGAATAGTCATCTTTGCCTCATTGATAGTAATAGAAATTAAAATATTTTTAATTGCATTGAATTGATATTTTTAAAAATGGAATCTTTTTCTTTGTTCGCCACTTTTGTGGCCCTTTTCTCTGAAGAAGATGGAATTTGTTTTACTACACGTGAATGGTAAGCAGCGTTGTCCATAACAATTAAACATGGCTCCTGTAAGTTTGGTAATACCTGATCTTTCAACCACCTCTCAAAATG
The DNA here is from genome assembly GCA_036346205.1 of Vesta saturnalis. Taxonomy (NCBI): domain Eukaryota; kingdom Metazoa; phylum Arthropoda; class Insecta; order Coleoptera; family Lampyridae; genus Vesta; species Vesta saturnalis. Next base: position 3,304,535 of record JARFJB010001594.1, read on the forward strand.
TGTCGCCTCCATGTTGTCTTAATAATCATCATACATTTTGAATTTGCGGCTTGCTATTCTTATTAAAGCCATTTCTATTTCCAGATAAAAAAAACCTGTACAAAAGTGCAAACATTTCCAATTATTCTTCGAATGGTAATTCGAATTAAGACTAGTCTATCCTTTAATACTTGCCAAACGCGTAAGATTCCTTCTGGCAAAAACATAGCTGTATATTTATCATATGTAACTCCAAGGGCTTCCAAAGCACGTAGTTGTTTCCAAGTTATCGTAAAGAGCGCCTAATTTTGATTTATTAACTTGGTTTCTTAAAACTAGTTAAAAGTTCACGAACTCTACAAGTAAATCCTCTCTATCAAACCGCGATTTTAACTTTCAATAGATTTTATAACCTATTTTTTTTATTTATCCTCTAGATTTGGTGTGTTTTATTATTACACCAAAAGTATGCTGGTATTAGACGGTTTTCACTAACCTCAAATCTGATTATATGTCAAAATTAATTTGACAGTTGCCACATCTAATTGAAATGAATAGTAACCACGGAACCTATTGAATTTTGAGTGAAGAAGTAGGGTTCCGCCGTATTATAACTTACCCATAAATTTATTCTGGGGCGTCTTTTAATTGAAATAAATGATTTTCATTAAATTTCACAAAATAATTTGATACAACTAAAAAAAAATCCTCATTTTTAATTTTAAAAAAGACTACATATATATTAATCGTGTGTAAATAAATTAATCAAATTTGACGTTAGTAAAAAATATTATACCAACTTTGTAAACATAACTCCCAAATCTAGGGGGCAAATAAAAAAAATAGATTAGATGTAGTTTTCACTACCCGGGGGAAAATTTTCGACTAACTGTCGTGTTCGTGATTTTGGAGTAGTTGCTTGAATGAGGTACTGGAATTTGACTTTGGTGTCCATTGGCTCATCCTCATGAATGTGTTTAAATTGACTCCAGAATGCCAACCAATCGCCCCCAAACTTTTGAAATTTTATGTTAATTCGCAAAAATGTAATTCGCACATATAATCATGACATATTATTGCATTCAAGAATATAACAACATATAACTGTCCTACCAGAACTGAATAGAAAAGACGAACAACCTCCTCCCACAAGCTCCAGTCTCAGAAGATGTTACTTATGCCACATAAATAAAGACAGGAAACCTCGAAAGTCTTGTATTCGGTGTAGTGCAGAACATTCCAAAAACCAAACTGTTTGTGTTAAATGTGAAGGTTAAATTTATAAATTTGAATACTTATTTACTTGTTATGTATTTCAGAATTGGTTTTATTTGTTTGCGTATGTACAAGTTGTCCCATTTTCGTATGTTTTACGGGGTATCTCGCTTATTTTTTAGGTTAGAATCTTGCGGTTTTCGCGACACCGTGCTGCTTTTGAAACCAAAGATGCACTAATCAAATTTGCCATAGCCATCTTAGTTTTTGTGCTACAGGGTGATTTTGGAAAAATTGCATTTTCAGTCATCCCCTGTAACTCTGTTATTGTCAGACATATTAAAAAAGTGAAAACTGATATTTGTAGATTTTTTTACGTAGAATCCAGTGGCGTACTCAGATTTTCTTTAGAGGTCACAGTTTTTGAGATATTGTCATAACCTACTTTATTTTATGGGACACCCTATATATTTTTTTTAAATCTTTTTCCCCTTGCCAAGACCTTTTCAAAAATATAGCATAATCTATGTTGATTTATAAATAACGTGACAAAATGATTTTTTTCTATAATTTGCATTGATAAAAAAAGAATAATTAATTAATCACAAATATTGTTCAAATTGCAGACCATTATGTCTCCTACAAGTTTCACAAAGTTTATAAATTCTTTTAATAGCATTTTCCAAAATAAAATGATTGTCTTCGTAATTCTGCAAAAGCATTTTCCGTTGCAATTTTTAATTGTTGTATGTTGGCTTATTGCCTTGAATAAATTTCTTTTTAAATACCCCCACAAAAAAAAATCCAAAACCGAGAGATCCGGTGATCGTGGTGGCCATCGAACAGGTCCATTTGTTCCAATCCATCTCCTGGGAAAACGTTCATTTAGCCAGTTTTGTATTATTCTAGCATTGTGGGCCGGAGCCCCATCCTGCTGGTAGAATATATCGTTCAGTTGAGCCAGTGGAATATCTTCTAAAATGTTCATAGTTTTTTCTTGTAGAATTTATAAGTACTCATTCGAGTTTAGGGTTTCTTCATAAATCTTGTAAGCTATTTTTGGGTTAAAAATAAAGCAGGAGACATTAAATCCGAACCTACCTTAACGCTCTCTAGGAAAAATCACGTGGGTGTTTTCTTGACTCCAAAACCGCGAGTTGTGTCTATTAAGAATTCCCGAACTTGTGAAATGTGCCTCGTCTGACCAAATAATTTTTTTTTTTCAAAATTATTGTCCTGAGTTTTCATATTTATAAACCAATTGCAGAACTCCAATCTACATTCAGCATCACCAGGGTGCAGATGATGAACAACTTGTAGGGTTTGAATTTATGTTTTTTTAAAATCCTTTGCACTGTTGTTTAGACACACCGGTCTCTTCGTCTATTTTCATGCACGAGGTTGCAGGAGTGGTTTGAACAACTGCTAAAACGTTGATCTCTGATTCCTCGTTCTCTTTGTTGTAAACTCGGGGTCGAGGTTTGTCAAAACATCCATGTTGGCAAAGATTAAATTTTAATTTTTGAAATATTCTTCTGTCGGGATATCTATATGACAAAATAGGTATATAAAATAAATACAAATTCTAAGGTAAAGATTAACTGACCTGTTCAGATAGATAGATAAGGCCTGGTCTGCGTTTTCATTAGATAATATGAAGCAGGTATTCATATCATATTTCTTAAAGTTTTCAAATGTTTGGTTTCGAGCCATATTAAAAAATAATTAAACAACAACAACAAGAACAAGAACGATAACAATAAACAAGAACAACGAATAACAATAAATATCAGCACTAAATTTGGGAAAATGTAACCAGGAATAATTTGAGAAAAGCAGAAACGCTTCAAAAATCAAATACCTAAGTAATGGCAGAACGTTAATTATTTTGTTTTTTCCGTTGCCATGGTTACCCAAGGGTATCCACTATTATCAATGTAAATTATAGAAAAAATAATTTTGTCACGTTATTAATAAAAATAAATATAGTATGCTATATTTTTTAAAAGCTCTTGGCAAGGGGAAAAAGATTTAAAAAAAATATATAGGGTGTCCCATAAAAAAAAGTAGGTCATGTCAATATCTCAAAAACTGAGTACGCCACTGGATTCTACGTAAAAAAATCTACAAATATCAGTTTTTACTTTTTTATATGTCTGACAATAACAGAGTTACAGGGATGACTGAAAATGCAATTTTTCCAAAAAATCACCCTGTAGCACACAAACTAAGATGGCTATGGCAAATTTGATTAGTGCATCTTTGGTTTCATTAAAAAATAGCACGGTGTCGCGAAAACCGCAAGGTTCTAACCTAAAAAATAAGCAAGATACGAAAATGGGACAACCTGAACTTATATATGAAAACAATCCTTCTTTTTGTTAGTCCATTTAGTAAAATAATTTTGGGGTACATTTATACCCCGCTTGGTACAGGGTTAGTCACCGTATTTTGACGCCCCCTCTAACTCATTTTCGATTAGGTTTACAAAAAAGTTTAATACAAAAGTTGTTTGGTCTAAACAAGATTTTTCAAATTTTGTATTATTATTTATATAGGGTGTCCCAGAAGTGGTCCACAGCTCCTGACTTGAGAATTTTAACTGGGACACCCTGTATTTTATTAGATTCTTAGATTCTACGTTGAATTCTAAGACATCTGTATAAGATACATCTACCCTATCTTTTACCATTTTCGAGATAACAGCTGTTGAATGGGTTTAGTCATTATATATTGACCTTCTGTTAACTTTTTTATTTAAAGAATTATAATAAAAATACACTGTATATTTTTACAAATTTAAATAGAACGTTTTCTACAGAGCATAGCCATATTGGATTTGTTGGGTCTATTTGTAAGAATAAGTAAAAGAAAAATAAACGAAGCTTATTCTGCTTATTTCCAATTACGTATGGATTTACAGATTTGAGTTGTGATATATTTTCCAAAATGCGTAGAGGTATTTTGACTAAAGAACACTAATTAGACCATGCGAGAAAAGAAGCTGAAACATTTAAAATATAGGAATGAAAATAAAGTAGGGAGACGGACAACAATAATTTTTAAATAAAACTACAGTTTTGCAGCTAAGAAATACATAATATTTAAATTACAAATATTGCTCGAAATGACCTCCATTATTTAAAATACAAAGCTTCTTAAATTATTTAAACAATTGAAAACTGCGTTATTATTATCCTCATTTAATATGTTAGCCATTATCCCCTACCCCCGCCACACCACCGCTTGACATCGACCTTGTCGTCTTGTGCTCTTTCTCTTTTTTTTTGCACGTTCGTATTAATTAATAGTTTATCTAATTTTATTTTGAATCATTTGAACGGTATTATTAGGGTTATCATTAACTTTGTCTTTTAAAAATGCCCACACAAATGTATCTAAGGGTGTTAAATCGGGGCTGTTTGGTGGCCATGGAATGGGTACATTGTGAGGGGGCGCACCGTCCTGTTGCCAAATTATTGCTTCTAGTTCCTCAGCATAAAGTTTTTGTTCTAAAAGAAGTACTACCTCCGAAAGAATACATTCTAAATATGTTTCACTTGTCTAGTTCCGGATTTCTTAATTTGGACAAATTTTGTTTGTCGCACGAACGTTTATTTTTCCTAATAAAAAATCGAAAATGACGATTCGTCTGTAATTTTCTTTACCGGTAGTAACTTGTACGGTCTCTAGTGATTCCTTTTCAATGTCCTTCAAATTTTTTAATAACTTTTTCCAAGCTCATGCGATGCCACTCGTAAACAATTTTCTAAACCAATTTTTCATCATTTTAAAGAGGTTCTTAAAATAAACGAGATACCTTGTTCTATAACAAAATTAAATTTTAATAATACTCAGTTTACCTACTTTCAAAATAAATTAGAGTATTAAGTTCTTCATTTTCGTCTGCCCTACTTATACGTTTTTTTTTCCTTTTAAATGTTTTATTATCTCTCACGTTACGGTAAATGTATTCGGCTTGGAGATCTGAGATTTGGGTATAATGTCATATATTCGTTTCTTGAAGCTTTTTTATTATTTTTTAAACAAAGAGAAAAAATTTCAAACTTTCAGCTTCTGTGTAATCTATTTTATTCAAATAATAGTACTGTCTGTGAAACAATAACAATGTTGTTATGACATTACCTGTCGCTGTACGACATATAACATGGTTTGTAATTAATCACTATGTGAGATTTGGTAAAAATACCTCCATATATTTTGGATCGTGTTAATGTCTGATAGCTACGTCAAAATATATTACAAATAAAATCTGTAAATCCACATGTAACTGGAAAAAGGCAGAAACGCCTAAAAGATGTTAAACCATTTATTTTTTAAGGTAACTCGCGTATTCGTATAGATAGAACCAAAAAACCCAATATAGCTATACTCGATAGGGAACGTTCTGTTCAAACATGTAAAAATATACAAGGTGTTTCATTTAAATTAACATAGTTTTAACATCCGCGGTTATTTTTTTATAATTCTGTGGGTGAGCATGGGAGACGAAATTTAATGACTAACCCAATTCAACAGCCTTTATCTCGAAAACGATATAACACAGGGTAGATGTATCTTATACAGATTTGTTAAAATTCAACGTAGAATCTAAAAATCAAATAAAACGCAGGGTGTCTTATTTAAAACTCTCAAGTCAGGAGTTGTGGACCGCTTCTGGGGCACCCTGTATAAATAATACAAAATTTGAAAAATCTTGTTTAGACCAAACAACTTTTGTAATAAACTTTATTTTTGTGAACCGGATAGAAAATGAGTGGGGGGGGGGTGAAAATATGGTTATTCACCCGGTGCTTAAGATAAGTTAATGACCACGGGTTTATGAATGTTAACATCATTATGCAATATTAAAATATATTAAACCAAATTATTAATGAAATACACCTACTTAAAGCACAATTCTAAACTGTTTATTTCAGTAGATTAGTTTTGATCTACATTAATATTTATAAGTTATTTCAAAGAATGGGTGAGCGCATCTAGTCCTGCACTTTTAAACTTCGACGTTTTGGGAATTCGGCACTTTGGTCAATGTCGGCGTAATGGTCAAACATTAAAATTCGGCATAATGGGCACATCCAGTGGAATGACCGGCGGCGTTTTGATCCCATTCGGCGTAATGGTTCAAATATTAAAATTTGGCGTTTTGGTCACGTTTAGCGTTTTAAAATATAGTCTTGGCGTTTTGGGCATTCGGCGGAATGTCTTAAATCCCGTTCGGTGCTTTGGTCTTTGTAGGCGTAATGATCCAGTTATAAAGCTTGGAAAAATGGTCGTGGGCGTTTTGGACTGTTAAAATATACAGCAGGCCCTTTGAGAATTCGGCGGAATGTCCAGGTCCATTTACGCTTATGATCGTATTTATCATAATTTAGCAACCACACTGTCGAACCGTAATCAAGATATCACTCCTTAAAATACGCGTGTGAAGAGTTCTAATAGTTCTGATTAGAGTTCTAGCTTCCTTTTAAAGAGTTTAGAAGTACTTCACAAAAAACAAAAAGAGTTCCACTCATTACGGTTCCAAATTTTAATTTCAAAAATGGGGTGCTAACTTCACATCAAAAATCGAGATACAGTAGTTCTGACTAGCTAAATTACTATATTTTGCAAAGTTCTAGAGTTCCTGATGTGAAAACATTTTCTCTAAAATTAAAAAATTTAAAAATTTTGGAAAATTCAATTTTGACATGCAATAGTTTCAATCAATTTTTGATGTTATTTTATTCATTCATAAGAGCTCTCGCTAATTAAAAAAAAATTATAATCAAAAATGAAAAAGTTACAGCCCTTTTACTTATAAAAAGAAAATGTTAACAAAAAATATTTTAAAGTTGTAAAAACAAAAACAAAATCTATGTCAAACAGACGTTTAATACTTCATGTCAGGCAGAGGTTAATGGAGATCTAGATGCTAAAATAAATAAAATAATTTTTTGCGAAAGCGGAAGTAGAAGTTTCTCTGTTGTCAAAATCATGGCAGAAGTGGAACATTTTGCCCTAGGGTCCAAATATGTGACATTATCTCCCTAAGAAGTTTATTTTATATGTGTTTGACAGTTTCAAATACTGAGTACAAATAAAACCACAAGAACTAAAGGACTAACTTATTTATGCGTTTACAGTAAATGGTACAGGCGCGCAATAAATGAAATTATTCACAATTTTCAATTTTTTTTGAAAACAATTTTCTGACACTAGGTATGGTTGTTAAAGTACGATAAAAACATACGGATTTGACGAAACTGTTACTAAATTTATTAATTTTTCGCGTTTTTTGTGTTTCTCTCCCTCTGTGTATAATATACTATTAATTATAATTTGTTTAGAATAACTCTTTTTTTATGCGTTCATAACGAAAACAGGCAACATTGTAAAAACAAAAACAATCCTCTATGCAAGAATGACGTTTAAAACTTCATGTCATATAGAGATTGATAGACATAAATACATGTTAACTTGAAAAAAAAATTCCAAAGCCGCCCACTTCTATATCAATAATCTAGATTAACTATTTTCGTTCACATTTAACTTATTTTTAGACCTACCTTGCGCTATATTAAGAAACTTTATAGAGAAAAGTTATGTAAAATTAAACTTTCTTTAAAAAATATGTCTACCCTTTTTCTTATAAAATTAATCGTTATTCAGATATTGAAAAAAATTGTACTAACACTTAAATTCTACCTTAATAAATTACCCATTCTGAACTTCATGTTTAGATCTATATTTGTATATTTATATCTTTAAACGCTTAGAAATATTTGAAAAAAAAGACCTCAATAAATTTCTCCGAAAATGTAATCAGCTCCAAACCAAATGAAAACAAGCTTAAATACAAAATTTTAAGTACGTAGATATTTTCGTTCTGGAGTTATCGTGGATAAGGTCTTACATACATTCACACAGACACACTCAGGCATTGAGACATCATAACCCTTGGTGAAACTTGGCAAAAAGTTGCAAATGAGCTAATAATTCGACTTGGCGATAGTGAAAAAAAGTCGATTGCATAACCTTCTATACCTACTGCAACGGACATAATACCTTTGGTTATTACTTGTGTTTAATTCCACCCCGCTACAAAGAATAATATTAGGGCTCTTTTACCATTTTTTATAATTTCAAAATGAATGAATGAAAATTTTATATTGTTTTTGTAGACTTAACATGATTACCTTTTTTATTTGAGCTGAATGGGTTTAATTTATAGAGATATCATCTACTAGTTTAATTTTAATTCGCTTGCTATTTAATTTCGGTTGTTTAAATGAACTTTAATATTTACGTTTCATCGGACTCCTGTCTGATTTAAATGCGCCAGCTAGTTCAAGTGTAAAAAGAAATGATTACCGTTGGTTTTCTTATTTATTTGGATTTCTATTGAGTTTACTTCCTTCCGCATTTATATGTTCAATATTTATATAGACTTTTAATATTAATAGCCTTTAATAATAAAAATAAATCATTATATAATTACTGACATTCGCAGTACAGAAATGTTTTGTTTACGACATATAACAATCAAACCTTGAATTGTAAGTATTATTCTTAATACTAACATGCAACAAAAAACCCTTTATCAAAATTGAATGGAATGTTTTCTGTTCAGTTTTGATATTCAAATTCAGAGCAATTAAAAAAACACATAAACGTTTCTTTATTTACACTATTAGAAATCGTTGAAAGCCGATGACGTAACTTCATTGTGGCCAAGCCCATGGCGCAATTGGGCCCATGAAGCGGAGTTGGCGCCTTGCTTCTTTTGTTCCCACGATATCTTGTTTACACCTTTTTTGTGGATTAAGTTCTGATTTTTGTACATAATTATTACTTTAATTGTTCAATTTTAACTAAAATTAGCGTGATGCAACGAGCAGCAACGCTTCTTCTTTGAACATCAATAAATTCGAGTTATTGTTCTTTATATATTAGTTTATTTCACTAGATCAATACTCTATTTATTTTTATCGTTCACTATTTAAACACAATCTAGGAATATTTTCGGTACGTACAGAAAACGTAATTTTTAATTATTGCGTAACCTTTAAGGCGATTTTAAATTATTGCGCAATCTTTTTCATTATCACCAACTTGACACTATTTACATTTAATTATTTACTTTAGTATCTTATTATCTTAATAAACAAGGTAATTTCACTTCTTCCATATTATACACTAAATGTTATCTTACTTTATTTCTAAAATTAGCGTAACCTGACTATTACCCTCTTTGGTTACTGTCAACGTAACTCTGACCGCTTCCTTACAACGGCTGTTTAAAAACGGCCCGTCATTATGACAACGTCTCTCCCTCTACAAAACATTTGCGCTTCCGCAACTGCCGCGTTTATTTGTAAGCTTTATTATTAAATATGTAAATACCTATTGAAACTAAAATCAAGCGTTTCATAGTAATATTAATTACATTCACCTACAAATAACCAACAACCATTTCTTTATCTAGAAAAATAATAAGACATCTATTTAATGTAACAGAGCCTCGCGCGAAATTTGAAATTTTCTAAGACTCTCGTTACACTGCATATCCATAATGTAGGTTGGAAGGTAAAAATTATAATTAAAATTATTTGAATTCTTTTAATTTTTTAACTTAGCATCTAGATGTCTATTAACCTCTGTTTGACATGAAGTTTTAAACGTCTGTTTGACATAGATTATTTTTGTTTTTACAATGTTGCCTATTTTCGTAATGAACTTATTGTAAAAGAGATTGCATAATTATCATAAGAAGAAGATTATTAAAATCATTTCATTTCTTTTAATTTCAATTTTGTAGGTTGGAAGGTCGTGTGAAGTTCCACACCAGATATTTTCATAAAATATAAATTTAATAATTGAAAAATTATTTACACTGAAGTCTTCAATTTTGGTGCTAAATCCAAATTTGTTCGTGTAACACATTTATTATTGATCGGATTGCTTTCAGTCATTAGAATTTCTGTCTATTAACCTCTGTTTGACATGAAGTTTTAAACGTCTGTTTGACATAGATTATTTTTGTTTTTACAATGTTGCCTATTTTCGTAATGAACTTATTGTAAAAGAGATTGCATAATTATCATAAGAAAAAGATTATTAAAATCATTTCATTTCTTTTAATTTCAATTTTGTAGGTTGGAAGGTCGTGTGAAGTTCCACACCAGATATTTTCATAAAATATAAATTTAATAATTGAAAAATTATTTACACTGAAGTCTTCAATTTTGGTGCTAAATCCAAATTTGTTCGTGTAACACATTTATTATTGATCGGATTGCTTTCAGTCATTAGAATTTCTTTTATATTCTGAGTACTATCCATATCTACTGTGGGAGGTATTGGAATCCTTAAAAATATTGTTCATCGATACTTGAAAAATTTACGACGATATAGATGAGACGCTGGTCGATTTTCAGAAGTTCTGATTATTCTAAAACAATTCTCGCATAGTTCTGAGCATACACAACGCCTTTCCAAAGAGTTCCAATGACAAAAATTAATTACATTATTTTTTAAACAATTTGTAAAAATTTTTCGGATAAATTCATTTTAAAAAAAATTATATAATAAATTTTCGTTAGCATCGAAACTCTTTAGAGGCATGTCTCGAAACTATTTTTTAAATTCTTCAAAATATTTATCGTCGATACTTTAAAAAAAATTAAGCTATGCAATTTTTTAAAGTCGATTAATTCTATAAATATTAATCGAATCGCTTTCGATCATTAGAATTTTAAAATAATTTTTGTTAACATTTTCTTTTATTTAAGTAAAAGGGCCGTAAGTTTTTCATTTTTTATTATATTTTTTTTTAATTAGCGAGATCTCTTAGGAATGAATAAAAGAACATCAAAAATCGAATTTTCAAAAATTTTTTTAATTTTCAGAAAAAAAAATTTCATATCAGGAACTCTAGAACTTTGCAAAATATTGTAAGTTAGCTAGTCAGAACTGTTGGATCTCGATTTTCGATGTGAAGTTAGAACCCCATTTTTCAAATTACAATTTGGAACCTTTAATGAGCGGAATTCTTTCTATTTTTTATAAAATACTTCTAAACTCTTTAAAAGGAAGCTATTATTATTTACTATTATTATTTTTTTATTATTATTATTTATTTTTGGTGTTAATAACATTAGTTTTACACAGGTCGACATAAATACATAACAAGTTGTAAAGATATCAAGTATCACAAATAATTTAAATCACAGTTGACATTTAAATTAAGAAATTCGTCAATGCTATAAAATGTCTTTTGGATAAGATAGGTTTTTATAATTTTTAACAATTTATTCCTAGGGAAGTGTCTGATCGAAGCTGGTAGTTTGTTATAAAACTTAATTCCATAATAATTCCAGCCATTACGACTACTACTTAATCTGATTTCACAGGCGCGTCAACGAAAAATTTAGAACTTTAATTAGAACTATTGGAACTCTTTTGTGAGGGTGCTAATTTCACGTGCGTCCTTAAAATATTTACAAAGTTCAGACCATATAAATAATCCTTAAAGTTTTTAAATTACATTCAACATATAACCGAGTATTGACAAAATTGATTGATAATTAGTAACGGAATTCGTGCACTTTTATTATAATATCTTTGGTAGAATGTTTTTCAACTGTCTTAGATTGACGAATCGATTCTACCTTTATGGTAGTTTTTCTTAAAAGAAGTTTATTTTATTTGTGTGTAGCATAGGATTGAATTTCCGTTATTTCACATTATGAGAAGCAAATACAGTTGAAAATAATTATTATAAGTTGTTTTAGACTGCTAAAAACAAATCACTATCAAAAAAATAAAACCTGACATTTCCAAATTGATTTTTTTTTTTTACTCTCAAACTAAAAATAATCCGCCTAGTTGGTAAATAATAAATAGAAAGACTTTTTTTCTTTATTTGTGAAGAGGCCCATAACGTAGACGGATATTGTATTATATAACTTTTAACGATCTATATGTGGGTGTCACTTCTTTTGTTATTTTCTTAACGCAGATAAAAAATATCTTTTCTTCCTCCTGGCGTACCTAAATATTGATATAATCAAATCTAAGATGGAAGATTTAAACGTGCGTGAATGAGCAAATAGCAATGCTTCGCTTTAATTGACCGAAAAAGTTATTACGTAAAGGGAACATAAAGAAGGCTTACGTCGAGTGGTCATAACAGCTACTGCGTACGTTTTATCTTGTGAAATAACGTAGACAAGAAAATTTATTATATACCTAGATTGTTTCCAAAGGATGCACTTAAGTTGCGTTGAATGGCATCCACCGCGTACTAAGTTAGAAGAGAGAAAAAAATGACGTATACGTTGATGCCATTTTGTTTCTCAACGCAATGTTGATTAAAGATAAATGTACTGGAAATGGATTTTTTTGTTGGAGAGTGTGTGTAAAGCTTATCGTGTACTTTTTTTATGTGTAAACCGTTAATCACCATGCCAGGTTACACGTTACATGAATTTTCGGGTATAGTAATAATACGCACACTCGATTGAGATTTTATAGGTAAAATAGGCCAATAAGATAATGATTTATTGCCTTCCGGTTGTAAGCAAAATGCCTTTTAGAATAGTGTACATAATAGGTTTAAAGTGCAAAGTAGTTACTCTTTTATATCAGGAAAGCGTATAAAACCCAACCTATGAAATCTTATTCATTGCGCATACGGTCTGAAATAATAATCCGCAAGATGTAAGGTATTACAGCCCTAACGTAAAATTGTGAAACTTATTTGCAAGGTTAGAAGTCTTCTCAGTGAAATTTATATTAAGAAAACCGTTCTTATCAAGATATTTTTATATGTATATATATATATATATATATATATATATATATATATATATATATATATATATATATACATATACATATACATATACAGGGTGTCCCGATAGTGCGTATTCGGTCGATAGCTAGCCATTAAACTTAGAAGATAAGTTTAAATACGAAAGTTGTCTATTTTTATTAGCTGCATAATTTAAAAATAGTTTGGTTTCTACAGGGTGTAATATAAAAGCGGTACAATATAGAACTTTTGATTTTTAAATAGAACACCCTATATATTATTTTATTTTTTGTTTCTCCTTATAATTTTACATCTTTTTTATAAGAATTACTTACAACCTAATCTTAGTTTTTGAGATATTTGCAAAGTTAACTAAAAACTGACATTTTTATGTAGTAATTCAAGTAGGCGTATCTTAGTTATTTTTAAAGATAAAAAATAATCTTTGGTTTAGAATTTATTCATACATGAGCTTACTTTAATCTATTGTCAAAATTGGATTTCAATATACACGGTGATCACAAAAATTAATTCAATAACATAAATTTGAAAGTGCTATATCTTCATTTTTTTTAATGACACACCCTATATTTTTTTAATGCCTTGTCTTCGTCTATTAATCGGCTTTTATTTCTATTAAATATGTTCTATACCTATATCTAATAGTTTCGGAGATATTTATGTTTGTTCAATTTTTTTCGTTGATAACACTGAAGAAGAGTAAAATTAGTCGGTCAAAGCAAGCTATGAATACATAAGAAACCAAATAACATATTAACTGAAATACAAACACTTAAAATTATAATAAATGATCAATGTGACCACCATTTTGTTGCTGGCAAACATGAAGTCTTTGAATAAACGGGTCATCACAAAAATTAATTGAACAACGTAAATTTGAAAATGCTATATCTTCATTACACAGCACACCCTATATTTTTTAATAATATTAACTGAAATACATAAATTGTAATTTTAATAAATATTGTATGAAACCACCATTTTTAAGAGATATTTGAGATGTTTTTAAACGATTCATCTTAAAAATGGTGGTTTCATAATATAAATTACAATTATATTCAATAATATTAATTTCTTATGTATCCACAGCTTGCTTTGACCGACTAATGTTGCTCTTCATCAACGAAAAAAATTTAACAAACTTAAATATCTCCGAAATTGTTAGAGACTAATAGACGAAGACAAGGCGTTAAAAAATATAGGGTGTGCTATTTCAAACATGAAGATATAGCATTTTCAAATTTACGTTGTTGAATTAATTTTTGTGATCACCCGTTTATTCAAAGACTTCATGTTTGCCAGCAACAAAATGGTGGTCACATTGATCATTTATTATAATTTTAAGTGTTTGTATTTCAGTTAATATGTTTTTTAGTTTCTTATGTATTCATAGCTTGCTTTGACCGACTAATTTTACTCTTCTTCAGTGTTATCAACGAAAAAAATTCAACAAACTTAAATATCTCCGAAACAATTAGAGATAGGTATAGAACATATTTAATAGAAATGAAAGCCGATTAATAGACGAAGACAAGGCATTAAAAAAATATAGCGTGTGCCATTTAAAAAATGAAGATATAGCATTTTAAATTTATGTTATTGAATTAATTTTGTGATCACTCTGTATATTGAAATCAATTTTGACAATAGATTAAAGTAAGCTCATGTATGAATAAATTCTATACCAAAGATTATTTTTATCTTTAAAATAACTGAGATACGCCTACTTGAATTACTACATAAAATGTCAGTTTTAGTTAACTTTGCAAATATCTCAAAACTGTAAGATTTAGATTGTAAGTAATTCTTATAAAAAAGATGTAAAATTATAAGGAGAATCGAAAAATAAAATAATATATAGGATGTTCTATTTAAAAATCAAAAGTTCTATATAGTACCGCTTTTATATTACACCCTGTAGAAACCAAACTATTTTTAGATTATGCAGCTTATAAAAATAGACAACTTTCGTATTTAAACTTATCTTCTAAGTTTAATGGCTCTGGCATTCCTTTTTAGCATCTTTATTATTTGTTGTAAAGAAAAAGTATAAAAACGAACTGTACCTTATTTTTCAAGCTCTATAACCTAAAAATATTTTAATGTATACAGGGTGTTCCACTTTTGCTGCGCAGCACTCTACTGTTTTATTTTAAATGGAACACCCTATATATTATTACATAGAGCATGAAAACGTCAATAAAAACTTATGAAAAGAATAATTTTTGAGATACAGAATTTTTGCGGGAAAATTTTTGATTTGAAAAATTGCATCATGGATAACTTGATTTTTTAAAATAAAAAGGTACATATTTTTCTACACAGACAGACGCGAATTTTTTTTCTCTTTCGATTGTGTTAATGCACATATGGGTCTATCTTGAGCCGTTTTTACAGAATTGGCGATTTTCTATTTTTTATATTCTTTTTTGGTATATCGCAGTAACAATGCAACAGAAAAACAAGGAAAAGGACGCATAATAATAATTTATTTTAATTTTATGTTAATCATATTCCATTTAACAAACTAATTCTAATAGAAAAAAAAGTCAATAGGAAGCAATTAAAAGTATTTTAATTCAATAAGTTTCTCAAAATGTACTTCCTTTTTATTTTAAAGTCTTGACATTTTTGTGTTGCATTGGAAAATGTGATTTTTATTTTGTTTTTTATCGTTTCTAGACAACAAATTACGAATATTCATCATGATATGGATGATATTTATGAGTACACTTTTTTATTGAAGTAGGCTTTGCTAAATTTACATGAAGCACAAAAACAAAAGCCAAATTATTGCTTGATAGTCACAAGGAATAGCAGAAACTGACTTATTAGTTGCAATTAGCTCTTAGTCAGCATGAATTTTACTCAAAACGAATTAGTGGACATGGTGTTTGTTTTGGGCGAATGTCAAAGAAATTCTCTATTGACTGCTCTTTACTTACCATTTGGAAGCTGTTCATGGATTACAGCTAATTTATCTCAAAAACTATGCATTTTTCGAAAAATGCAGAAGACAAAAAAGTTCCTAAATCAAATGGGCAATCTAAATGTTTGGATTTTAAGAGATAGAGGCGTCCCATGAAAAAGTTCGGGGGGGGGGGGGGGATAAAGGGCGTACCACCCCAGAAAATGTACTACCCTGTAGATATTGATAAACTTTAAACTACTCTTAATATTGAGTTTAAGGAGTGTAATATGTGTACTAAATTTGGATTTATTATTTTAAATAGTTTTGAAGATAAATTAAAAGAACTGAAAAAAAAATTAAAACTTTGAAACCCTGTATTCAAAACTAAGCGTTTGGCAGCCTATATTTATATGAACTTTTTGCCTTAATTTTGAAAGCTCTATCGACTATTAAAGTCCTGCTACAAAAAACTGGAACACCCTGTATAAACAACGATATCCTGATCGATGTACTCCCAAGTACCCGTGCGTTAAAAAAAATAGTGGCTCGGCTCGATTTGAACAAACGGGAAGGGTACACTACAAAACAAATGTTCAAAGAAGAACAGTTAGAACAAAAGAAACTGAATTTATGGTAATTCAGAGCGTTGTCGAAAATGCAAACGTCAGCACAAGCCAAATATCTAATGCCATTGGTACTATTAGTATTACTTCGGTAAGGCGGGTACTAACACAAAATAAATATAATATAATAATGCAAAAAGTGCTTTTTTGTCAATGGATGTTAAATAAGTTAAATGAGGACCCACGTTTTACGTCCATTATTTTATTTACTGATGAAGCTACGTTCCACAGCAACGGCCGGGTAAGCCGTCGGAATTTTCATTATTATGATAATATAAATCCACATATTGTGCGATATTTGGATATCAGCACAGATGGAAGGGTGAATGTGTGGGGAGGAATTGTAAATAACTTTGTGATAGGTCCTAATTTGTTTGATCGTCATTTGAATGGTAACCGTTATTTGGAATTTCTAAATAATGTGTTACCTGAATTACTCGAAAATGTTCCTGATAACATAAAACATATGATGTGGTA
This sequence comes from Vesta saturnalis, assembly GCA_036346205.1. Taxonomy (NCBI): domain Eukaryota; kingdom Metazoa; phylum Arthropoda; class Insecta; order Coleoptera; family Lampyridae; genus Vesta; species Vesta saturnalis. Next base: position 3,321,579 of record JARFJB010001594.1, read on the forward strand.
TCAGCATGCTTGTGCGGCTTGCCAGTATGCTAGGAATATGCAGAATTGTTTAAACCTTCAATTTCCCAATCGCTGGACCGGTCGAGGAAGTCCCTTGTCATAGCCTGCAAGATCGCCGGACTAACCATGATGGACTTTTTTGTGGGGATTTGTCAAAAATTTCGTATATGAAGAAGAACCTACAACACAATAAGTAATGAAAAACAGAACAAGAATTGAATTTGCTAACGTAACTCCAGAAATGCTATTAAATGTGCGCCAATCTCTGCAGCAAAGGCTTGAAAAGTGTTTAGAATTAAACGGACAGAATTTTGAGCACCTCTTGCATTAAAAATTTTGTTATTGTTTATTTTTATTGTTTGTGAAGTGGAATATGGTTAACATAAAATTAAAATAAATCATTATTTTGCGTCCTTTTCCTTGTTTTTCTGTTACATGCCTACTGCGATATAGCAAAAAAGAAAATAAAAAATCGCCAATTCTGTAAAAACGGCTAAACATATGTGTAAAAAATCAATCGCGTCGGTCTATGTAATATATATATATATATATATATATATATATATATATATATATATATATATATATATATTATATTATTAAAAAAATCAGGTTTTCCATGATTCAATTTTTCAAAAATCAAAAATGTACCCGCAAAAATCTGTATCTCAAAAATTTTTCTTTTCATAAGTCTTTATTGACTTTTTCATGCCCTATCGAAAGGTGAAAGCCGCATGGTCCTACCTATTTTACTTTGCGAGATATTAGTCATTTTTGAGTATGCCGCAAACGTCATTTTTTTTCAAAAAAATTTCAACAGGAAATTAAAAAATGTAATAGTATACAGGGTGTCCCATTTAAAATAAAAGAGTAGAGTTCTGTGCAGCAAAAGTGGAACACCCTGTATACATGAAAATATTTTTAGGTTATAGAGCTTGAAAAATAAGGTAAATTTCTATGTGAATAACTATTACATTAAGCGAAATTGAGTAAAATGTTTTGTTTTTGTTATCATCAATTCAAGCGTTGACGTTTTGTTATTAAAATATAAGTCTGCTAAAAGTTACCTTTCAAATTATGTAAAACAACATAACTATGTTTTCATAATGGCGGATAAAATTGACCAATCTCGTTTTGAACAAAACATTTTCGTTTAGTAGGTGGACCAAATAAAAGGACACTTTCTCTAGGGTTCTTTTTCTTGCGGTGCATATCCGTTTCGGATGTTAGCGATGATCATGGCAACGCGCACCTTATCTACTACATCTCGGAAAAGACTCACTGTTGTTGTGCTGTACCACACACGTACATTCTTCAGCCATGGTATTCTTCATCGTCCCGGACCTCTGTTGCCGACGATCTTCCCTTGAAAAATTTGTTGTAATAATTCATATCTTTGGTCGTTCCTCATTATATGTCCAAGATGTTGAAGCTTCCTCGACTTCATAGATAAAAGCAGTTCTTTTTTTTCCCAATTCTTTCCAGGACAGACTGATTAGTGGTATGATCCGTCCATGAAATTTTCAAAATTCGTCGATACCACAACTTCTCGAACGCTTCAAATTTTTTGCAAGAGGCTTCTGTCAGAGTCCACGACTACTCGATATAGCAGCACCAAGAAGACGTAACACTTAAATAATCTGATTTTTAGTGGTAAGGATAAATCATGACTTCTAAATATTTTGAAAATTTTCAGGAATGCAGCTCTAGCTCTCTGTATTGGACATCTCCAGTGAGTTTCATTAATTGTTGTTCCCAGGTATATATATATATATATATATATATATATATATATATATATATATATATATATATAATTGCTCTCTTGTATGTTTTGATTATTTTTAAATAGTTTCCCAGGAATGTTATTTTTACACTATCATATACTTTGTTTTCGCGAAACTGATTGCAAGCCCATATCGCTGGCTTACCTCCACTACCCATGTCCTTATTTCTTGCAGACTTTCGAGACTGTCTGATATTACTACTATATCATTTGTTTATCTTAAATTAAATGTATTCTCCGTTAATATTGATAACGCCATTATCTCTTCCGGGGCTTCTTTTGAAATTATCGCCGGTTTCGTTCCAGTATAGATTACTGATTATTTTAATATCTTGCTCATTCACTCCAGTCTTCTTTAGTATTGCAATAAGTTCATTATGCTGTACCATTTGATTGTGAAAACACACAAACACATCTCAATTAACACATCTGCAGCGTTGGATAAGAACCTGAATACTAAAGAGAGCCTCCCGCGTACCTAACGCGTTTTGGAATCCAAATTGTGTAATTCTCTGATGTATTATCTTTAGGAAGCGTTTCAAGAGGTGACTCATGAGGCTAATAGTGTGGTAATCCTTGAAGTATTTCGCTTTTTGTTTCTTAGGTAACTGTATAAATGTAGACATTAACCATGGTTTTGGTATCCTTCCTGTAGAATATATTTTGTTGAATCCATTAATTTAATTAGTTCAGCATGTATATTATCAGGGTCAGCCAATTTTCCATCTTTTAGTCGTGATATTGTACTACTCACTTCATCTATTGTAATTGGTAAACTACCTAAGCAGTTCAATACTGGAGGTTGTTCTATTCTGTTATCTTCAAAAAGTTCAGTTATATATTCTTTCCATATATTCATTCTTTCTTTGTCATCCTTGATGATTTTTCCATCTTTTGTGTGAACTATCCCAGTTGTCTTCAGATTTATGTATCCCAGCGACTTGTTTAACTTTTTTATGCACGTTAAAGAAATTAAATTTCTGTTCTAGTGCTTCAGTTTCTTCACATTGTTCACTGTACCACCCTTCTTTTGCTTTTCTTATTTCATATTTTATCTGCATTTGAATAGCTTTCTTTGTTATTTTTTTCTTTCCTTCTCTCCTCCATAAGTTGTAATATGCTTTCTGTCATCCATCTCTTCCTTTCCTTGTTTTTATCAGATAGTTGTTCGTCATTAGGTAAACTTACTTAGCGTTTAATACTGGGTTGTTCTATTCTGTTATATTCAAGGTAGTTATATGTTACTGTTTCCATATTTCTTCTTTTGTTTCATTTTATGTATTTTCGACGTTTCTTTTGGTACACTATACCCAGTTGTCTTAAGATGGTCTGATGAAATATCCCAGCTTACGTCTATACTTAACTTTATGCATCGTTTACTAATTAAATAGTCGATCTGATTCTCAGATGTTTCCTTCAATTGTGGTGAAATCACGTATATAGTCGATGCGTAGTTTGAAAAATGTTATTACTAGTTGCTTCTTCTTTGCAATTCCTAATCTATATCTGTCCTTTGACTAGATCTATTGTAATCTTCTCCTATTTTTTTCTTCTTACTTCATCTCCTGACTACTATATCATGTTGTATTAAATTGTTTACTGTCATCCATCCTTCCTTATAAACTTGTTCTTTATCATAGTTGTTCAGTCATTGGTACATATACCTGAATGATTTCAATACTGGATTGGTTGTACTATTTGTTATAATTCAATATTCGTTCTGAGATTATATATACTCTTTCCATATATTCATCCATCATTTTTCTCGTCATCCGTGAAATAAATCTTTTTCTCAATCTTGTGTCAATACTATCCCATTGTCTTGGATTTAGTCTGTCATCCCTTAGCATTGTTTAACTTTTTATGCATTGTTTAATCATAATATTATAATTTCATATTTCTAAATGCCGTTTTACAGTTTCTGCTGACGACCAATTGTATATCTGTATCCTTCCTGACGGTTTTGGACTTTTCTGTATTTCATAGTTATTATCTGCCTTTTGAATATTCTTGATCATCTTGTTATTTTTCTTGCTTTCTAGTATCGAGCTTCAAGTTGCTATTGCTTTACCTTGATCCAGTTCTACTTCCAATGCCAGCTAGTTTTTATCACGATTAGTTATTTCTCCGGTACCCAGATATCTGGTGAGCTTATCTATGTACTGTCCATACTGCACCTTGTTCTTGGATTAACATTTATATTTTGCGTTATACTTTCATTATCGACTGTTTAATTACTACTTATTATCACATCGAAATTCTTCTTATTTTCCATGTCCCACCGTATTTTATTATTAATTAAATAGTTCATTTGTTAAGCTCGTGTTAAATTATTGTATTTATGTATCTTCCTGCAACTAAATACTGAGACTATGTCTGGTCCGTGTGATACAAAATGTCGCACCTGGGTACGTCTATACTATAGGCAACTATTGCACAATCGTTTACTGATTAGCATATAGTCGATCTGATTCCTCAGTATGTTTCCTTCACTATATTGTGGTGAAATCCACGTATATAGTCGATGCGTGGGAAGTTTGAAAAATGTATTGAATATTACTAGTTCTTCTTCTTCTGCGAATTCCGTAAGTCTATCACCTCTCTCGTTCCTTGTGCCTAGATCGTATTCGCCAATAATTTCTCCATATTTTCCTTCTCCTATCTTGACATTCAAGTCTCCCATGACTACTGTTATATCATGTTTATTAAATTGTTTTAACGTGTCTGTCACTGCCTTATAAAACTGTTCTATTTCATCTTCCGGTTGTTCAGCTGTAGGAGCATATACTTGAATGATATTTAATCTGATTGGCGTACTTTTAGTTGTATAATTAATATTCGTTCTGAGATGGGTATATGGCATACTTTTGTAGCCCTCGAGATATCACCATTCCTACTCCATGCATGTGTTAATTCTCGTCACCTGAAAAATAAATCTTTTGTTCTCCAATCATGCATCAATCTCATCTCGCTAATGCCCATAATATCAATTCCTAGTCTGGTCATCTCCTGAATAGCATTGTTGATTTTTCCTGCTTGATACATTGTTTTTACATTCCATGTACATATTTTTATTACTTTTCCACATATTTTAAATGCCGTTTTACAGGGATTTCGCTGGCTGACGACCTGGGAAACCCTGTAATATGCTGGATCCCTTCCCCTGACGGTTTTTGGACTCCGATTTCCATGATCAGTATGTGTTTAAAAGTTATATACCCGTTGCCATTTTGAATATTCTTGGGAAGTACGATGAGGTGTTTTCCCCTTGACTTTCTAGTATCGAGCTGTACCGAAGTGCTTCTTCTTTACCTTGACCCAGTTCTGACATTACTGCTGCCCAATGCCAGCTAGTTTTGGTCCACCACGATTATTTTATTTCTCCGGTACCCACCATATCTGGTGAGCTACCTGAGGAGGCGCCCGATGGGGGACTAGCAAACCCGCACGGGTCTCTTGGATTAAAACAATATTATTCATCTTTCATTATCGACTGTTTAATTACTACTACATAAATATATCACATCGAAATTCTCTTTTTTTTCCATAATACATGGTATTTTTATTATTAATTAAAAAATAGTTCATTTGTTTTGTAATAGCTCCGTGTTAAAATGGGGTGATTGTTATTTGTTATTGTTTATTTTTAGACCTGCAACTAGAAATACTCGCAAGACTATCGGGTCTGGCCGTGTGATAACAGAAAATGTTTGTACTGACGTTAATAATTCATTAAAAGACTCTAGCGTGTATGACAGCTGCCAGCGAATGTTCATATAAATAAATCTTTTATATCTTCCTGTACATAAAAATACAATTTTTTGAGATGTGGAACATAACACATATGGCATTTGGTTTGGAAGCTAAACGTATTATGTTGTTTTTTAACCGGAGCGGTATTAATAACTTAAGAAAAACGCTCTATGTTATAGGCATTTTAAATTGTGGTATCTGCGCCAAAAAGATAACAATAGGGGAAGGCATGTTTGGTGCCGTATGGAAAAAATTCGCACAAAAGGGTAAATATTTTACTTATTTTTATGTGCATACAGAATTGTACATTAAAATAAAAACGTTAATTTATACAAACATATATGTAATAGTGATAAATGAGAAAGGCTTTAACGTGATTTCAATCTTATATGTGAAAATAATTAATATTTATAATCTTGTCGCTTATGGACGTCTTTATCTATCGTAATGGGTTTTCAATAATATACGAGTACATACATGAAATTTCACTAGACCGCTAGAGAAAGTAATAAAAATAATTACTAAATTAGTTTCTTTTTGTAAACATATTATGGAAAGAGTAATGATTCTGTTTGTAATAATTTGGAAATTGTTTAATTACGCAACAATATTTAAGTAAAATATAATTAGTAGGTATATCTATATCTAATTCCTAATAAATGCTAGAAGAATTGAATTCTGATTTAGTGATGATCACACTAATAAAAATATTAGAAAGTATTTATTTTATTTTGTTTTCTGTGGGTATGTACGTTTATTTTACATAAGTACTTGAACTAATAATCAAACTAATTAAGTGCATTACTTAAGAAAATTAAGTATGTATAATCATGTATTGAAACGTAAGTCTGCTAAAAGTTAGTTAGTTACCTTTCAAATTATGCAAGACAACATAACTTTGTTTTCATAGTGGCGGATAAAATTGACCAATATCGTTTTAAACAAAACATTTTCGTTTAGTAGGTGGAGCAAACAAAAGTACTCTTTCGCTTGGGTTAAAACAGTATTATTCATTAAAAAATAATTCATTTGTTTTGTACTACGTCGATGTTAATTCAAAATGGAGTAATAGCCATTTGTTTATTTGTAGGCCTGCAACTGGGAATATTCGCAAAACTTTCGCTTCTAGACGTGTGATAACAGAAAATGTTTGTATTGACGGTATTAATTCATTAAAAGAATCTAGCGTGTATGATAGTTGTCAAGGAATGTTCATATACAACGTGTTGCTAAATTCGGCCGCCGACATCACGTGCTGAAAGTTTAAAAATGAAAACTATTTTTAATAACTCTTAAAACGACTTTAATTTCATTTCTCTAAGTTGGTGAACAAACGCTCAAATTCTGGCTAAAAATCGTTCCCTTTTCCGCCCTATTTTTTACGCCTCTGGCAGAATTGCAATTTTTTTTTTTTTTTTAATTACTTGTTTATTTCCTTGTCGAAAACACTTAAACCGTTTTTGAAATAACCTGATCTTAAGTGAAATGTGAAATAATTTTAATTAAAATACATATTTTCAAAATTAGAGCCATCGTTAAAAAATTCGGGTCAGTTTGGTAGTCTATTTGAAAAATATTGCGCATTTTCGCCAAGAACCCAATATTAAGGTTACAAAAAAAAAGTAGAAAAACAAAAATAATTCAATTTTCCCTACCCCCTTTACCTCGACAAAGTTGAAAATGGCGAAAATAAATTTTGCGCCAAAATTTGAAATCTATTTACCAAATTAGAGAAATGAAATTGAAGTCGTTTCAAAAAATAAGCGCTTGAAGGCGTTACATTCCTTTTAAGTGTACGAGAGGTTTAATCTGCTTAGCGTTATAGAATCGAATTTAGCAACACCCTGTGTGAACAATCATTGGTGCCTAACTAAAAATATCAACCCGTGTGAAGTTTTTTTTTACCATCCACGGATATTTTTTGATACACTAAACTTAAAAATTTACGGAAAATTATAAACACGTGCTCTAGCGCAGATCTCCTCATACTGAACGAATTTTTTCGCTAAACCAATACATAATCGGAAACGTAATAACCAAAAACTACGATGTAAGTATTTTTTATAACAACAAAAAAAATTCAGAAACTTTAAGGCCGCGCTCGGGCAGTGATCGAAGACACAAAAAGTTGTCGCTAGTAATACAGATCGGTTGTCCATCCACTTTACCACAGAGATTTTATTGTTCTCTCTCCAATCGTTTGTCGGATTTTAATTTTGTTTTTAAATTTGAAGTAATCCTGTTTTCAAGAATTGTACCCATTCCATAAATAGCTTGCGGCTGTAAATTCTCAAACAACGGGCATTGATGTAAATTAGTGATCACAAAATTACATGTACTCTTTCGGCTAACTTCGTCACTACAGATCCACGAATCCCTAAGTGCTGCTCTAGAGTTCTACTTGGCTATGTTTTAGCACCTTGTTAGACAACAAAATTAAGAAACAAGCCATCCGGTCTAGGTAAAATAAAGGTCTTAAGTCATACGTGGTTGGGTTTTTAACATATTGTCTCAAAGACGTTTGCCCGGAAAACCTTATCATCTGTTCGTCTATGGAAAGTTTTTTTTTGTAAAAGGTAGGGTAAGGCATTTGGATCTAACTCTGTCAATGATGGGTTGAACTCTTCATAACCTACTTTAACCCTTTTCTTCTTTCGAAATTGCATGGTTGTCAACAACGTGCAAGTAATTCCGTAATCGAAAGAAACAATCTCGAGGAACATCTATTACAAATGGTACCCTAAAACCCTTTTGGTAGTTTCTTGATCCCCGTAATCATGTGAGCTCCAACCAGATTTTTTTTACTCTATGGGACTGCTGTTTAGTAGTCTAATTTTATCCTGAAGGGCCTTTACGTTGCTTTGGTCACTTAATAACTGGAAAAACTCCTCGTGGAAATATTGTCAATGGATTCTAGTGTTGACGAATATCGTTGCACTGCTAAAAGAATCAGACGAAGCTACATGTTCATCATCTTCTGTGTTATGCAATCGAATTTTTTTCACTATGGCTAAATCGACTTATTAGCTCATTTTACAACTTTTGGCCAAGTTTCGGCAAGGTCGGCTATCATGTCTGGATGTATGTGTGTCTGTGTGGATGTATGCTAGTATCCACGATAACTTCAGATCGAAAATACCTACGTAGCTTGTTTTCATTTGACCTGGAGCTGATTAGATTTTGGGAGAAATCCAATGACGACGAATGTGGGGGGGGGGGGGGCTATTAGGGGCAGTTTTTTGTTTTTATCAAATATTTCTAAAACAGCTGCATATTTCAAATATATAAAAATATCTAGATATAGACCTTAAACATATCGATTAATTATGTTCTATGCAATTTTTTGATATGACGCGTAATTTAGCGGCAAAAAAATTCTTAAGGTAGAATTTAAGTGTTTTCATTAACGATTAATTTTATAGGAAAACGTGTAGACGTATTTTTTAAAGAAAATTTAATTAATTTTTTTAATGTAAAGCAAAATAAATATAAAAATTAACTAAATATGATGAAAATGCTGAAGCTGTATGATCGATATTTTTATAGAAACTTTGAAATTTTTTTTACGTTATGTATTTATGTCTATTAATCTCCATCTGACATGAAGTTTTAAACGTCATTGTGACATAGATTATTGTTTTTGTTTTTACAATGTTGCCTGTTTTCGATATGTACGTGTATAAAGAAGAGGCTGCATAGTTATCCCAAAAAAAATTGATATTAAAATTATTTCATTTTTTTTTATTTAAGTTAGCATCTAGATGTCTATTTAACCTCTGCTTGTCATGAAGTTTTAAACGTCTGTTTGAACTTTTTATAAAAGAGGTTGCATAATTATCCTTAAAACATGTTATCAAATTTATTTCATTTCTTTTAATTTCCATTTTGTAGGTACGAAGGTCGTGTGGTGTTCCACACCAGATATTTCTACTAACAAAACAAACGTATTTATTAAACATTAAATAATTTATTTCTTCAAAATTTTCTTATGTAAGGTATCATTATTTTTTTTACTGCCATTTAGGCATTTGAATAACGTTACCAAATCACGAAAAAAATAAGTGGGTTGTAATTTAAAAATATCTGGTGTGAACCACCACAAGACCTTCCAACCAACAAAACGGAAATTAAAAGAAATGAAATAATCTTAATAACATTTGTTTTAGGGTAATTATGCAACCTCGTTTAAAATAAGTTCATCACGAAAATAGGCAACATTGTAAAAACAAAAACAATAATCTATGTCAAGCAAACGTTTAAAACTTATGTCAGGCAGAGGTTAATAGACATCTAGATGATAACTTAAAAAATTAAAAGCAATGAAATAATTTTAATCTTAATTTTTTTAGTATAATTATACCTGTTTTTTATACGTTCATAACAAAAACAGGCACCGTTGTAAAAACAAAAACAATAATATATGTCACAATGACGTTTAAAACTTCATGTCAGATAGAGATTAATAGACATAAATACATGTAACTTAAAAACAATTCCAAAGCCGCCCGCTTCTCTAAGATATCAATAATACAGTTTAACCATTTTTATTTATATTTAATTAATTTTTAGACTTACTTTGCGTTATATTAAGAAACTTTATAAAGAAAAGTTATGTAAAATTTAACTTTCTTTAAACATTGTAACATTGATCGTTATTCAGATATTGAAAAATTTGAACTAACATTTAAATTCTATCTTAAGGAATGTTTAATTTAACCCTTGTTTTTAGGCAATTTTTGTGATATTGTTCCCCTGGCATTCGAATAATTCTACTTCGTGTATCGCCGACACAGACCTCAAACATAGATTCATCACTCCAGATAAGTGAGTCCCATTGACATTGAACTCAATTTCGGTGGTCTTTTGCCCATAAAAATCGGTTTCTTTTTTGTTTCTCTGTGAGAAGTGGTTTTTATTTTACCTAATGTGAGATGATAAGTTTTTGAATGTCTAAGATTAGAAAGTGTCGCTTTTAAAAGCTTACCTTGTAAAATCCGTATCCCATTTTTTTTCATTCTCCTGAAAATTGGTCTACCAATTGCATGCGCCCATTTTACAGCCAATTTTCGAGAGAAAGTTCGGCAATCTTGTTTAATAAATTACCGGAGAAGAGTACGCTCATCTCTTTTGGTAATCTTTGACACACGGTCAGTTTTAACTTTTGTATGAACATTTCTGGGTTTTTTTAATTGCAAAATTATATTTCTCACAGTTCCTTGAGGAATGCTTAAATTTTGAGCAATTTTGTGCCCAGAGAGTCCTTTGTTATGGGCCGCAAGAATGGAATTTCGTATATCGTTAGATAGGGATTTTCCGCCAACCATTTTGACAAGTAACTGAATTGTCACTCACCTAACGTCATAAATTATTTTTTCAACGCCCACTTGATATAATATAACTGTCAAATAAAATATGCACAAGATTTTATTGGATAAATAATTATTTATCATATGATTGGGCGATGGTCCAATTAATTTGCGCCATTCATTTTTAATTGATGTAATTCATTTTAATTGATGTAATTCATACAGATATTAGATATTGTTGTATCATTGGTAAAACCACATTGTATCAAATAAGCTTAATCTTATATGTTGAATTTATAATAGTTTAATAAATTCTACATTAGGAAAATAAAATTGTGTTACATATTTGTTTTGGTCCAATTCATATGCGACTGGGCTCGTATACCTAGTTACAGGGTGTCCCAATAGTGCGGTAAAGTTCTTTTACAGCGTTATTATTATAGATACGGAAAAATTATAAAAGCACAATTGTTAAGCATCTCAAGGTTTGTCCAAAGTTATTTATAATTATACAGGGTACTTCAAACCTATCCAAACATACCTTTTTTTTAATGGCATCACATATTTTTTATATTACATTTGAACTCGGCTTGTTTCTACAAATCCCCTGATATTTGATTGGAGTATACGGAGGATTTTAAAAGTTATGGCCACTTTAAGGTTAAAATCGTCATTCTAATGTTATCAATTTTCTGTAGTTTTGGACAAAGATTATTTTTTGTAAGTAAGTGAAGTTTACCAGATCGATTATGTTTCGCAATATTTTGGATACAAGGCCAGTCAAAACGCAAATCTGTACTTTTCTCATTTAACTGAAATAGAACACCCTCTATTTTTTGTGCTCTATAGGAATCCACTAAACAACAATTTCATTTTTGTTAACATTTCCCTATACCTAATTTCAACGGTTTCTGATATATTTTCCATTTTTTATTAACAAAATCCAGTTTTTTTATTTAATTTTTGATTTTATCAAGTTAGCTTTGAATTACACGAACTTTTTTACGATCTGTTTTGGTAAAAATCAATAAATTGTTCTTTTTATCTTTCCCTATTTTACTTTAAAATAATTAATTTAAAATTGTTAGAATATAAATAGTATAAATACTTTTATTAAAAAAAAACTAAAATGGATTGTGATTTCATCATAATCTGAATCATTATTTAATAAGTAGCTTTAGCAATAATCAACACATTATAAAATTAAATTTAATTTAAATAGAACTAGTACTAACAGAAACTTATTAACAAATAATATCAAAAAAAAAAAAAAAAAAACAAATGAAAAAAATCAATTTTAAAAAGTCCCGGTGATCTAGGAGGCCAGCTAAACGGTCCGCCCCTTCCTTTCCATCTGCTTGGAAACACGTTGTTCAGGTAGTTGTGAATTGGAGCGGTATGATGAACTAGTACCCCATCATGTAAAAACCGCATTTGATTGCGTATATTATGGGGAACATGTTGCAAAAGTTGCGGTAAGTAATTTTGTAAAAAATCTAAATAAACCCTACCATGTACGCGACCATCAAAGAAATGTGGTCCTACTACATAGTCGCCTATAGTACCGCCCCAAACATTTATTGACCATCGTGTTTGGCTGCGTGTTACAGTATGATAAGGATTAGTTGTTGAATAATACTCTGTTGACACACCCATTTCTATGGAAAGTGGCTTCGTCACCAAATAATACAAAATCAAAAAAGTCAATTTGTCGATGAATTTTGTCTTGGGCTCATTCACAAAAGTTTACTCTTCGTTGATAATCCTCATCTCGTACTTCCTGATGGAGTTGAATATGATAAGAATGCATATTGTGTCTTCTGAGAGTTCTATGCACAGAACTTTTACTTACTTGCTATTTCACGGACACTGACATGAGGATCTTCTGTAACTTTCAAAAGCACATTACTTTCATTTGTTTGATTTATTGCAGATTTTTCTCTTTCCCTTTTTTCATAAACAACATTATCTGTACGTTTAAATCGTTCAATTAATTTTTCAAACGATTTTTTTGTGGGTTGTCTGCAGTCAGGAAATCGTTATTTATACATTCTCGTTGCAAGTAGGATATTTTCGTCACTTGCACCAAATACCAGGACCATGTTAATAATTTCATTTATTGGAAAATTCATTGTGAAACTAAACAGTTCAGAACAACACAACTTAAGATAGACAATCATTCTAATTGTTAACGTTTTGTTGACAGTCAAAGTGATCTAGATTTTGTGATAAATATTATTGAACAATATTGATTTTTACCAAAACAGAGCGTAAAAAAAGTTCGTGTAATTCATAGCTAACTTGATAAAATCAAAAATTAAATTTAAAAAAACTGGATTTTGTTAATAAAAGGAAAATACCTCAGAAACCGTCGAAGTTAGATATAGGGAAATGTTAATAAAAATAAATTGGTTTTTTAGTGGCTTCCTATAGATCACAAAGTGGTCTGTTTAAGTTAAGTGAGAAAAGTGCAGATTTGCGTTTTGACTGACCTTGTATACAAAGTATAATAAGTGCGAAACATAATTGATCTGGTAAACTTCACTTACTTGCAAAAAATAATCTTTGTCATAAAATACAGAAAATTGATAACGTTAGAAAAGATACAAGGTCCTGAATTCGTGACGATTTTAACCTTAAAGTGATCATAACTTTTAAAATCCTCGGTATACTCCGATCAAATATCATACCAGGAGATTTGTAAAAACCAGCCGAGTTGAAATATAAAATAAAAAGTGTGTGATGCCATTTAAAAAAGGTGTGTTTGGATAGGTTAGAAGTTATAGAGTACCCTGTACATTTATAAATAATTTTGGATTATGCACCTCGAGATACTTAACAATTGCGCTTTTATAATTTTTTCGTATCTATTATAATAACGCTACAAAAGAACTTTACCGAACTATTGGGACACCCTGTATGTATATGCAGGTTGGAAGGTAAAATTAGCAATATTCATTCCATACCTTTTACGCGTACCGTATATCCTATACACTTACGAACATAGAACTAAATAAATTTTTTTTTCTGAAGAAAAAAATATGTATAACATTTCTTTTATCTTAAATCGTTTCTCAAATCAAAAAAAAATAAGGTCGTTTGGAAGAGGTGTCCAAGTAATTTTCATATCTATTTCAGGACGTGATGGCTAACTTCACATTTAATATGCACCTGAATATGCAAAATTTACTGGAAATTGTTGCTAACCTCACAAGGGTCAAGCACAACTGAGTCTACAAAGTCGGAACTGATTTATGTTACCTGAAAATGGCTAATGTCAATAACATTTAAGGGGTTGGTTTATATCAAACAAATTTTTTAGTAACAATCTAAAATTTTTTTGGTCGCTACGTCTAATGTGGTTTCGTACTTCTAGCCTTAGGCTACAAAATAATTTATCATTTCCTACTGGAAGTCGTATTAACGGTACCATAATTTGCATACATGCAACTTATTTCATATTTTTATTTTTATAACAAACATTGGGTATTGCGGGTAACTTGTGTCACTCTATATGTTACGAACCTAGCAAACTTTAATTAACTCTATGTTGTATAAAGAACAAATAATATATATTTTTGAAACCATCACTCTGTACAGCTTACTAATTAATTAAGGTAACTTTAATTAAATTAACTAAAATTTAACTTCAATTCAATTTAAATTAATAATGTTTTGTGGAAAATGTGAATATTATCATATTTTAACTAAGAGTAAAGCGTTCGGCAATCATTGGTCCATATTTTTACACTTGGACAACACAAAAAAAAATAATTTCTACTTAACTAAACAACAAATGAACAATACATTGTGTATCAGACTGTGTAAAAATTCGAGAAATTGTAATAAAAAACGTGCGGCAACAACCTGGTTGTTTAAGAGTTGATAGATGTACGTTCATATAAAGAAGCTTGTGAAGAATTTTAAATGAAGATAGAACAATCTTTTTTGATACCATCAAATTAATAAACGTTGAAAGCATCTCTAAACAACAATTCTACTTAAATATGCCATTCACGCAAGCATTACATTTTTTTTTTATTACTCGAAATCCATCAGCAGCTAATAATACTAACTAGGTCGATTGTTCTAAAAATTGATTCAGCCATTTTTTGCACTTACATATTTTTAATCTGCTTTATTTTCACATGAATATTACCGAACACGGAAAGGATATTAGATTAATTCGACGAGTGCTTGTTAGACAAAGTCGTAATTAATTTAGGACATTAAATCTTTGTTTGGCACTTGTTTGTTCGGAATGGATTTATTTGATTTTGTTTTTCTCTCTTTTCTTTCGTATTCTCAATGTAATTATTATAATATAAATTAAAATCCATTGCCAACTTTTAATAATTGAATTGGTAAGTATAAATTTAATGAAATTCATTGTTAAGTCGTCGCTATCGTCATCGTTTTTGATAAAACTTTATATTTCCGTCGACTTTTCAAAGATTATATCTTATATTAAAGTAGGTCGTCTGATAATTAATGGGAGAAAAAGTGTAGGCATCATTGCCTTTTAATCTCTTGGCTGTCTTTTTTCTAGCAGAACGTTAATAGCGATAAACGATGTTTGAAAAACATCCTCATCTCGACAAAAAATTGTGCATTCTACTGGTTTGTGAGCTTTTGATAATGGTACAGGTTGTGAAATATAAAATTTTAATGTTCACAATTAGGGAAGACAAATTAAAAATAGCGACAATTTTTAATAGAAGTGAACACCTAAGAGCTATAATCACCCGAGCTAAAAATCTTGAAGATTAGAGCAAATGTTCACGTCTATCTGTATTCTGATAGATTTGCGCCCCAAACGCATTCATTGGGTTTTTGGAAAGCATCCGGAGAATTAATAAACAAGTTCATAAGGTGCGAATTCTTATAGCATTCTAATTTCAACCAACTTTACTAACTGTATATATATATATATATATATATATATATATATATATATATATATATATATATATATATATGTATATATATATATATATATATATATATATATGTATATTATATATATATATATATATATATATATATATATATATATATATATATATATATATATATTGTAGGTAGCACGCTACGAAAATTTGATGAATACATTGAAAATATTCCGATTGAAATTGTTGTCGCATAGCAAAAGTTAATTACTGAAGGTTATTATATAATAAGGGTTATTTGAGAATGGTTTGTGTTTCTTTGTTTTTGTAAGAAATTTGTGTAGGTTTTTAACTGAGGGCGGCCCCCAACCAGATGTTTAAGTTGCAGGCAGGGAAAACTGCCTTTATCGAAGGGCAAGACAAATCACTAAATATGTTTATAAAAACGTTTTGAAAATAAAAATGTCACTATTATACAAAAAATTACACCGCGGTCAAAGCATAAGTTGTTCAGGGATTGAAATGTGATATTTGAAATACAGGATTTCTACGGTTGATTGCAGCATGTTAATTAGAAATAATGTTTCTTTGTATAATTAAAGTCAAAAGCGTTCACACGAAATAGTTTTATTGCTTTTGTTAGTTGATAGGGGTGAGGAAGAATAAAACGTTTTGTTGGTTAGAAAAGTTTGATTAGAATTTTCAAGCGTGCGGGAGTAGATTTGAGATCGATTCGGTGTTTGTTTAATGGATCTTCTTTTCGTTGTTTTGTGTTAATCGAAAATCTGAGTATTTAAACATTTGTGCTGGTGAAAGCTTAAAAGGATAACCTACATTGATAATGTAAGTAAAAGAAAAGATTTTGGTTTGTGAAATTACACAGAAAAGGTCATTCTACCTACTCATTTAAATTGTTCAAAAACTGAAACCCGGACCTGCAAAACTGTTGTGTTCATTGAAATTACGCAGACATAGAAACGCTCTTTTTTCTCTTTATGTGTTCTATTTTTGTATTGATAATTCCAACCTGTATTTATAATGATAAAACCACAAAGATCATAGGTATAAAGTCAGAACTGACCCTAATATTTTTAATATATATATATATATATATATATATATATATTTATCCAAATGTCCCTCTTGTTACCGTTATATGCCTATTGTCTATATTTTGTGTTTTGTTTTATGCCTAAGAAGAATTGAGCGTTATTATCTTGCATTTGTAATAATACGTACTAATCATGTGGGTGAATCGGTGTTGCAGGACTTTATGTCAGAGGTTTATACTTTGAATGGTTTTTCTGTGTAATCCATTATATCATTCATTGTCACTGTACATGTGTATCATTTGTTGTGCTCGTACCACAAATTTGTATGTGTAACGTACTTGCCTCTTTCATTTGTGTCTACTTAAATAATCTGTAACCTGTTTAATTTTCTGTTGTTATTTTTTTTATGTAGGTTGAATTTGTAATATGTATTACTAGAGTGCTTAATGTATTTTGTTGTTAATAACCGCCTGATTGGTTAAACAAAAGGACCACAGGATCGGGATTACACTTTTCCTTTTCTTTTTTTGATTGATTGACGATCTTATTAGTGGATACGATCACACTGTTTATATTTATTGCCTTTATGTGTAGTTATTGAAATTGCCTTGCATGTTTATTTTGGTGATATTTAAATTTTGTAAGGTACGCCTTTTTAACTTGATTTAATGATGTCCTTTGTTTTTTTTGTGTTCTGTTTATGTCCGGTTGTCCCACCCTGTATAATGCTTTATATGTAATTATTTAACTAAAAGCAGACAGGAATTGGTTCCAAAAGGATCCCTGTTTGTTATTTATTACTTGTTTATTTTGCTTTAATTTGAATACCATTTATAGACCTGATTTTATGTTTATTTGTGACTAAACGTCGTTTTAGGCAATGTGATAGATTTTGTACGCCTTTAATACCGATAGAGTAGTGATGATACCTATTTAACCCTTTGATTGTGATTCACTTGTGTTATCTTATTTTTGTTTTTTCTTTGTGTGATTATTATTGGAATAAAGGGAGTTTTCTTGGTGATTCTTTTCTCCCGATGTAAATAGGATGACGAGCGAATCACCAGGTAGCGCAACTCGTTTATCTCAATTGTAGTTTTGTTTCATTAATTACCTTGCCACCTTATGCAACAAATTAACCTTATCCGACCCTATCTCCTGCGCATTACACAACGTAGGTTATTTGCCCCTAGACGATCACTGTTTTGTTTTTTATCAGGTTAGAATTTTGAGAGTTCTAGATCAGATTTGTAAATCAACTCTGATTATTTAATCACGGCCAGTAAGGAATTTAAGCTATTAATTGGAGTAAGCCTAACATTAGCCGACGTAGCATCATTCTCAGTGACATCAATTTAAGCAATTAATCATAGCATCTTATCAGTCAAATTAAGATGCATCCTTTAGCTATTGTTTGTCTCTTGAATTTGCATTAGTGCGAACAAGTACAAATTACAGTTTCATAATAGGGTACGTCTGTTACGACAATATATATATATATATATATATATATATATATATATATATATATATATATATATATATATATATTAGCGTTGGTACCTATCTTGAAAAGCGTAATTTGAATTTATTTGCAATAATTCAAATTCAAGAACAAAGCAATCGCTAAGTAATTTATCTTGACTTAGCTGACAATAATGTCACTATTACTCAAACTAATTGCCTGCCTTACTTTGACTTTCAGGGCAATAATTAAAACATTAAAATTTATTCACAAGTCTGATATTTAATTACTCGCAAACCTCAAATCTGATCAAACGAAGCGGCCGTCTAGTGTTAGGTACGTTGTGCTATCTAAACTAGATAGGCTTGATGAGGTAAGTGTTGCATCATGAGGGGCAGATAAAAAAAAATAAACTACTCAAATTAAAATCAAGCCCGTTAATCTACTATCGTGAGAAAGAACCACCAATAAAAGCCACTTTATTCATAAATAAGTAATTGCACAAGTACATTAATAAATCAAATAACACAAAAAAAACCCAATGAAAGGGTTAAATATATAACAAAACACCATTAAATCAGGTTAAAGTGCGTATAAAATTATAACATTAGGAGAAAATGAATAAAAAGCAGTTTAGTTACACAGAAACACAATAATAAAAAAACACATGTAGTCACATTCACAATTGGGTCATAAATAATCAAAATAAAAATCATAATAAGAATCGTAACACCAAACATGTGGCCCTTTTAAAAACCAATCATGCCGGTCTTTAAGTAAATAAGCACATAAAATAATAAAGCAAATTACTATACATATAAAATACAACAACAGTAAAATTTCACCGGTGATAATAAGGTAAAGGCAATGACAAAGGAAATAGACAAGGAATTTGCACGTATCCATTTGGTTAGTGACCTCTAAAGCACAGAATACTTAAATCAAATTACAATAAAGCACATACAAAGAGAAATCAGCTCGCAAACCAATAATTCTACTTAAACGAACTGACAAAAAAAAACTCATTAAAACAAAGCCTTACAAGGGCAAGTTATAAATAGATCACTAACATCATGACCGATATATAAGTTTGAATGCGTTAGAAAAATACCGTGCTCCCTTCTCCGGTTACACACTCATATATACAACAATAAAAATAAAATTCGAGGTGTTGAATGGTTATCTGATCTCGGGAGTGTGTACACGCTTGGTAATTGCCTTTTACAATTAGTAACAAAAGCGGTATCATATACCCGTTCATCAGCCCACCTCTACCCAAATATAAATATAAACAACAACCAACAATGCTAATTCGCACAAATACCAGAGTGAGAGGGCCCTGTACTGCCTTTTATTTTAGCATATTTTAGCATAATGAGTCCGCATACGAATAAGATACCTTTACAAGGCAATGTTTGATCCTTTTAATACGTTACGTACGCTGGTAAAATGATCGACTGCGAGCTTGAATTTATATAAAAATACTTACTTACACTAGAATAAGTATTCCCTGAATTGATAACAGACACAAATCGTTAACATACGTGGTTTAACCCCGACAGAAAAGACAATTTAGTGTTTACAATGAAGGTATTTAATTAACCCAAAAATCGATCTAGCTCGATTCACACGCTAACTGCAACGGCCCCCCATCGCTTTCAAAACTAACTATATCTACTCCCGAAAAACCACCCCCGTTTTTCAAAAGTAATAAAAAACAAGAAACACTAACTTCCGCTGGAACAGTTTCATATTATTTCTTGCACGACATCTTAATTTTAAAAATATGCATTCGTCCGTAACAACACTACATTTCTCTCTAGAAGTTTCAAGTGACAAATATATCTTTTAATCGTGGTCTGTACCGAAGTAATTAATCATTAGATTAATGACATTTTTACATCAAGAGCGCGCATAAGAAATTACAATGATTCGTTACGTCCCTTCAGTAAAGCATTTTTAAGCGTACACCTGCTACTCACCCCCCAACATGTGTTTTACAACCCCAGGCAAGTATCAGTTACTTACATAAAAATATATAAATAGCATGTTTTGTATATATTATATATTGTATTGACTTGCTAACAGTTGATTAAATGAAAATGACCTTTTACATAGTAAATTCGAAGATTGAACTTTACAGGCATTTTTACATAGATGGGCTGGTGATTCTCTATTTTTTCATTATTATTATATCTTAAATTAGCTAAATATATCGAAATTTTGATGTTAACGGCTTCTCTACTGCGAACAGGTGATCAGACCAAAAAATCTACCAGAGATTTGAAATCAGCAAAGAATTTCCTATGAGATGACACCACTTCCAGCGTTATAAACCCTGTAACATCTTTTTGAAGTTTATTAATTGAGAAATTTAATAAAATGCATAGATAATTTTATTATTATAATTATTTTATTTCACTTTTATAATGAAATAACTGTATTTGTGTACTTTCACCGAAAAACTGTAAAACATTATCGATTCTTATAATTCTTGTAATTAATTTGAATACTGTTCTCGAAAAATAGAAGTAAATTTTGGCTAAGTGTATAATAATTATACTTGAGATCATTTTTCAAATAAAGTATTATACTGAAATTTAATTTCCAACAATTTAGTATAGTTTTGTAATTAATCTTAGTCTAATTGCCCTTTAAAAGTTAAGGGAGAACGGAAAGGAATGCGATATTGGACTTCATCCGAAACTTGGGCTATGTCGAACCGTCTGTTGTTTAAAAACGAAACTATTGTATTTATTATGTCTTTACTGAATCGACTTAGTTCATAAAATACTGCACGATTTCCAAGTTTGTAGGATCGGAGCAGAGATAATTTCCTGATTGTAGTGGCAATAAGAAATCGTAAACGTTACGGTAAAAGAAAAAGAAGGGCATTAATATGTGACCTTTGATACTATTTCTCGGTGTATGCTTTTTCTTTATGGATTTTATGTAATTAATTTTATTAAGTATTGTAAAGGGACTGAAAAAGAAGGGAATTTACTTTACACGTGTTGGAGTATAATAACACGTGTTTTCACTCACAGTCCGTTATTCAAATAAATCGTGACATCGCTCGGAGTCCTTATGCACACGAAATTGTACGAAATTACACCTACTAGGACGGTGGTTATTAATTACACTGTTAAACATACAACGAAATCAATTTTTTCTACGCATGAGTGAATTTAAACTGTTATAAATACGACGAAATCAATTTTTTCTACGGATGAGTGAGTGAATATTTTAAACATTCATTATTTCATGTTAAGGAGTATATTGTCCACGCAGTCTTTTTTTTATAAGTTAATAGTTTTTTTTAAAACAGTCTTTTTTTAGAAATTCTGATCCTAAACAAGCTGTTTGGCACATTATCTACAAAATACTTACGAGGATGGGTAGTCGGATATTGAATTGCCAAGAAAGGCCTATGTTAACGGCTACCTTAACTTTTTCCTTATAAGTGAGCAGAAACTAGAACTAGGGTGATTTTTCCAGAGTTTAGAAACTGAAGTACAATAACATGTGTTTTCACTCTCAGTCCGTTATTCAAATAAATCGTGACATCGCTCGGAGTCCTTATGCACACGAAATTGGCCGAAATATCACCTACTAGGACGGTGGTTGTTAATTACACTGTTAAACATACAACGAAATCAATTTTTTCTACGAATGAGTGAATTTACACTGTTATAAATACGACGAAATCAATTTTTTCTACGGATGAGTGAATTTACACAGTTAAAAATACGACGAAATAAATTTTTTTACGAATGAGTGAGTGAATATTTTAAACATTCATTATTTCATGTTAAAGAGCATTGAAATGGGGCGTATATTGTCCACGCAGTCTTTTTTTATAAGTTAATAGTTTTTTTAAACGGTCCTTTTTAGTAATTCTGATCTTGAACAGGCTGTTTGGCACATTATCTACAAAAACACTTAGGAGGATGGGGATATTGAATTGCCAAGAATGCCTATATTAACGGCTACCTTAACTTTTTCATATAAGTGAGCACAAAACAGAACTAGGGTGATCTTTCCAGAGTTTAGAAATTGGAGTAGAATAACATGTGTTTTCACTCACAGTCCGTTATTCAAATAAATCGTGACATCGCTCGGAGTCCTTATGCACACGAAATTGGACGAAATATCACCTACTAGGACGGTGGTTGTTAATTACACTGTTAAACATACAACTAAATCAATTTTTTCTACCGATGAGTGAGTGAATATTTTAAACATTCATTATTTCATGTTAAGGAGCATTGAAAAGGGGCGTATATTGTCCACGCAGTCTTTTTTTATAAGTTAATAGTTTTTTTTAGTAATTCTGATCTTGAACAGGCTGTTTGGCACATTATCTACAAAAACACTTAGGAAGATGGGTAGGGGATATTGAATTGCCAAAAATGCCTATATTAACGGCTACCTTAACTTTTTCCATATAAGTGAGCAGAAGTAGAAGCCGTGTAGAAGAATGTGGATTGCGCCTGTTTGATACGAGAACTTGAGATTTGTGCTGCATATTGATGTTGTGAATTAGCGAACCGAGTATTCCTAGCAAAGGTGGCCTGAGATGGTATCAAAAAATATAACTCAGCAACGCACTAGCTATTGTAATACCGATAATACAAAGAAAGAACTGAAACTATTCTTCTATTCTCAAGGGGCAGAAGTTGGGGATTATAAGCCTAATCGCTCTTTTTTGAGTATGATCAACGATATCGATAGCGTATTGGAGAGTACCACCCAGAGGTGAAAATTATATTCTAGATGACTTCGAATTTGAGTCTTATACAGCAGGAAGAGTTGTCGGAAGGTAAAAGCTTATTTTACGAGCAAGCTGACAGAATGTGGTCAACCCATGATAGATAGGAAGATACAGTCATTCCCAACATCGTAATAGAATCTGAAAACTTAAGATCTGACCCATTGATGTTTACAACAGCAAATGATCGATCATTTTTTTCGACACAAGGCAACACTGAGTTTTATTAGCGTTAAATTTAACTAGATTGTGAATTCCCCATTTAAGAATACGTTGAATGTCTTTATTGAATGAAATTGCCATTTCAGCTTTATGGTGTTGCCTTGAAATTGATGGTGGATTACCATTATAAGTAGACTGAGATGAACTACAATGAAGAGTGCTTAATGCCAAATTGCCTACTTATTTTGAAAAGAAACTGCGACACCTATTCGTCACTTGCCAAGGAAGCAAACTAGAAACCTAATTGATGAGCGTATCACTTAACCCAAACGAGCTGAGTTTGACAATTAGACATTTATGCCAAACTTGGTCAAATCCTTTTGAGAAAAGCAACTACGACTCTTTCACAGGACTTTTCTAATGAATTGTTTCAAACTTACATATGGATGAAGATCACCCGTTAGACGATTCTGCCTAAAACCATATTGGTGGTCACTAAGGAGTTGTTTAGTTTCAAGGAAAGAGAGCATTCGGTGATTGATGGCTTTTTACACCATTTTAGACAAAATAGAAGTGATAGCAATAAATAAATGTAGTTAGTCAATGTTCGGCGTGGCGTGAGAGTTATAATCCGGTTATGGCAATAACTAGATAACTCCGTTTGATTAAAATCAAAAGCACTACATTATTCCCTTTGTTTATAGTGTAATGCAAGTTTCCAATAATGGCAAAGTCGTGTGCACAATTTTATACCGATATTTAATATAACTTCAAATTACTCCTTTCGGGAGCGTGTAAGTTAACTACCAAATGAACAAATTAAAGGGTGACTATATCCAAACCCAAGTAGGAACATACTTATGTGTAGATGGAAAATCTAAACAAGCAATTCAATATGCTAATGTATACTTTAGAAAAGTATGTTATTGTCTTGCAATAACTTACTTCTTAATTGACGATATCTAAATCGCACATAATTGGCTCTTAATAATACAGGGTCGTAAGGGTTGGAATTTAATTGCCTATACACTATCTCACAAGCACGACAATTACGTTGAAATTTGTATAAATAACCGGCGTTAGTTCTGCATTTCTGCCGTCGCTAAGGTGATTGGGCATTGTCATTGGTTATTAACATTTCCCGCTATTTCAGAGCATTCAACATGTAGCAAACGTAATATGGTTACCTCAATTTATTCGTTTTTATGATTATTGATAGTGTTTAAGCATTAGCGAACGCGTGACAAGATGATGTTGTGCAACTAACAATTACTCACGGCTTAAATTAACCTTTTCTATTGCTTTAAAGGTAAAGTGATATGTAAATGAATGTGATCTATGAAAAAGAGATGCTGTCGGATCTAACCCGGCCATTTAAACAGCTCGTCACCGTTTGTCGGATAGTTTATTGGTCAACCCTTGGTCCCTTTGTAACGTTTTTTATTCCCACCATAGTTTTGCAAGGCAGTTTTTTTTTAATAATTTTGATTCAGCCGGCTTATTTAGAATTGTTGTTTAAAAACTCATTGATTCTGTTATATATGTAATTTTTTCCAGTTGTACGAATTTATTTAGATCGAAACTGTTTTTATTCACGATTCAATCGTGTAAAACTAATGTGTGTAATTTAAACTGTATTTTATTTTTACGATTATCGTATTGCTACTTATTTAATTTTACCTTTTATTTTAAGTGTATCTTAACCTGCACTATTATTTTTATTTTATTTTATTGATAACATTTGTCACTATGATTTGTGTAATTATTTCATTCTGATTTATTTATGACACAATTGCGTAATGTTATTGTTTGCATGTCCCACTATGATTCAACACTTAATATCATCCATTCCTATCTAATACAATTAACTCAGCGCAGCCTACCACTAGGTGACCAATTTTTATCTTTCTTCCTCTCTCCCCCTCCCCCGTCACTCATCCTCCCATTTCTTTAATCCTCTCATCTCTCTCACTCTCCTTCACGTCCTCCTTCCATCTCGCTCGCTCTTATGTGCATATTTCGTAAATATGTTTATATTTCCTTTAAACTTAGCAAAGATGCGGCTGTGTTCGCCCAATTTACTAATTTATATTCTTTTTGTTACAGGTGGGTGTTGAGTATATTCAATTTTTGTAACTTGTTACAAATTACATCACTATGTAAGTATTTTATAAGCGTAAATATATTTTATGATTTATGTTGGTACTCGTAACGTAAACTATCAAACTAGAGAATATGTTTTCCCAACCTAAAAGTGCAAAAATATCACATTTTTTCTTCCATTAAAAAGGCATAGTTTTTATTGGTATATTTGCGTAACGAGGAGGTGGTAAAAATTCTACCACTTCTACCATTCCTCCTTATAATTTTTTTGCATTATGTATTAAAATAAATTAAAATATGCAACGGGCGTAATACCCTTGGATATTACTTTTGTTTGTTTAACCCACTCCAAAGAATAAGATTTGAGTTCTTTTAAAGTTTTTTATAATTTCAACATTATTGAATAAAATTTAATATTGTTATTGTGAAACTGAAAATGATTACTTTTTATTACGTTTTATTAAAATTGAATGGGTTCAATTTATAAAGATATCATTTACTAGTTAAATTTTCCTTCGCTTGCTTATTTAATTTCAGTTTGCGTAAATGAATTTTAAGATCTACGCTTGCGAATTCCTTTCTTAATTGGTTGCGACGGCTAGCTCAAAGTTAAAATAAAGAAATTACTGTTATCATTGACCAAAGTTACGCTCATTTCGATGTATTTATTTATCTGGATTCTTTTTAAGTTGACTTCTTTATATTTGAATATTTGTATAAGCTTTTAATACTAATAATCTTTAGCAATAAAAGTAAATCAAACGTTATACTCACTTAATTAAATTCCAAATCTGAACGAAAATGCATCAATGCGTTGTTGACAAACATATATAAAATCAAACCTATAATGTAAAACAATATTCTTAAAACTAACATGTAAAATCTTTATCAGAATTAAACGATTGTTTTCGTTTAATTGTGATAGTCAAATAAATGTAAGCTTCGACAAAAATCAAACACAAAAACGTTTTATTTATTAACACAAATAAAAAGGGTTCTTACTTATTTTTGTTGAAAAACTGAAGATGTAATGCTTGCGTTCCTTTGACCGGTGAAGAGGCGTCATTAGGTTATAGACTGCTCTTCCGATAGTGTCACTTTGCCGGCACTCTGGAACCGTTCTCCTTTGTTGTCCTTATCTTTTCTTATACCTTTGTTATAGCTGAATACGCTTCTAATTTCCTTCCCCACAATTTACTGATTTTTGTGAATTATTGCTCGATATATTTGCGCTATACAGTTTTTACTTAGTTGTTCAGTTTTAATTACAAACTGCGTGCGCAACAAACTGCAAGCGAGCTACGGAAGACCATACATTCATTATCAATGTTCTTCAGTTATTATACTTTATATATCGATCTATTAATTGGGTCGATTGTCTTATTGTACATTTATAACTCGCTATCAAAACATCAACTTGGAACACTTTCAACACGCACTTAAAACGCTATTGTAAACTATTACGCAATATTTTTATTATCGCCAAATTGGCAGCATTTGCAGTTTTAATTCTTTTTAGCTTTTCCTCGCATTAGTAAGGAAAATATCATTTATATTCTCTTAACATAATACTAACTGAATTTTCATTATAATTTCACAACATTAATTGCAGCAATCCTTTTACTGCCAACTCCGATAGCTTACTAGAGGCGACTCTTCTAGGTCGCCTGAACAAATAGCCGCGTATTTTAAATGTTTTCAAATTGAATATATAGATAACTTATTGAAATAAACTCAAGCTTTTCATCTTAATATTAATTACATCCAAATACAAATAAACAACCATTTCTTTATCCCGAAAAATAATATATAAATATCTAACCTCGTATAATTTAGCGCGAACTTTTGATTTTTTTTTAAGCTTCGGTTACAAATACTTGAATTATCATTAAGTGCTCTAATATGACCTCTTTTTGCTATAATTGTCATATTGTGTCAAATTATTTAATAACTATGCAAAATCTGCTCAAAATAACAACAAAATGGACTTGAGGTGGACGTGCTTTCCTCCTCCTTAATGCTAAGTTGCGCCCTTGTAGTCAATTACTGGTTGATCCCAGTTCAGGTAGTTGATTTAAACCATTTTTTTTTAATTTTAAAGCATTAGATTTTAAAGTATTTTAGCTGAGATTGATTATTTAAACGTTTACACCTGCACCTGTTGCACTAATGTAGGATTTTTAAATATAATTACGCTTTTGTTTATAAATAAGCACAAGTTTCATTTAGGTTATAATTTGAGGATGTAAAGTTTTCAGTTATAAATAAAATGGGACCGATATACACATTTGCTTATATTTAATGTTTTGTTTGTTTATAAATTAGTGGCTACAGTAGGACCTTTGAAGATTTATTCACTTTAGGCCATATGTAACGTTCTAATAAGACATGTTAAGGCCAAGCTTTACCAACTTTACTACTGTTTAAAATTATTGGGATGCTTGACGCTGCATGTTATTCTCACCTTGAGTATTTCGCGTTTTGTAATGTATTGATGGCATGCCTTAAGATTCGCGACTTACTTAAATGTTCGTTTCGTTCGTCTTGAAAATTACACAAGATTATGTTTTAAGGCTCAAAATATTTTACGTATAAGACTGATAGCCAATGATTGGAGTTCTTGAAAGTATTGTTACTTAGTGGGGCAACTAGTCTGAGACCAGAAAATAATATTATTTTATATATTCCAACCAGCAATTACTATAATTTCCAGTCATTGTTTGGAAAATGATTTATCATATATATATATATATATATATATATATATATATATATATACATTATTGTAATGTTATTGGAAAAGCAATTACCCTTTGAAGGTTAACCTACTCGTAGACTTACGTATATAAAATTTGTATTTATTCCAATAACATTAGCGTTATTGCTGCATTAACCTAAAATATTTTTCGAGTTAAAAAAACAGTATTATGTTGCTACATTTGAATTTGTTAATCTTTTCTTGATTGCTAATATCCAAATTATGAGAACTGATATTATCAATTATTTCTTCGATAGTACAGTTTTCTGTTTATAAATCAACTATTGCGTATGAACTGTGTATGTATGTTCACCTTCATCCATTAAAATGCACCAATTTTCAAAATATATGTCTAAAAATTCTTTAGTGAGACTGGACATTTATTTCAGTTAGGTACCTTTATAGGCCGAGGTTTAAGATGATCTACTCCAATTTTCAATTCGGCCTTCTCATGAATACCAAAATATACATAATTTGCTCGCCATATTGAAACTCCATTTTAGTTGAATACATTAATATTAAGATAAACATATTTTGGTGTCATTCATTTCTTCCATCTATGCAAATCCGTTTTATAAATCCATTTTTTATATACGGTGTAGCATATATACCTCGACCAAAATTTTAGCGTAAATATATTTTAGATTCCTTACTTCGTCCGCCACCTTATAACAAAAACAACAAAAGTATTGAAAGTTCACACCAATTACAAAAAAAAAAATCTATACTAGACTTGATGCATAGAACATTTAAGGGCTCTCCAACTTTCAATTTGCTTTCCAGATTTTGTTTATTCTTTAGAGATGAGTTGTACTCTATAAATCCCACTGTAAGTAGTAGTATAGTAAGGGGATTCTAATTCACTTAGGATTTGCATGTGTAAGAGGAAATATCACTCTAGAAAATTTACAGTGAGAGAGGAGAACAATGATGGTTCAGATCTTGGCTAAGATGTTTGTTAACAGAATGGTTCATCGTTTAGCTAAGGCATGGCCAGGTTCAGATCTCAGCTAAAGTTAGGGGTCTTTTCGATACTAAAATAAAGGTGGTTCTTATCTCGTCTAATGGTCTCCACTAAAAGAGTTAGTTCATATCTTGGCTAAGAATGTGCTTCTCAGCTAAAGTTATCTCAATAGGTGCGACTCCACTTAAACAGGTCATTGCTTATATCTTAGCTAAGGTTCGATTTTCAGCTAAGGGATTTCTCGTCTCGGTTAAGCGTCTCTCCTCAAAAAGTTTGGTTTATATCTTGGCTAGGGGTTTGCTTTTGAACTCACCGGGGTTCTTATCTCGGCTAAGGTCAACTCCGCTAAAAATGGTTGGTTCATTTCTTGACTAAGGGTATGTTTCTCGGCTGAAGTAGAGGAGGTTCTTGGATAAGTCCAACTCCATTTCAGGGTTAACCTTGGTTAAGGGTGTGCTTTTCAGCTAAAGCGGTTTCTCATCTCGACATAACTCCGCTCAAGAAATCTTGGTTAAGGTGAGGATGTTTCTCAGCTAAAGGAGGTACTTATCTCGGATAAGTGTGACTACTACAAATGATTGGTTCGTTAAGGGTTAATTTCTCTCTCAACTAATGGTGGTTCTTATCTCGGCTAGTGCAACTCTACTACAAAGGCTTGTTCATATTTTGGCTCAGGGTATATTTCTCATATAGATAAAGTAGGTAGGTTCTTATCTCAGATAGGTGACTCCACTAATGGATCGGTTCATACCTTGCGTAAAGGTTTGTTTCTCAACTAATGGATCGGTTCTGATCTCGGCTAAAAGCAACTCTGCTAAAAATAGTTGGTTTATTTCTTGACTATGGGTATGTTTCTAGATTAAAGTAAAGGAGGTTCTATCTAGGATAAGTCCAACTCTATTAAGGGGTTGACTTGGGTTAATTTTCCGCGACTAACATGTTTGACGAAAATTTAAGCAGTAGAAATCAAAAATGTAATTTTTTCGTAAAAAAAAATAAAACAAAAATATTCATGAAAGATCAATAATTAACTTAACCGTCACTCAGCTTGGTTGTTCTGGGAAGACCATTAGAGTTAACACGTTTTTTCTACCAATTGATTCCAAGATCTTCTATAAATGCTCTTCTTGGAATGGGAGGTTTATCTTTGTTGTTATTCTGGTATATTATATAGGAGTTAACACCAGCTATGTTCAAGGTACCATATAAAATTACTATAGGCCAACGTCTTGTATTTCTTGAACAATCGTAAGCCTCGAATAGTTTGTCTACGGTGTCCTCTCCACCTTTTGTACGATTATAGTTAATAATAACTTGAGGCTTGTTTGTTTCACTGTTAAGAGTACCATCCTCCCTGTACCAGGTCGAGAGAAGAAACACTTTTTTATTTTTTTTTTTCGGAGTGTTATAGCCGAATATAGTTGTTCCTTCAGGTCTCTTTATTTTCATTTCGTTCGGAATATGAGGTTTGTTTATTTCTTAGTGTACCTGTAACTGTGAGCCCATGATCATTCAGTAGTTTATAAGCTAAGGCCGTAGTAGTAAAAAAATTGTCCATAGTGACATTACGATGTGAGCCCCATATGGGTTGGCATAACCTTGGCAATCTACTGGCATCTACTAGGGAATACACTTTTAACTCATATTTGTTGGGTTTAGATGGAATGTAGACTCTGAATCTACAATCGCCTCTAAATGACCACAACATTTCATCCACGGTAGCATACTTTGACAGCGTAAAATATTTGGGTATATTTTCATTTAATTCATCAAAAAATTCTCTTACTGCTGCTAATTTATCTAATTTTAGCGTCAATAATATTGTTGTAACATCATCCAATCGAATATTTTGCAGTAAAAACTTGAACCTTTCAAGGGACATCGTCAGGCTGAAAATCTCAATTCTCATGCCATTGATTCTGAAAAGATCTCATATATTTTTAAATTTTCCAGCAATATAAATTAGCGCAATTAGGGCTTTAATATTAGTGGGCTTGGCTGTTCTATATTCCTTGGAATATTATTTTTTCTCTATTTGTCGGTTAGTGTTGATGACAATTTTTTCTAGCATGGTGTCAGTAATAAATAATCTCTATATGGTGTCAGTAATAAATAATCTCTATATTTCAGATGCAGTTTTTTTGCTACACCTTTTACGCCTGTCAACCTTGTTCCGAGCGTGTTTTTACGTTTATCCGTCTGGTAAAATGTTTTCTCCATCTAACACCATCTTTGGAAATAAAACAGTGAGTACGAACAGCCCTTTTGGTTTCAAGTTCTAAAGTGGCCACTTCCTCTATATCGTCGTCGGTATCCGAATTTTCCTCATGAACTTCTAACTCATCGTCTTCTAGGCTACCTTCACTGTCTTCAGCTATTTCTGAATCACTATCTATCTCGACAAAAAACCGTTCCAGTCGTCTGACTTCTTCCTCGTAATTCCTTGAAGGCATTTTTTCTCTAAAACCATTAACCAGCTGTTTAAAAGAAAATAAAATCTCCAAGAAATACATTTTTAACTTACCACTTTTGTACCTCAAAACAGTTTCTGGACAACTCACGTCGGCCTTCGAGACCAATCACGTCATCAATCGTTCACGCCTCAACAGATACTGTTCATGTAGGAATGTACGAAGAAGGACAAAATAGTACCGCTGGCGATTCGAATGTATTCGGAAAAATACGAAATCATCGGTCTCACACATTCGGAAAAATACGAAATCATCGGTCTCACACACATACTGTTAGTTCCGGAACGTTAAGGGTGCTTTTCACCTAAAAAGGTTTCATGTCTCTATACCACTTCGCTAAAGAGCTGGTCTTGGAAGGCGAGGGTATGTTTCTCAGCTAAAGAAGGTACTTATCTCGGATAAGTATGACTACTGAAAAGGGTTGTTTCATATCTTGGCTAGGATGAAAGTTCGTTTTCCAGCTAAAGGTTCTTATCTCGGATAAGTGTCTCCTCTAAAGTGGTACATCTCTCAGCTAAGTGCGTTTCGTCTAAAAGGGTAGTTAGTTCATATCTCAGTCAAGGGAGTTCTGATCTCAGATAAGATAAAAAATGATTGGTTCACGTCTGGGCTAAGGTGAAGGCGTATTTCTCTGCTAAAGTATAGCGCGTAGTTATTTATTAACAAAGAGTTAGTTCAGACCTTGGATAAGGGTTTGTATCTCAGCTAAAGAGGGTTCTTACTAGTGATGGGCACAATCTCATGATTTCAAGAATTGAAACTTCACCTCTCGAGTGAAATTTACAATCGAATGATCATTCAAATGATTTCATTTCGAAAAATTATTTCACTTAGGACAATCTCTCGTTTCTCAGGAGAACACGAATTTCGCATTGCCAAGACGGCTCGGTACAATCGGCAATCGCCATAGCTGTATGTGAGATAACCTAATCGCTTACTCCGCTGCACGTGCGGCTACCGCCAAAGGAGATGGCGGTGGTAAAGCCATACATAAATAATTATTATTATGATATCTAATAATACTGTCTTATCAAGGTGGTTGCAATTTTTTTTCTCCCTTATCTTTCCCTTTTCATTTGCGTTTAAGTTTAAGTTTCACTGAGGTGCAACAAGTCGATTTCGAAAATTAAAATTAGTAGCCGTATTGGTACTAAAAAATCTATACTTTGGGAGTTTTTTTATAAAATCGACGGATCAGTCTAATGTGGAATGTAAGCTGTGCAAGAAACGATTTCTTTCCATTTTGTACATAACATTTTTGTTTAGTCGTGTATACTGAATCTGACATCTAATTTAACAATTTGTGGTATTTAGAATTGTGCTACGTATCTTTTCAAACATTAAAACTTAAATAAGAATTATTTTTAATGTTCGAATGATTGAATACAATTTAAATAAATCGAAATGCGCGCTTTGATATTTCTAAACTAAACACGGCGCAAGCAAAAATAACCCGTATGACAGGCTACAAAACGTGCGATAGGTTTGTAAGTAACCCAAATATGGCGTTCCAACTCCGACCAAAGCTGCAGTGTACTAATAATTCGATCTTATCGCTGAAGTCTAGAAGCGAGAGGAAAGTAGAACGAATGAACGATGATGAGTGACGCGACGGAGTGAGTGCTGACTTCGATGAACAAAACATTCGAATGATTTTCGCATAACCACTCGAAATATCACGAGATATTCGTACAATCGAATGATCGATTATTTTTCATTCCAGAGGTCCCATCACTAGTTCTTACCTGGAGTTAGTGCGACTTCACTAAAAAGGGTTCATTCATTTCTCGGTTCTCAGCTAAAGGGGAGTTCTTATCACGGATAAGTGCAACTACGCTAGAAAGGGTTGACCTTGCTGAGGTGCAGGTGAGGGGTTCTTATCCCGAATGGGTAAAACTTTGCTGAAGCGTCGGTCTTGGCTAAGGTGAAGGTGTGTTTCTTGGCTCGAAGAGGTTATCTCATATAAGTGTGACTTGCATTACTCATCAATGTGTTACCCAGAAACAAATGTAAGATCTAAAAACATACCTCGAATAAGTGCGACTTCACTAAAAAGGGTTGATTCATCGCTCGGCTCTCAACTAAAGGGGAGTTCTTATCTCGAATAAGTGCAACTGCGCTAAAAAGGGTTGAACTTGGCTAAGGTGTAGGTGTGTTTCTCAGCCGGATGGAGTTGTTATCCCGAATAAGTACAACTTCGCTAAAGCGTGGGAAATGAGAGTTATCTAATATAAGCGCATCTCCGCTAAAGGAAAAATAAAGATAGAACGAAAAATAGAGTACAAACAGAGAACATATTCAATAACCCATAACTCATTGACCTAAAAATTAATCCTGAAAACGAGATTATCTAAAAAAAAGCATGACTAATCAGTCTCTTCCAGATCATCTAAATATTAATCCTGGGAGATTATCTAAAGATTCTCAGAAATGTATAACTCATTCACTTCCAAAAAAGAACCCAACGATTCATTGATCTTTTCATGGTCTTAGCCAAGAAACAAACCGCATAACTCAACCTCTGCATGGTCCAACTCGAAAAGCATACCCATGAGTCATTGATCTCTTTACCACAACAATCCCACGGTATAAAAATAGAAACCAAACAAATTGCACCTATGATGAAGGTATTTAAAACCACCTCTCCAACTTTAAGTGATATTCCGGTAGTGAATTTCGATGTACTTGATAATATGTAGTTCTTATGATTTTATGTTTATTTTTTACAATTTAAGTGTCTGACTACACTATGCGTTTTTGCTGGTCCCGTTTAGCGGGGGCGTTTCGGCGGGACGAGCAAAACACATAGTTTTAAACGTGGCTGTTTAGATTATCCGGTGGCGCCGCATCTGCGGGAGGCGACCGCATCATGCTGCGGTCAGCCTGAACGACGGGATGGCCGGACGGCGACAAAAAGAAAAAAAGGAAAAGGCCACGTATTTCATTCCCTCCCCAAGGGGGAGGGCGGGCTGCTCGAGCTTTCCGAGCTCCTACAGCCACAATCATGGATTCCCAGCATACATACATACATTATGTATATATGCATGGTGGGATTAAGGATGGGTATGGTAAGGATAGGATCGGAAGGAACGGAGTTAGGGTTCTGAGGGGGAAATACTACCCCAGCATTCGCCTAAGCAACCGCACATGGTGTGCGTATACGCAATGACCATGCCGCTACATTGTGTATGAGGAAAACCCCCTGAAAAAACCTCATACAAGGTAGACGGTAACGGGAATCGAACCCATTACCTCCCGGATGCTAAACAGGTCGTGTCACCACTACGCTACCAGCTCCGTGGACGGCGACAAGAACGCATTAATTTAAATACGACTGTTCACACTGCCCTGTCGTATCGCACGTTTTGTAAAAAAACGACATGTTCGACGTTGGCAGGTTTATTGAAAACGTGCAAGAAAATCCTGCTTTGTGGGACAAAAATTTGAAAGATTATAGTGATAAGAATGTACGAGATAGATGTTGGATTTCGATAAGTGAAAATATGTTTGAAACGTGGATGGAAATAAGTACTGCAGAAAAGCAGGAAAAAGGTGAGAACACATCTACTTATTATATTTGTCCAAAAATGTGATAAAAAGCGACGTGTAGTGATGCATGGTTTAATTATAAGTGTTACTGCTATAGTGAAGTACATATTATTTTGCAAGAATTGTGACACTATTATTAATGTTAGTAATGTACGTATATGAATGATACTTATTAATACATATGATTGTTTTGGAATGGAATAGCTCCGATCTCCATGAAATAGTTAGAAAAGAATTCTCTGTCGTGGCCTTGCCTATTCGAACCACAGTTATCCACGTCCACAAATGGATATGTTTACGTCTTCTGCGTACGAAATTGTGTAATATACAAATAGCCTTCACAATATCGTCAACAAAATCGGGTTGTACAAGAATTGGTGTGTGAAACCTGCATTCTACAGAGCGTCTGCATCTCAGTAGTCGGTAATTATAAACCCTACGTTGCAGAGTGAGTCCGCGTGAAGGTATGGCCGCAAAAGATTCGTATGAAGCTTAAACGCTTCATCCACTACCATGAGTAAAGGCTGCGGATCTGCATTTGTATTTGGTAAACATCTAGGTGGTGGTAAATTCAATGTGCTACTATATAACTTTCTGCCCAATGCACAGTCTCGAAACACAGCAGAATCTCCTTCTTTGCCAAATGCGCGTACGTCAATAGCTATGAAGCAAAGGCTTGCATCTGCAATGGCCATAAGAACAACAGAGAAGAACTTCTTGTAATTGAAAAAGTTTGGTTTTGTACACCTAATGTGCTTGCCATCTACGGCACCAACACAATTCGGGAAGTTGGTTTTCTCATAAAAGGTTGCAGCTATTTCCAGCCACCTTTCTTCCGTTGGTTCAGACATTTCCAATTTCTTTAGACAGGACCAAATAGCTTGACAAGTTTCCCTTACTATTGCGGCGATCGTGCCTTTCGCGATGTAAAATTCATACTGCAAAGCAGATAAGGTTGTTCCAGTTGCCAGATCACTTTAGGTTATCACAAAATACACTTCAAACTCTATACATAGTGTAACATTCCAAATTGTAATTACCTACAAGTATGGCGCATCCCAGGCCAATTCGACAATCCCTGTCGAATTGCCGTGGAATGCTTTGTCAAGTACTTCTGTTAATAATGGCACCCCCCCCCCCCCAACGTTATTATGACTAAGGACTGTTTCTTTACAGTAAAATAAATGAAAAACAAATGGCGCCACATTAGAGACGGCTTTCTCAAGACTCTACATCAGGGAAAAAGTGGCGATGCTGCTCCACAGAGAAGCACATATATGCGTATAGTCTCACGTTCCTGCTAATGTCTGTGGAAAAAAAGAAGTTTTTATCTGTTTTGGAAAACACTACAGGGACTATATCAAAATGAATGTGACCGACGTTTCATTTCAGCACTTCAGGGAACGTAGCAGAATATGAGGGAGAACAACTGAAGCAATCTGATGATGACAATACCATTGAAGAAGAGGAACCCATTGGATCGGGACCTCGTAATGAGAATGTTACAGGGAAACGGACTTGCATGAAATCTGGCATTACAGCTTCCAAAGCAAACTGCTGGAGATGTTAGACAGTGCGAAACGTGAGGAGGAAGATGCAGATAAAGCGTTTTTACTCTCCCTTCTGTCAGATTACAAGGCATTAAATGCAGAACAAAAAATAGATTTTTGCCTACACGCTTTACAGTTTTTAGAGGAATTAAAAGAAGAGTGGAACAAACCCCACAACCTCCGCCACCTCTACAGTTCCCACCAAAATTATTAGTTCCATCGTGCCATACCATTCCCTTCACCTTATGAATACACTCCCCAATATTAAGATTTCTGTAATCCTTCGCCGACTTCTTTTTGCAGTAAACTTCACATACCAAACGACTCCGAATACTCAACCGACTCGCCCAATTGGTGTGAAATGTCACACGTGTACTGATATTGTATAAGCATATGAATAATAAAAATCAGTTTTCAACGTACCTTAATGTTATTGTCAATCGTTCCTCTGCACTTATGGGATTTCTGAATGGAGTGTCTTGCTTACTAATGTCAGCACATATGAAGTTTAACAAGACATCAAATGATGTAATCGACATCCGGTAATATTCAAAAAATTTTGTTTCGTATTTCCTTATGTTTACGATGAGCGCTGTGCGTGAAATGCGTGGACCCCAATACGTCCGTTCCACCGGTGTTTTTAACAAGCCCTCGGCTTCAAGGGCACAAATAACTTTTAATGTTGGCAACATAGCGACTATTCTCCTGTACTGTTTGGTATAGACTAACCCGTTTCGTGGAAAAAACGCATAGTGTAGTCAGGCAGTAAGTCTAATAATATTAACATTTTATTTTAACTCCTTTTTACCTAGTATTATGTTTTGATTTATATTTGTCACCATATTGCTTGCGTAACAGGATAACGTACGCCAATGAATGTTCGGTAATATCAGAAAAATTATACCTTCTATAATTTTGTTTTCATGCGGCATAAATTCTTGTTTCTATTTTGAAATAGTATAATCCTTCACTTGCATTTTTTAGTGTAAGTTTTACATAAATTGTACTCGTACGTTAATAAATGTCATAAAGTATTCTCTTCGGTGTGTTGACTTATTGGTGGGCGTGTTACAAAATAAAGATAACCCATTTGTTTTTTTAGATAAGTTAATTATATAGTAACAAATGCAAGCAAACCGTAATAGACAAACAAAATTTAAAAAAATTGTTCCGTTGACCTTAGTGACATCTGAACTGTTAGTAATTAATTAAAAAAAAAAAGAACCAAATAACATCTTTCGTCTCGATCCAAAAAAATTTAATTAATCTAACGTGTTAAGTTGTACGAAATTTATTAAAAGCGCATTTTTACACTTATTTAAATTTAGGCCTCGTTTAATACACGGTACTGTAGCTTCATAAACTTAATTAACAACATTTTACATAAGTTTGTCCCAATTATTGTTAATCATCATTTTTTCTTTTTTATTAAGAAAATTCGTTGGCTTCTTCTTTATGATAATAAATTAAAAATATGCAGGCGCCATGTTTGCCTTAAGCTACAGACATCTTGATTTAGGCATAACCTTCTTCTATGCATGCATTTGCATTGAGTTTATCTTAGCGTGCCATGAAATAATTCTAGTCAATCATTTTACGCCGTACCTACTTTCTATTTTTTTTTCAAAATTTATTTCCTGGTGATTATCAAGAAAAATATTTTTGTGAAGATAATGGCTGTACTTTTGGCTTCCTGTTGTTTCGAAGAATATATAAAAATTCCAAACGTTGCCAAAAATGTTTAGATACCGTAAATACTTAGAATCGTTCATTAATCAGAACATGTAGTGTGCACAGATTTTTGTGCCCTTAGTAAGCGCGATTTAAAATTTCTGTTACTTTGCCAACTGCGAGTGCGTTCAACATTTTTGTTAACAAAATTTTCGTCTGTATTTAATCGAGATAAGTTGCATATTCCTCCCATACATCGCCCCTTGCCCTAATTATAAACCGCAAAAATGCACCGGTTTGTTCTACATAATTTTCGTTACAACACAAGGGAAAATAACTGTTGTCCCAAACCCCAATGTAAGGAAACATTGATAAATAAATTATAAATAGGGGGTTATCAAAAAGGTCCTGAATGTGTGCTGTGACTCGCACTTGATTTGGATAAAACTATTGCACAATTTAGGCAATATGTTTGATTTTATGAATTATTTAAATTGCTTGTAAGGCAAAGTATACTGTGTAATAAACAAAATATCGCAAAATATGCTATTAAAGCAATTTATTGTGCGTAGACACGTGAGCAATGACCAGATCGTTGTTGTAGTTGAGTGTTATTATTTTAGAAATAATGTTTATGTTTTGTTGACCCACAAAACAGCCCACGTATAACTTACGCATGAAGGTTATTTCAATATCTAAATAACATTCCGTATGTAAGTAAAATGCAGTAAGCAAAAGGTTTTTCCCTTCGTTTTTGCGGTTTTAAATTATGTTTATTTCAAACTTAGAATCAAGAAAAATATACAGTTAGACTGAGTGACGTAAATTTAAATAAATCATAAACGTAGAACTTCAACACCACTTAACAATTTGATTTTAGTTAAATCAACAATTTTGTTAAAATAATGGCACGGATTTATATGCGCGCAATAAATGAGGACATTTAATACTTTTTTCAAATTGCAATTATTTAATTGGTATCCTGAACGGATTGAAAGTTGCGGTTTTTTTACTTAATTTAAATTTACTTTCTGCTTGGGTTCCGTAAAAAAATTGTATTTATCGTGAGTTATAACTCTCTTGATTAACATCCAACAATATAATCATAATTAACAGTTTTTGTAAATATGCACATTGCAAAATTAATTACACTTTATGTAAACTGTAAATGTGCAAAAAACATACCTTTCTCCTGTGATATTAACACTTTCTGCATTGCAAATAAAATAAAACTTGCAGTAAAATCAACAGTAAATTTTTCTCGAGCTTAATGACTGACTTAAAGAAGCTTATTCTTACTACACAATTTTACAGCATTACCTCTGTCGGCAATCATAATAAAATAGTGTTGGCATAAGCATAACGTTCCCAAGTGTAAATTGAATGATCGCAACAATATAAAACCCTATATTAATGTTAATGACAATAGAATCTACTTCCATCGAGATAAAATACAACTCATCTAATTTTACAACTTTTATAGTATATTGAACAACGAGCATGGAATAATATGCATTTCCTACGAATACGACGGGCTAGTGCTGCAAATCATACGAGTAGGAGATGGTTATTCTATGCGAGTTTTACACTATACTTTTTCTACGACTGCTAGTTTTACATAAAATGGGATTAGTTAAATATTAAGATGTCGAAATCTGTCTATTTGACATTCCAAAAAAAAAGCAAAGATTTCTTATGAAATATTTATATGCTTTTATTAGTTATCATTTAAAAAAATTAACACAATTAGATATAAGGAAATTTACTACTAAAAAAAATTGGAAAAAATATAGATTTACTTTCTTGTTAAACAAGAAAATATTACGATTGAAAAAAAAATCGAAAAAAATAAGTTGTGTTATTTTGATGTTTCACGATTCCCTGTATTTTTTAAATTTTTCAAAATGTGTCTGTGGTCACTCTCCAGCCGAAACTATATGGACGATTTTGATGAAATTTGGAATGAAGGTCTATGAGACAATTATGTCGACAAAACGCAATAGGTACACAGGGGGTGAAAATAAGAGTGTTATTTTGGGGAAAATTTTCAAATGTTAGCATTGTAGGTAGCGGACCCCCAAAATTTTATTATTATAATAAACATGTTCAAATCGCAATTGTTACCGTGATAGAAAAGTTAATTAATGGGGTTTAATATATTTTATTATATATTAAGTCGTAATTTGAGAATGGTTTTCGGGATATTTGATTTTTGTAACTGATAGTGGCTAAGGGTTGAAAAACACATGTTAGGGTAGAAACAAGCAGGTGTACGCTCGATACTGCTTTATTACCAGGGACCGCAACGAATCTTTGAAAGTTGCTGTATGCACATCCTTGTGGTTAAAACTTCATAAATGTAATAATTAATTACGTCGGAAATCAATCCCGAAAGACTAAGCAAAAGACTTGGCTTTTTTCTTTAACTTGAAACCTCCCACGGGAACGTTTTGTCCTCTACACTGACTAATCCACTTAAGCAAGCACTCCTCAACCCCGAGTAATTCACCCTGACGTGACTTTTTTCTACCCGCACTTAAGGCACTTTCGGTGACACGATCTTTCTTCTTCAAAAACATCGACAATGTTGATGTTAAAATGCCGAACTGTTTGGCGACATTTTTGTTTTAGTTTTCCATTCTCCACAGCTGGAATCACACGCCTTTTTTCACTCAATATCTTAAACTGATTTTGATACTTAAAAATTTATGTGAAAAACGACATGTCTGTGTATGAACACAATGACTGACGTCAAATTATAGAATGTCGGCGAACAAGATGCTATTACTACAACTTCAAACTACCGAACGTACACTGATTTTTTTCAATTTATCGAGAGTCGACTGTATCAAGTAAATGTTTATTATAACCATAAATTGAAGCTATGTCAAACATTTCAAAATTGAAATCAATATATTTTCTTCTTATTTAAGATCAATAAGCACCGGTGTGAAGTTAGCTCCCAAACATTAAAATTTTTGTTGTTGCCATCGTTTATTGGTGTTTTGTTGGTGATGTTTGCTATTTTTTGTCGTTTGTTGATTAAGTATTTTCTTACTTCTAATCGTCTGTTGGTCCTTTGTTGGTATTTGTTAAGCATTTTTTGTCGTTTGTTGTTTATTAGTACTATCCGAACTAAATATTCTGCAAATACAAAAAAGGTATTTGGACGTTTGGCCGTCCAATGGAGTTAACCTTGCGAGTTTTACAGTTTTACAGTATGTACAGTTCGACCAAGGGAGGAACCGTAATGTTTTTTTGTAAAAATCCAAGGTGGTTTTCAATATACACTAACCCTCATTTTTTTTATTTTTGGGACAATAAGTCATCCTACATACTGTCACTTTTTTATATCGGAACTCGTGAACCGATAGAGTTGAAATTTAGGCAGTGTTAGTATTTTATGGGTTAGTTTTTTAGGCCATGCGGGGTACAGATGCTGTCAGCAATATCTTGTTTATGCTTTTTGGGCTTTCCGCAATACTGTTTCTGGGTTCTCTTATCCTGTTTGTGTGTGCCTTTTTGGCTTTTCATCTTCTTGGTCTTGTGTGTCTTTTTGGTTTCAAAATTGATTTGTTTTTTGGCGGGTTTTTTCACCTTTTTCTCCACTCTCAGTGCTTTTTGGGGTTCGCCGTCTTGTTTCTCTACGCCTTCGGGACATTCGGCCATCTTGATTGTTTGTTCCCGAACTCTTGTTTATGTAGGCCTTTTTAGCTTTTTACGTGTACCTTTTCGGTTTTTCCCCATCTTGCTAGGGTGTGCTTTTTTCCACCATTTTGTTTCCGCATTTATCTGTCTTGTTTATAAGCGACTTTTGGTTTATCCACCACCTGGTTTATATTTGTCTTTTTGGTTTTACGCATCTTGCTTCCGTGTGCCTTTTCTTTATGGTCCAAAATTGTGTTCTTTTGCGGGAACTTTTTTCACTCATTTTAACATCCCCTTTTTCATCCTGTATGCTGTAAGGTGTTTGTAGGATTACATGTTTTGTGTTTGGATATTTACCTGGTTGTTAGTTTCTTTGCGTGTCCTTGTTTGTTACTAGAATATATTTTGGTTGTTTTGGTACATGTTCTTACATGTTTTGGGTGTTTGTAGGTGTATTTTTTTCATTTACACCAGAAGGCTGCTTTATAAACTGAGAGTTACTCCACAAGATGGAAACTATATGATAACTTCTAACTATACCACAAGTTGGTGCTGGACGGATTCCTATCCGCAGCGGATTCCA
This sequence comes from Vesta saturnalis, assembly GCA_036346205.1. NCBI lineage: Eukaryota > Metazoa > Arthropoda > Insecta > Coleoptera > Lampyridae > Vesta > Vesta saturnalis. Next base: position 3,364,060 of record JARFJB010001594.1, read on the forward strand.
GACTCAGATTTACATGGGTTTTTCTAGATGGGAGTTCGTTAATGTCCTGAAGTGAACTTAAATTCTGTCAAAAGAGATCCTGAATTCAGCTTCAATGTATAGATGGTGGAGCACTGAAACAAGATGGCGAAAAACCAAAAGGATATAGGAAGATGCTGGACTAAGATGCAAGACATAGCTGTACCTCCTTGAGATATGCAACCCTCAGGGACTAGGAATTAAGCCATAAAAAAGGTGACAGAGAATAGGGGTTGTAAAACTGACCCTAAAAGTTGGCAGAAAATGGAATTTAAAAGGAGACGAAAATGCCGCAGCAAAAGAAGACGTTAAAAGGTATGTAATAAAAGGCAATTAGTAGGTGGACCAAGTGCCGTTGTACTACTTACCCACAGGCTATTGCACAGTTCAGTTTTTAATTAACGGATAATAAATTGTGAGTAATGGATGTTAATAAATTTAGTGTGTTTTGAAGAATACTTGGTTTTAATACCATTTTAAGGAGTCTGTTGATTGTTTCTAAATGGCATTAACCGTTAATCATTGTAATGTGTATTATGGGAATATAAGCAGTTACGATTTTACAAATAGTCATGTTTGATAACGTAATTCTTTTCAGTGATTATTAAATTTAGTGCTTGTCTAATTGGGTAGTGATAAGATGTTACTTATTTTAGATACACACTAAGACTGTACATGCATGAAGTCATTTTGTTGTTTCAACATTTAGCTAAGAGTTTTATTATTAGTGGTCTTCGAATCAATATTTCTAATAAATTTGATTATATATTGATTATAAATGCTATTATTATGATTATTTTAAAATTCAGTTTCGAAGATTATGAAAAAAACTAATAGTTGTATTTTGGGGATATAAATACGCGCAGGTTATTTGCAGTTGGTTATAATAGATAGTTATTTATGGTAGTGTAATGAATATTTTTAAGTATAAAATTTATTTGGTGAAATTATCCACGTTTTAAATACTACATTTATTAGTGTATTGTACCGTGAAGAAATAAGGTAAGTGCTCATTTTTAGGGTTTCGTTCTTCTTTCTAGGAATTCAAAGTGACTGACTTCTTCATCACCAAGCAAACCATATCATCATATCCTTCTTGTTGGGCTGTGGTAGATTATTTTTCATGTTTCAGAACAAGTTATGATTAGTTGAGTTAATCGGCCATTTCCACAGTTTTTGATTCTATAGCGCAACGCTTCAGAAGCGAACTCTGCTTCCGTCATCAGGCTTATACCTGAGAAGCACCGAATTCGCACTTAAGCGGAAGTCATTTACTATGATTTTTTTCTCAGATTCGAACTTGGTACCTTTCACTTACTAGTCTGACACCTTAACCACTGAGCCACGGAATATTTTTTAGAACTTATACAGTATGTCCCAAAATGAGTTTTCACCAAATTACAGTTCAGAAGTTATCGAAGTAGCCGAGAAGAAAAAAATGTTTGTAGGTAAAGTGGACTTGCGTTCATTGTACGGAAAGAATCTATTTGGATAAAATATACTGCAATAAAAATTAGAGCTATATGCCAACTTCCGTTAAAATTGAACAAAATAAAGTAATACTACAAATTAATACAATTTAAACTAATTCAATTAACAACTTTTTCAAGTAGTGCCCGCCCTAAATTACTACGCAATTCCACCCAAGAGGTATGGATTTGATCACATAACTAATTTTCATTTTTAATATTTCCAAATCATTGTTAAGGTTGTCTTTGTAAACTGTTTGTTTTAGTTTTCCCCAAAAAGTAAAAATCCATAATTATTAAATCCGCACTTCTTGGTGGGAATTCCTGTGGTCCAAATCTACCAATCCGTTTTTCCCCAAATGTATTGTTCAAATAATTCCTTATCAAAAGAGTTGAGTGAGAGCTGGCAACCGTCTAGCTGATAATAAATTTTTTGTCTTCTCCCAAATTTATTTATTTATTTTTTTTTTTGGTTTCATTAACTAAAAGTGGAAAAATTTATTTTACAAAAAATGGTTTTGTAACAAAAAACGCACATTTTGGAATTAATTTAGCTTATTCAGGGCGAACTTTTGAAGAATATTTTTTTAAAAGAACTCCCTATGTATTTTTCATGTTTCACAATTTGGTTTGGATTCTCTTTCCGATAATCTTTCAATGTTTGGTTTTAGATGACGCATTGTTGAGTTATAAAAGAAAAAAGTTCACCATACTACTAAGTCCATGCGACAGTATTACGACTAGTTTAGACAACATATTTGGTAAATATTCAGCCAAGGGGTGTACCGAACCTACAAAATAATCAAACGTTAATTTTATCATACAAGGTGTTTTTACAGTGCAATTAATTTGGTGATTTGCAAAGAGCATTTACTAAATTTTTTCAAATGAAACATCCTGTATATTACTGAATTTTTGGAATGACTCAACAATTACGGTCCATTTTTTGTTCGTAATGTGTTATACCTAAAGTCAATAGTTTCAGAGATATTCTCACTTTTTCATTACAAATCGCTAAATTATTTGTTTTCGATTCACAATAAATTTTCAAGCCGACCCCAGTTTAATTGGAACGTATTAGCAGCCTTGTGAATAAGGATCTATTCCATTTCGGTGGAAACTGTTTTAAAAGCGTGTATTATACGTTACCATTGCTGTAGTTTGATGCGTCTGGTACACTTTTTATGTGCCCCCATAGTGAAAGATCCATTTTCATCAAGTCTAGGGATCTAGGTGGTCAACTAATAAGACCATTGCGGCCGATCCGTCTAACTTCGAATTCTGGAGCACCCTCTTCTAATCCAACGATTTTCGTAAGTATCTAACAAAACCCCGACATGTCGCGAAGAATGGACTGGAGCTCCATCTTGCAACCACGTATTTTGTGCCTAGTGGTAAATTTGAAAGCAACATAGGACTCGTTAAAAAAGTAGCTGTTCCGTAGCGTAGCGTAGTAGTAAAATTATGCTTGTTGACGCACCCATTGTTGTGAAATGTCACCTCATCAGAAAAGACCTTTATAAAAATAATGTGTTTTTTGAAGGGAGTTGAATGTGGGATGCATGAAAATGATGTATTTTTAAAATTCTCTGAACTGATCTCTGACTGACTTCTTCTCCTGCACGTGCTTGACTAATTTTTGGATATTCTGTAACTGTCAACAAAGCTGCTAATTGATTTTCCTCATTTATAACCGTTTTAATCCTTTCTTCCTCTTCGTAATCTACGCTCCCTGTTTCAAGAAAACGCAGTCTGTTAAAGCTTATTGGTTCTGCATGACGTCTTTCGGGAAACTGAGCCGCAACTACTTGCTAGAAAACAATTTTTATCACTATTCCCCAATACACAAAAATCATGTCAATGAACTCTTCCTTTGAAATTTTTTTTTAAAATAAAATATCCGCTAAAGTACTTATGTATTTTGTAATCGTAATGTCAAATTATTTGTTAAATAAACATTGTTGTTTTTCCATGGCTGACTATTTTTTAATATTTCACTAATGAAACGGGCATATTTGTGGTTTTTATTAAATATCTTGTTGACGGCCCAGAATTCTAATACACATATTAAAAAATATGTGTACTTTAATTCTGCGTTAGATAGTGAAATAATATGCAGGGTGATTAATTTAAAATCTTAAGGAAACTTGGTTTGAAGGTTGTCATATTTGGAACCAAATTTTGGACACCCTGTATAAAATAAAAAACTATTTAATGTCAAAATATCGTTAGACTTCTTGTATTAAAATTCACACTATGTAGCTCGGATAAAAACAGATCTATGGCCGTTCTTTAATAATTTTTTCCAAGCTTGCAAAACGATTTTTGTTTTAATTTATTGTTCGTAAACTACGAAAGCAAATTAAATAAAATTTTGGGAAATAAGAAAGAACACAAAAAGAACTAACACACGCAAAAATACATACACAATATGTCGTCATACTTCATCGGATCACCCTGTATATGCGAAAATATTTTACCGAAATATACTCATACGTACAACACTATAGGTCTGCGCTCGAAGGAAATTCCTAACTTAATTGGTATAGGAGCTATGGATGCCTGACGCACTATTGCAGGACCCGTATACAGGGTGAATCCTAATTGGCGGATAATAGACCCTGTGTAGGTTAGGTGTTAAATCAGGGTAGCCATTTTCTTTAAATGTTTTAGCGATGTACTTTTTTATTTTTCCAGACCCTCTTGTACCGAAGCATATTGTTTTAGTTCTATCGTACAAACATCTTGTCACGCCTTTGTGGTGATTTGAGTTGTAGTGTAGGTACTATCGCGCTCAAAAATACTGTTACAGCAACATTTTGGCTGTGTGCATTTGGGTTGACGGCACATAATCAATTGCGTTATCAGGCTATGACCATAAAATATCAAAGTGACGGTTTCTAAGAGTTTTATCAAATTTACCAGTTTGACAAATGTTTAAGCCCTACTTGAAAATCGTGAGATGTCCGATTTACATACAACAAATGTGTCTACACAAAATTTGAATTTGAAAGTATGTGCAGTAACAAGCTGTACCAGAATTTTTTAGTGCGATAGTACTGCCCGCGTGGATGGCTTTCCTGTATACACTTGTCGTGAAAGTGTTGTCATTCCTGTTTACAAGTACATTCAGGAATGACAGTTTTGTTTCGACTCCGATTCCATTTTAAATTTAGTGAGGGTGCGCAACTATTTAGATGATCTAGAATTCATCCAGCTTATGCTTGCCTTGTTACCAAACTACATCGTCCACGTATCTAGGCCATATCTTTGGTTCTTCCATGAATACACAGCGGTAATACCAAATATACCAGGTAGCTCCGCCCCACAAAATACGAAGGAACCAAAACCAAACCATACAATGAAACCCAAGCATAGGGAAGTCCTGTAGACCACTCAAAATGAGAACTCAGGAACACAAGAAACAGAAAGATTAAGAATCGCCGAACATTTCTGGAATAAAGACCATAGAATCCAATGGGATAACAGGCAGATACTCAAAGAAGGGCACCTACATCGCACTGGCAGAACATTCGATAAGCCAAGCTATTGTAGAAATGGAAGTCAGATGGATCCCAACAATGCGCAGAGGTTAGGACGCAATAAACTACTATTCTAAAAATATGTATTTTGTGAAAGGTACCCAGCTCGAATTTGATAGTAGTCAGGTGCTTGACAAAAAGCATAGTAAATGAATTCGACTCAAGTGCTAAATCAGTCCTTCTCAAGACTAAGCCTAATGACGCAGCAGAGTCCGCTTGCCAAATGTCGCGCTAAAAGCAAAAACTATGGCCCGATTAACTAATACGTGACCATAGTTACAACACATTTAAAATACTGAAGTTATGATTATCAATAGTAAATGTTTGTAAATATTAAGTAAAAATTGACGATGAAAACATTGTCATGATGTTCATTTCCTCCTCACAACTCTTTTTGTTTTTGCAGTTCACTTTTGATTGTGTGCATTTACGTAAGTAATGTAAACAACAATTTTATTTAAATTAATATAATATACAATGCGGAAAAAATATGCCTAATAATTTGGTAGTTTTCAGGTTTTATGTAAAACGATCAAACATGTAAATTTAATTTTTCAGTTTCCCACATTCTAATAGAATTCATTTGTTTTTATTGACACCTGTGAAAATTATGACGTCATCGACGTTTTTTTAATGTCCTAAATTTTCCGTTTCTTGTTTTGTTAGAAAAAGCGAACTGTTAAACATGGAAAGTAGTCGAAACACGTGTTTACAAGTGCTCCGTGCATTTCTTTAAAGTTGCAGTGTTCGAGCTAAATATAATGAGTTTAGTTAAGTAGACGTGAGTTAGAGCAATGTTTTGAGTGGAAAAGTGCAAATAGAGTTTTCTTAAAGCAAACAGTAGCTAGAGACCGGGTGTTGCGTGTTTAAAAATTGTTTAAACCAAAAGATCGACAAGATAAGGGTATCCCTGGATACTTTGTTAAATAAGGAACTTTTGAGACCAGTTTCATTATCGTACGAACAGTAGGTAGCTAATTATAAGGTTTTAACGACTAGCAGTGTTATCAGACAGCTGACAAAGATAACCTTATTTTGAGCACGATAAGGTCGAACGACATCTCAAGCGAAAGAGGAGGAACAACCATGTTGAAAGACACTTATCCGAAATCAGGAACCCTTGGAGGACTAAAGATAAAAACGTTGAAAGTGTAAGTGATAAGGTTGCGCACAGATAACGAAGCAAGATAGAGAATTTCTGGTATTTGCGTTAAACTCAACAGTAAAAGATTAAAATGAACTATTATGCACTCCTGTAGGACACCGGGAAGGGGAAAACAAATTAATGCGGGTTACTTTAAAAAATGTCCATATTATTGCAATTTAAATTCAATTTTATTAATAACAGTGCAGTGCAACACATTTATTTTGGATATTGTTTATTATTATTCATTATATTAACGGGAAGTAGTGAGTAATGAATAAGGGAGGAGAGAGGCAGGACGAAGAAGAAGCAGAAAGGAAAGAATATTTGGCAGGGACAAAAAATATGGTCTCAGACGTCCAGCATTCAAGAGAGGAGCAGTAAGAAAAATAGAAATCAAGAAAAGTGATATAACAAAGAAGAAATAGAAATGGAAGACGTGAAATAATTAATAAATGATGGTATAGATGGAACAAAACACGGAGGAATAAGAAATGAAATTAAGGCAATGAAGGAAAAATGAAAGAAAGGTAAAAGGCATGGCTGAGAGAAAATGAAGAATTGATAGGGAGAATTGAAAAGTTAGAAAAAAAGCGGTCGAAGAAGAGGGAGGAAAAGAAGGAATAATATTGTAAGGGTGGAGAAGCAAGGAGCCAGAAAAACTTACCCGTGATAATGGAAGAGAAATTAAACATAAAAGTGGAGTTTAAAAAAGTGATGGTGACAAACAGACAGAAACAAAATGAGATGGTGGTGGCGGAAGTGGCGATATGGGAAGAAAAGCAAAAACTTATGGCTGGGAAGAGCAAGATGAAGGATACAAGAATATATATAAACCACAACCTGATACGGGAAGAGAGAAGATTACAAAAAGAAATACGGAGCAGGGCTGCAGAAAGAAGAGCGGAGGAAAAAGGTATGGGTAGGATATAGAAAATAGAGATTGATGGAGAAAGGTATATATGGAATGAGAGAAAGAGGTGCTTGTTAAGCAGAGAAAGAGGATAGAAGTGGGGTAACAGAAGGGCAAAAACTAATAGAAGAGGATGTAGACATGGGGAAAAGGAAACGAAACGGAAAAATGAATAATGGGAAGAGAAAAATCAAGAAAGGGAACTAGAGGAAAGAGGAAAGGAAGAGATAAAGAGTTGAAAGTACTATTCTGGAATGTAGAGAGGAAAGAATAAAGACCCAAGAGTTTTGGGAGTTCATAAAGGAGCAAGACGTGGTGGGATCACAAGAGACATGGATGGAAGAAAAGAAATGGGAGCGATGGTAATTTCAAGGAGTTCGATGGAGTGAGGACGGTAATAGATAACAGAGAAGGAGGAATAATAACAGGAGTGAGAAAAAATGTTTGAATCAAGAAGAAAAATGCAACAGAGAAGAGGAATCGTAGAAAGGAAATATAAAGCAGGGAAGAACAAAAGTAAAAATAATGACGGTATATAGTAGAAGGATGAAAGAGACAAGGAAAACCTAGAAGAAAGGAGGAGGACATGATAACAATAGGAGGAGATTTTAACGCGAGGGCAGGGAAGAAGGGGAAATGCAGGAAAAGAAAGGAACGGGGAAAAGACAGACAAAGAACAAAGTGCTAAACAAAGGGGGAAAAGAACTACTGGAAATGTGAAATGAAAGAGGATGGGAAATAATGAATGGGAGTAGAGAAGAAAGAGAATTGGAGGAGTACACGTACATAGGGGGAGGTGAGAATCAATAATTGACTACGTTATAATGAACGAAGAGGTAGGGGAAAAGTAAAAGCATTCAGGGTAGGCGAGAGAGTAGAATCGGACCACCAACCATTAGAACTGGTAATTGAAGAAGGAGTAAAAGAAGAGGGAGAAAAGAAAGAGGAATACATAACAAAAAAATATGGCCAGAGTGGAGAATAAAGAAGTACAAAGAGAGGATGGCGAATATACTATGGAAAGGGGGGGAAGCACAAGAAAGTGCGGAAGAAATGAGAAGGAAGATGGAAGAAGCAACGGAGAAAGTTAAATTTAAAAGGTGGAATGGGGAGAAAATAGGCTGGAATCAGTGGTGGGATAGTGAATGCAAGGAACAAATGAGGAAGTCAAGAACAACATTAAGACAATTGAAAAATGGAAGGCAGAAAAGAAGAATATAAACAGGCAGTAAATAAATATAAGAAAACATGCGAAAGGAAAAAGGAAGAAAGTAAAAAGAAACAAGAATGAGCAGATCAAGGAAATAAGAACTGAAGAAGAGGTATGGAAATATCTAAAAAAGAAAAGAAGAAGATGAACACAAACGGGAATACAAATAAAGGAATAGGAGAAATTCTTCAGGAAGATGCTGGAGAGGAACGTAGACAGAAAAAGAAGAAAGACAAGGAAGAAGAGTACAAATAGTAGACGAAGAGGATGAGGATGAAAAGGATGACAGAAATAATTAATAAAATATGGAGAAGGGAAGGCTTACCGGAGATGTGGAGAGTTTACAAAAAGGGGACACAGAAGAACTGGAAAATTATAGGGGAGTGACATTATTAAACACGGCATATAAAATATACGCGACGGTACTAGAAGAAAGACTACAGAACAAGATAGAGGAAAAGAAACTGATTCCAGAGGGACAGACAGATTCAGGAAGGGAGAAAAGTGATAGATATATATATATATATATATATATATATATATATATATATATATATATATATATATATATATATATATATATATATATAAATGCAACATAAAGAACTAGATAAGAAAAGTGGGAAAATGGTGGCGTTATTCATACACTTAAAGGCGCATTCGACAGAGTGAACCGGGAAAAGCTATGGGTACACTTGAGAAAAAAAGATGAATAAAAGACTGATAGAAAGGATGGGAAAATCTATGAGGAAACGAGGAGCAGAGTGAGAGTGAATGGGGAGATGAACGAGGAATTCGTAACAAGGCAGGGCCTGAGACAAGGATCCCACTAAGATGATGAAGACGATGGAAAGGTATATGAAAAGAAAGGAACTAGAAGTAAACACAAAAACAAAGATACTGAATATTCATAAAGGTAGGGGAGAAGAAAAAGAAAAGTGGAAATGGGGAGAGGAGGAAGTTGAGCAGGTGAAGGAATTCACATACCTGGGATATACAATGAGACTGAACAACAAGGATAGGCGCACATAAAGGAAATAGTTTGGAATGGACCTAGGGAAAAGGAAGCTGCTATTTGAAAAATTAATACCAAGTATGGTGCTATATGGGACAGAAGTGTGGGGTGGATGGAGAAAAAGAGGTGGAAGGATTGAAACAAAAATATTGGAAATGGGTACTGGGGTAGGAGAAGGAAACATCAGGGTATATTATAAGGAAGTGCAGGTAGAAAAATAAGGTGGAGGCCGGAAGAAGGGCAATGAAATATGAGGAAGAAATGAGAGAAAGAAAGGAATGTAAAATATTACTGGTATGCTGAAAGAGATAAAGGAAGGAGAGTGAGATACGGGCAAGAGGGGAGAGAGCAATATTATAAAAGGAACGGTATGCGACGGAGAGAGTAGAGAGGATAAGGGCAGAGGGAGTAAGAGTAAGAGAAGACATAATAAGAAGGGACCGGGATGTCCAAAAGCAAGAAAGATGGGTAAAAATAAGAGAAGCAAAATACAATCAAAATTACAAAATGATTAAAGGAGATGGGATACCAGAATATCTGAAAGGAAAAGGGAAGAATGGAAATAAAAACATGATAGCGAGGTTCAGATGCGGTAATGAAGAGTGGGGAAACAAGTATTGGAGAAAAGCGGAAGAAAGAAGTTGTAGATTATGCGGAGAAAGAATGGAGAATATAAAGCATATGACAAAAGAGTGTAGTGAGTTAAAGGAGGAGGATGGGAGTGTAGAAGAAATACTTGAGGAAAAGGGAGGGGGAGCGGAATGGATGGAGGAAACACGGTAAAGGAGAAAACTACTAAGAGTAAAAATAGAATAATTTGCAAAATTGTAAAGATTAGCAAATAAACATAAACTTATATTATCCGTGAAACTAGGACAACGCGCAATATTAAAAAAAAAAACAAGAACACAACAATGAACAATCAAATAATCATAAAAATAGTAATGAAATAAGAATGATGTGTTTAGGATGGAACATAAATAGAAAAAACTTAGTTCAGTAAATGTTGAAAGTGGCGACTGTTGACAACTTGGCAGTAACCATATCTAGAAACAAACTCTTCTTGAACATTTCGTATCGTTTCTGGTGAAATTTTTCGTATTTCGGTTCTTATACGGTACTTTAGATTAACAATATCTCTTCGTCTATTTAGAAAACATTGGATTTGATACCAGGTGACTTAGCTGGTCATTCAATGAGATCTCGTCGGCCAATCCACTTTCCTGGAGACATCAAATGAGATATTCCCGAACATCTCTTGCATAGTGGCGTAGGGGTCCATCTTATTGCAACCAAATTTCTAGACTGAGCAAATCGGGTTTATTGTGCTCAGGATAAAGAGTGACTAAGCGTCAAATATTGTAACTATAACATATTGAAGTAAGCTTCACCTGTAAGACTTTTTCTAAGAAAAATGGTCGTAATATGCCGACCAATACATTAACTTTATGAGGTGATTGACAATTAGCTTCTTGAACCCAATGTGGATTTTCTTTGGACCATTATTGATAATTCTGCCTGTTTGCAGTACCGTTGTGGTAAAATCTTGATTACAAATTGGTTGCATGATTTCGCAGAATTGCAGTCTTCGGTCGAAATCATCCTCACTTAATTCTTGTACCAGACAGACTTTGTACGGGTTCTTTGTGCCAAATTTCCAACTGCTTGTTGCCAACTGGTACTATGCGGGGTTTTTCCAACAGCCAATAGGACGTCAAGCTACACATTTTCATTTACCTTCGGTCTTCTATTTTTACGTAAATTATTAATATGGCCAGTTCATATTTTCTTAAAATCTTGCACACGGTGTATTGCGAAATCCGCGTTTGGTCTGGATGAATTTGATTGAAAAGTTGATGTACCTCATTAGTAGATGTGCGACGATCTCCGTAACTAACCACCATAAAAATTTCAATACGGTTTTTTTTTTTTCACTAAGCGACACTTTTGGTTTATTAAAAGAGGAATTTTTGAAGTGCAACGTAATGACAATGAAGTCTTACTAATATTTATAAGCTTGCCACTTTGTATTTGGTTTGTCTAAGCTTACTATGACCCAAACTACTATTGCAATGATTCTGAGATATCGAATTTCTTTTTACACCATTGAAGTCAGCCTTGAGAGACTGTCTTAGTGTGATTGGTATTTGTTTTCCGACAAAACAAGAAACGTTATTCGTGTACTTAAGTAAATTTAAGATAATTTGTACACATTGAAGGCGTCATTCAACTAGTCATCATGCTATATACTGTCATTTAGCATCTTGGACGCCAGATGTAGCAGTCCATCGATTGAGTCTTTCTCATAGGGGGATAATAACCAATGACTGTTAGAAGCAGAAGCCTTGTTTGGCCAGTGATTCTGAGACACTTTTGTGGGTAGACGTGGCTGCAAATTCTGCCGATGAATAAAAAAAAACATAACACTGAAAAAACGTATATTGTTTAACAACCAAACGTGGACAATTCTTATTTTGTTTCCATTCTTTTCTCATTTGTTTTGATTCGAACACAATACAGCATTCTTTATATTAGGAATGATACAAGAAAAAATGATACTTATTCCAGAATGTAAAATCCGAAAAACATCTTCAGTCCTCAAACCGAAACCATCATTATTTAGTACATCGATGTGCATTGAAAAAACAAGGCACGCAATGTTTGTCACACTGAAGGTGTCGAAGTTTGGTTGGTGACGTTTTTATCTGAGCATGGGCACGTCCGAATTCCTCCATCAGCCTTGAATAACATCCAATGCACCTGCCTTTTTTCTCTCTGCCACCATCCTCGAGGACATGTTCCACAGAATCATTGTCAGATTGATTAAACGGGGTCTCCAAATTTAGAAGTTCAATCGCAATCATTTCGTTGAATTTGGTAATGCTCATTATGTCATTTGCTACCTCTTGGTGAACAACATGCGCGTTTACTAAGCTTCCGATGCCACTTTATACCTCTTCTGAGACAAGGATTGTGGACCTTCATCTGATCGGACAGGTCAGTGTAGGGCTTTGTGACTGTTGTAATCCACAACAGCTGCTGGGTTTCTCAGTTTCTTTGGTACCGTAAGTAATTTTCACGAGTGCTAAGAGCAAGAACATCCCTCTTGTCCTTCCACTTCTGAACCACACCTCCTGAATTACTTTCAACAGCTATTGTCTCGCCCCTTTTCATGGTCTTTTCAATGACTTGTTTAGGATTTATTTTACGGTTTAATTAATAGTTATATAATAGTTGTTCGTGTAAATAGTTCGTCCATCATTGAATACATTTTTCGCAAGAGTGAGAACGATATTTTTAGATGATGACTGACCTTCAGCCTTATCCTGCCCGCAATATACTAAAAAGTTATAAGTATACACTTTTTCGAGATAAAGTTTATTCCTAATTTATGACGCTTGTTTTTTATAAACTGCTTGAAACTCAGTCGTCACCGAAATGGCACAAGAGTCTCATCGATGCATATGGATTTTTTTGGAGTTTGTCCAAAAGTGGTAATATTTTTTGTAGCCTCTTGTTGGTTATGACTTCATTATCATGAAAGTGCCATATTCTCAAGATTAGTTGAAAACTCTTTCACTCTATTTTGGTACAGCAAACTTTTTGATTAATAAGATTCAATGGTCGGCTGTTGGAGCAACCCCATCAACAACAACATTCCGATGAATTTCTTTATCTCAGGATCATCATATGCTGTCTGGCATATCGGTTGGTCTCAAAAACCATCTTATTTAGACAATCTTAGTTTACAAATAATTCATAGAAGTCTATTGGACATTTAGCGTGATGACTTTCGTATATTTGGGGGCTGATACCAGCTTCGTATTGTCAACCTCAGGTATGTTGGCACCCTCACTTTCGGTATTTATAGTGAAGGTTGTGATAACTGACCTCTTCAATGGTGTCCCTCTCAGGATCGCCGGACCTATGAGCAGTGTTACTGGTGTCAGGTGATGTACCAGTAACATCAGTAACGTTTTACACAAGAAGTATTATTAGCAGATTTACGACGTCGTTTCAGGCAACCCTTAATCCAATGCCTGAATCTGAAGATTCTGTTGATTCATCACAGCTTGGAACGTGTTTGTCAGATGATTCACTGAAGAGATTTTGCTTTTCATCTGATAAGACCTCCTGGTAGAAATCGTGCTTATTTGCAAAAAAAATAAAGGAATAATATCTAGAGCAAACGATTTACCTGCCATAACGCTTGTAATTGACGCTGTTCCTCTTCGAAAGAAATTATACCTGCACTAACCAACCACCACTTGTTTTGTATAAGCTCTGTGAGCTCGTTTACTATTTAATGATACTTGCATTGTACTGAATGGTGGCACCCCCTCTGTTTGCGTTGGATCAAGCATTTTAGTCGCTATTTGTTGTGAGACACCATGTTTATGTCTCCTTGGTTTTCTCAGTGACTTATACATGTTCTTGATCAAATTCAACTTGGAGAGGAGCAACATATCACGCAATTCGTATTTAGCACAAATAACGCAAAAAAGTGTGGTGACCAGTGAAAAAGTATTTTTTTAACGATTGCGGCAGTCAACGTGTTAAGAAAAATGGCGATGACGTCACATTTTAGACAGACGTCAATAAAAAAACTATTCTATTAGATTATGGGAAACTGAAAAACTAAATTGAGGTGTTCGAGCGTTTTCCACAAAACCTGAAAACTAACAAATTTTTAGGGGTAGTACATATTTTTTTTCCCACACTGTACGTAAAAGTACATTAAAACCACTTAAACCGTAATATGTATAAGTATTGGGTTCTCTTACGTAAAAAAAAATCGAATATTTTTTGCTAATCACTGTAGGTTTTGTTCTAGCTGTATCTCGGCAATCGTCATTTACAGCTACCGTTGATTTAGGTAATCAATAAATCTAAAGTGGGAAGTGCCTCTTATACTGTTCACAGGTGTAGTTTTTTTTGTATTTGAAAAAATTGAATGTAAACGTTGATGGATTTCGAAAGTTCTGTTAACCAAATTATAATTTGGAGAAGAGGAAAAAAAGGTAGCGGTATAAATAATGGTGTTTTAATTTCGTGAAACTTAATTATAGTTGAAGATATAAAAGTTTATTGTCAGACTTCGATTTCGGCAATCTTATTACTTCATTCTTACAGGCATGTTAATAGAAGACTACCTTGAAGGTTCTTGCCCGAAGATATTTAAACCGTTACTGGCGCCTAATATTTATTTGCACAATATCTTTTACGAAGTTAATTAACATAAACGCTAAAAATTGAGAAAAAAAAAATATTTTAGGCCGGTAAAATGCAAATTTTTTTGACACCTACTTTACATAGATACTTTCGCATTTAAATAACTAACCTTTTTATTCTCTAGAGGTGTTAATCATAATACATTTCTTTGACGTGATTTTATTTACCATTATGTTGGCAGAAGCACAATCCAGATTACACTTTGCCAAATACAAAATAATCTTCCAAATTTAATTGTTAACAGCATCATTCAAGGTCACGATGTTTAATACAAATTACAAAAAAAAGTTCGTGACATCAAAGCTATCTATGGTATGTGCGAAACACCAAGGCGTTGTTTCTTTGCAGAATCCGTTATATATATATTTACTTCCTACTCATTTACCGTGTAGTTTTGGGATCAACTCGTCTAGAAATCTACGTCTACGAACTCGTCCCCGAGACTTGTTTAGCAAGGTTCAAGGTCACTCCCACCAGGTCTTTTTATTTTACTTAAAAGAAGAGTTGGCAACTGTATTTTATCTTTTCGAGATAAAATCATTAGCTGTGTTGCCAGATTTTGTGAATAATTTACCTCCCCGAAGGAAATGTGTCTCAACAACAATACAAAAAAAAATTTACGATTTGCAATAAAATTAATCTTTAAAGATTGGTTTGTTTATGGCTTTGTTGCAAATTTGAAGGAAATTGAAAAATGAACATAAAAATTTAACGATTTTTCAGTGATTTTAAAATTAATTTACGTTAAAAATAGATATTGTATAATAGTGTTGTTAACAATTTCTCACATAAAAACTTGTAATAAATGTATTTGTGAGTTTACTAAAATCATTTAAAATATAAAGTCGTTTACGTTAATATTGTAATATACCTAATATTCAAGAAAAGCATTTTATTACAATAGACAATGCGATTGGGGAGATCACTAGTTTCTTTACATAATCGGCCATTTACAATTTTTTGAAGGATTCGATCAGAGGGAGTTTGACAAGTAACAACATAGGAATTACTTTTAGGCTTAAGCTTGCGTTAACACGAATTTTATATGGTGTAGGTAAGTCGTTCGCACTCCTTGAAATAAATATATGCAATGCAAAGATACCAAAGTCAGAACACTGCAAAGATACCAAAGTCAGAACACTGTGCGTGTAAAGGTAGCATCCCGACATAAACGTTTCGCAGTTCTGATTAGAGTTCAGCCTGTCTTTTGCAAAGTTTAGTAGCTCTCTATTAAAGGTTTAGAGTTCTGGCGATTAACCCAATACAGTCTGGGTAAATTTTTGGCGATTTTTTTTAGTGTTAATTGTTGTTAATTGGGATCTAGTTAATGCAATGTACTGTAAATTAATATTTTTCAAAATTGTTTTTGCTATATTTTTTTGGTATGATACGTCATAGGATAGGCATCAGCGGTTACTTTTGTGTTTTAAATAATTAAACTTGACAAGTAATTCAGAACTTTATTTGCACCTATATCTAAACAATATAAACTTAGAAACAACAGTTTTGTTATATAAAAGGGTATGATATCTTCTAAAACATGTATTAGGATGTAAAGCAACATTACTCTCTATGCAAATAAATTTACCGCAATATGCACAACGTTGCGGAGTACTTATGTTGTCAACGAAGTGCAGATATTAATATAATTGTAAAGAATTAAAAAAAGTTATCATATATACAGAGTGTTCACAAAAGACATGTCAGTATTCAAGGGGGTGATTCATGAGGTCATGCTAAGAAATAAATTTCCTGTAAATATTGGTCCGGAAACAGTTTTTTTAAGAAGATCCAAGGTGTTGAAGTTTTAGTATTTTTCTAGTTTTTCTTAAATTACTCCTACAATTTGTAAGATATCGATTTGACATTTGGAACGCTTATTACTCTTTAGAAGATCAATATTTTGATTATGTTAGCGATATGGAATATCTACATTTTCTATACATTTTGAGGGTCAGGTTCACTTTGTGCCCCCCAAATGTTGTTTGGTTACGCCATTGATCTTCAGCCATCAAGGATATGTGTTCCCCATTCGATTTAGAAACTTTGTTGTCTCTTGAAATTTTCCGAGAAATGCATAGCTTTCGAGACAAATGCGAAACTGTGATATAAAAAAACGGACACTCTGTCTCCTACCCTCGGAAATGTATCGCCCCGTTGATATTGTGTATTAGAATTGTTGTTGGCTCTTGAGTTTTCGGCGGATCATGCTTACTTTACGAAATAAAAAATAAATTTAAATTTAATTAAATAATTCATTTTGTTTTTTTACGCGTAAAGGCGCTAAAAATGTTTTTGATTAAGTTTATTTAAATTGTGTAAAAAAATGGGTAAACATTTTCTATTTACCTTATGAGAATATGTGCAACAATGGTGGGAGTTAAATAAATTACAAGTTTAATTCTAAAATATTAGTGAATTAAATACAAATACATATAAATTATCGTAAGTACTTTTACTAGGTCACAAAAAAAAAAAACAAATTTAAATATTTGCAAGTGTTTCATTTCCAAACATTACGAAAACTGTTCAAAGCGACCACCTCCAGCTTGAATGCAGGAGTCCAATCTTCGTCTCATCGATTTCCGAACTCTCTCAAAATACCAGGGTCGTTTCATATTGTGTTACACCCAGCGATGATGCGATTTCTTAAACCTGCTCACTTTCAACGTGAGTTCCGTACACCAACTTCAGATGGCCCCATAGGAAAAAATTCAACGGGTTTAGGTCCGACGATAGATTAGGTCCACCTCGGCCAATCCAGCGATTTCCGTATGTTGCTATTAAACACTCTCGGGCCATCCTACTAAATTGCGGTGGTGCACCATCATGTATAAACCACATTCTATGTCGTATTGCTAATGGTACATCTTTAAGAAAGTGGGAAGCGTATTCTGCAAAAAAGTTACAATATACCTCTCCGACCAGCCTTCCTGGTAGAAATACTGGACCAATCAGGCAGTCACCCACAATTGAAACCCAAACGTTCAATGAGAATTGATGCTGGAAACAAAGTTGATATATTTCGTGTGGATTTTCATCAACCCAGACATGGTTATTGTGAAAATTTCTTATAGCATTTCGAGAAAAACTCACTTCGTCGGTAAAAATAATCAAACACACTAGTTGAGGGATGTCAATCAATTTCTGCAAAAGCCATTGGCAGCACGAAATGCAAAATCAGCCGGAAGCAGTTATTGAACGCGTTGAATGTTATATAGGTACAGAAAATTTTCTCTAAGAATTTTCCAAACAGTTCCATTACTCACGTGTAGAGCATCTGCAAGTCTTCAGGTAGAGACTCGTGGATTTTCCTTTAATCCTGTTCAGCAAATTTTCTTCTAGCTCTGGCGTTCGGCTTCTCTTTGGTCTCCCTGATTCTCCGTTTCGATTCAATTTGCTTGTTTCACGCAGACGTCGATGAATATTATCGAAAAGTCTTCTATCAGGAACATTACGGTTACGATATCGTTCACCGTACAGGCGCCGAGCTCTGCTGAATTGCCATCAGCCAGTCTATAATTGAAATGCATATCGGTCATCTCGGCATTGGAATACTGCGTTCACGATTAATTTTTTCACACAATTCGACAGATAACAATGATGCGAGATGCTGTCAAATTAATATTTACATTGAACAATAGAACATTGCACTTTGAACTGTTTTTGTAATGTTTGGTCATTTTTGCAAATATTTAAATTTGCTGTTTTTTATGAACTAGTGAACGTACTTACGATAATTTAAATGTTTTCACTATTACTGTGTGTAATTTATTTGCTTGTACGCGCTGTATTTAATTCACTAATATTTTACAATTAAACTTGTAATTTATTTAACTACCACAATTGTTGCACAATAGTGATAAGGTCAATAGAAAATGTTTACCTATTTTTATACGGTTGACTACACAAATTAATATCAATTCAAAACATTTTTTAGCGTCTTTCCGCGTCCCCATCCCCATGTTTTGAAAAATCCAATTTTTTTGTTGGTCTGAATTGTTCTAGTTGTTCTAAATATCGTTCCAAAGTACGAATTCTTCGAAAGATGTATTTACAAAGATATAACAAAAAATGTTTTTTTGGTGGCCCCCCATTTTTTTTTAAAATTCTATTTTTTTGGTTGTTCTGGATTGTTCTAGTTATTCTAAACATTGTTTCAAAGTACGAATTCTCCGAAAGATGTATTTACAAAGATATAACAAAAAGTGTTTTTAGTGGCCCCCCATTTTTCGAAAATCAAACTTTTCAAGGTTGTTCTAGTTGTTCTGAACATTGTTCAAAAATATTAGTTTAATTGTTCAAACCGGGTCAAACAATTTAAGAGATATTTAGAAAAAAGTTTTTAGCTACTTTTCATAAACAAAATAACTTACAGCGTTGCCCATTTAGATCATGTTTATAACAATGTAGAATAATATATTGCTGTTCTGGTCTTATAAATTTTGTTTTGAGTTGTTCTAGTCGAGAACACGATAGTTTTAATGTGGGAAGCCTGGAACAAGTCTTACCCAAGTGTAAAGTAGGTCTAATATTGGTGTTCTGGTCTGAAAAATCTTGTTCTTAGTTGTTCTACACTGTATAAACATGATCTAAATCGACAATGCTGTAAGTTATTTTGTTTATGAAAAAGTAACTTTTTTTCTAAATATATTGTTTGACCAATTAAACTAATACTTTGGAACAATGTTCAGAACAAACATTTTTTGTTATATCTTTGTAAATACATTTTTCGGAAAATTGGTACTTTGGAACAATATTTAGAACAACTAGAACAATCTAGAACAACCAAAAAAATTGGATTTTTTAAAAAATGGAGGGGCCACAAAAAAACATTTTGTTATATATTTGTAAATACATCTTTCGGAGAATTCGTACTTTGAGACAATGTATAGAACAACTAGAATAATCCAGAACAACCAAAAAAATCGCACTTTTAAAAAAATGGGGGACCGTTATAAAAAACCGTTTTCTTGTGCTTTTTCTGTTGTTTTTTGAGTTTTAGCCTTATAACTCTGGAACAATATAGAACGAACAACCTGGAACAACTAAAAAAATATTAAAAATTAAAAAATGGGGGCTAACTTTATACACACATAAAATGTTACGATTTTGACATTTGTTCACCATCTACATTATTAAATAAAACTGACAGTAGTTTGATGTGTTTTGAAAAATTTTGCGAAGTAAATTGTTTCTCTACAATGGTTGTTAATGAAAAAGAACGAATTACTATTCTAGTGATGAGAGGGTACGGCGACAAAAAAAGATCATATAGTGAAGTATCCAACTTATTCAACGATACTTTCCCAAACAGATCTATCCATAAGGCAACGGTACAAAAAACTGTAAATCAATTTGAGGAGTAAAAGGTAGATACCGATGAGGTAGACCAAAAACCGTTACAAATGAGAATAAAACTTAAGATATAATGCAGAGTTTCGCAGGAGTGACGTAAATCCACAATGGATGCGTGAAAACCATTCTCAAAGATCACAAAAATTATATGTATGGTCAGGTATAGTGGGTACTCAGTTAATTGGGCCGTTCTTTATCGAAGGAAATTTAACGTCAGATAAGTACGAAATGCTACTTAGGAATGAAATTGTACCTACTCCGAAAAACTTGTTTGGAGCCAATTTTAATCAGATATGGTTTCAGCAAGATGGAGCTTCAGCTCATTTTGGTTTAAATGTTCAGCGTAGATGAGATATTTCCCGGACAATAGATTGGTAGTATTGAATGGTCTCCATGTTCACCTGATTTCAATCCTAAAGATTATTTTTATTGGGGACACTTGAAAAATTCAGTTTACAAAACTAAACCAGCAAGTATTTCAGAGCTAAGGCAACGAATTATCGATGAATCTCGATTAATTTCTAGACAATCATGGAGAAATGTGGTAGACGCATTCTACCATCGATTAGGGTACTGTCAACTCACTAATGGAGCACATTTTGAACACTTATGTTAAAAATGTTTCAATCTTTCAATTGTTGCATTTTGTTGTAATTGAAAATAGTTTGTATTAAAAAATTTATTGAGACAATTAGGCGTTGCCAGACTTCTGTTTTATGTATTTAAGACCTTCTAGACTACATAAAACCATAAGTGTTACATATGGTTGAACTCGTATTGAAGAGGACATTGCAATAATGACTGCATATATAGGGTGATGTATTTAAAGAACCAAACTGACTAATAATATCAAAGAAACAGCAAATTTGGCAACATTGCAAATGTCAAATCTGGAATCTCCGTATCCCAAAATAGGCTTATCCCAAATTTTGTACAGTTCGGACTAACAATTTACGAGATAATTGGGCGTTCCCAGACTTTTGGTCTACTCTGTATATAAGGAAAAAATTTTCATTTTACAACGGTATGTATTGCTGACAAACTGATTACGGCACAATTCCGGCACAAAACAACGTTGCGCCCCGCCTCTTTTCATTTTTAATTTGAACTTGAGATGGAGATAAAGGCCCTACAGTTATAACGGCATGTTTAAGATTATTTAAGAATCAGGCCTGTGGTCAAGATTTAGGTCGCCTAGAAGAATTAAATTTGAAGTATTAGAAGGGTATTTGAAAGGATCTGAAGATCTAGAAGCTTTTATAAGTATTAGTGGAAGTGAAAAGCGCATTTTTGCTTGTGTACGTGGAAGTGCATCATATGGACCTAGACTACAACCTCCAACTCGAAATGTTGACCATAATCCCCATCTTAATGTTAGGCTTGACGCCGAGCAAGACCACAACGCGAATGACCAGAACCCCTTATTCTGATTTTGGTCACATCTTTCAACATCGTAATCTCTGATGATGCCCTTATGGATAATAAGTTTATGACGCTGTATCAAAGACAATCTTGGTCAAAACCCCAAACTGTATATTTGACACCCAACTCGACCACAACTCCCAATTTTAAGAATGATCTACGTGTTCTTGCATGTGTGTTTGTGACAAACCATTTGTCAGCAAGATCTCAAAAACTGTACAGATCTTCACAAAATGTGACATACGTCTGTAACACGTAAATATCTAGACTCTAGTAATTTTGCTGGAATTCTGAGTGTTATGGGATATGTAATCCGTTCTTAGTAACAATTTCCGGTTTAATTCACGATGGCACGATTTGATTCACTCTTAAAACTAGTCCAGCATCTTGAAATAAAGTCCAAGAACATAAAACTGATTTTTAAATCTTGAATTTGGTTCAACACCAAAACCTGCTTAAGAATTGGTTTGTTTAAAATTTATCCAGCGTCGTGTAAGTTCGTCCTTTTTGACCGAATCTTGAAATTGCTGTTGAGTTGTTTACCTCTATAACGGCAGGTTTTTTTACCAAGTTTAATATGATTGATGCAGATAAAAATAAACTGTAAGAATAGATATATGAAACACCGAAAACACATGCAAACAATCTATGGAAATATCAGGCAAACAAGCTACCCATCAAACAACAACAAAAAATAAAGTAAGCAAGCACAAACACCACAATAATGCACAAAGAAACAGTCATACAAACCAAAGTAAGAAACACAAAAAACTAAACCAGCATTAAATAAGTTAGTCAACAACCAAATAAATCAAGAAACCCACAAACAAACTGAATTTCCTTAGGGCTTATATCATTAGTGTGTTTTTAATGATATGCATCTTTACTTACTCTAAACGAATCATTGGTATATTTTTAATGGAAAAGTTGCAAGCAAATGGGTTTCTCCATAAGTTGTTTTAAATTATCGCTGGCTACATTAGTCATGGTTTTCACAGTCGACCTCGGATATTCTCCTGGTTATATAATAAGTATGGGTTTTTCCTTGTTTTTATAATATCAAAGTGTAAATAAAAAATTAAATAATTGTGAAAATTAAACAAAGCCAATTAATATGCAAACATTTTAAAGATTAAGTAATTGTTAAACGAACACAAACATTTTGCAAAGGAACCGTTACAAATAAAGATAATTAACAAAATTCAAGCTGCACACATTTTGGGCACAAACTTGAAAATTAAATAACAAGTCTACTAAAACTTTTTTGAAATGAGCAAATAAATCATAATTCAACCGAACCCTCGTTTTTTAACGCGATGTTTCGGAAGCGGACTCTGCTTCTGTCATCAGACTTTGTCCTGAGAAGGACTATTTTCACACTTGAGTCGAATTCATATGTTAAGATTTTTTTTCTCAAGCACTTGACTGAAGAAAATTAAATGGTAAGATTTGTCGATTTTTAACTCCCGATTCTGACAAAACCGCTGATCCAAATTTAATATTTACCCAAACCATTCGACCCAAAATTTAATGCTGATTAATTTTGACGAGACTTTGGGAGAAATTTTTCTGTACTTCAGTAATGAAACTGCAAACTAGCCACATAGCGTAAAATCAGCGCTACGGCTACTTTTTGTTTTTTGTGTGCATAGGAATGACAAAATAAAAAACTTCTCTACCCGAAGTATTTCATGCAGTACAACTATAGTTATTTGCCATTTTTAATTTGGAACTAACGTTTTTTGAGTTATAAACGTGTGAAACAAGACATAACGAACTTTTTAGTCAAAATGGTAAAAATTGTCTATTTTTAACTCTCAATCCAGACGAAACCGCTGAACCAGATTTAATATACGGTGGTCATTCGAGACAGAATGCTCTTTTCTGTACGATACACCTTACAGTATTGAAACTACACAATAGCCAGGTCATAGTGTAGAAGCATTTGCTGTATCCTGTGATCTTACACAAATGATTTTCGAACCCAACAGAATCCCTGACAACCCTAACCTTACTCTCAACTCGTGTACCTATTCCTTACATCTAACCCATTTGTCTATAAAATTAGAGTACTTTCCTCACTTGGTCAATCAGACCACTGCCTAATCGAAATAACTTCCTCTGTACCCAATCCCACTATTACTCGAAAAACAGATTGAACTATGTGGCGAATCAGCTAACTGGAGCAAACTGCGAGCCTTTTGCAACCTTCCCCTGGCGTGAGTATTGCTTTAAGCGGTCCTCCTCTTCAAACATTGCTCTTCCAATAACTGCCCGTTGCATTATAGCAAGATCATAAGCTCTATACTAAATGGAAATAAAATAAATCTGTCGTAAATCACGCCGATTATATTACTGCAAGGAATAGTTGCAAACTCATCATCACCGAGGCCAAAAAGATGTTTGAAGAACGCAAATGCAAAGAATTAGTCTCATGTCCTTTAGGTTGTCGTATATTTTGGTCATTTGTTAAGACCATCAGTAAAAACTTATGTACATTTTCCTTTCCTCCCATGACGTCTCGTGACGGAGCTATAGTAGCTGATCCTGCTGACGAAGCCAACCTCTTTCTCGATTACTTACTTTGCATCAAGTGCATGTCTGAATGATTCTGGTAAAATTGTGCTGTCGCCCAAATTACCACATACGCTATGAAACCATTCCATTTTCGATATAAGCTCCTAGAATCAATTATCAAGAAACTTGACTAAAACAAGGCGACTGGCCCTAACGATATTCCTGCTATCGTGCTTAAATAATGTTACCCCGAGCTAGTACCTGTATTGCCCCAAACTATTTTGGATCTCCATGTCAACTGGAGAGTTTCCCTCATCCTGGAAGTTGGCAAATGTCCAACATATTCCCAAAAAGGGCGATAAAACCGATCCCTCAAACTATCGGCCAATTGCCATCGCTTCCATTCTATCTAAAATCATGGAAAAAGCCATCAACCACCAACTGCTTTCGTTTCTCGAGTCCAATACACTCCTCAGAGTCGTTCGTTCAACGAGCGATCTTCTTGCATATGTCACTCAACTTTGGAATAATACATTAGAAATTATTGTTAATTTTATTAAATACATAAATAAAAAGTTTACCTCGAATAGGATTTGAACCGATGACCTGTACTTTGCTAGAGTACCGCGCTAACCAACTACGCTATCGAGGTACAAGCCCCAATCGATGTAAATTTTGTCTTTATGTATGTAGAACTGATGTAAATTCTAAATATAATGAGATAACAATCAAATTACTTATATTAATGGAATGTGAGCCTGCAATATCGCAAGGATTTACACATACCAAAGCAACTTGACTAATATTAAATTATTGTAAGTTTCTATTATGAACGAATAAGTTCAAAAGTAAACATGTAATTAAATATTATTGTTTATTTTATTAAATACATAAATAAAATAAACTTATAATAATTTATATTAGTCAAGTTGCTTTGGTATGTGTGAATCCTTGCGATATTCCAGTCTCACATTCCCTTAATATAAGTAATTTGATTTTTATCTCATTGTATGTAGAATTTACAACAGTTCTACATACATAAAGACAAAATTTACATCGATTGGGGCTTGTACTTCGATAGCGCAGTTGGTTAGCGCAGTGCTCAAGTAAACTACAGGTCGTAGGTTGAAATCCTACTTGAGGTAAACTTTTTATTTACGTATTTAATAAAATTAACAATAATTTTTAATTACATATTTACTTTTGAACCTATTCGTTCATAACAAAAACTTATAATAACACATTAGAAAGGTTAGGTGAAGCAGTCGTAGTAGCTTTAGATATTGCAAAGACTTTTAACCAGGTTTGGCACGCTCATCAATCGGATCTCCAGCTTTCTACACAAAAGACGTATGCGTGTTGTCATTGATGTTTCGAAAGAAACTACTATTAACGCGGGCGTACCCCAAGGATCAACGATAGCTCCCACACTTTTCCTGCTATACATAAATGACCCCATTTCCTCAACAACTAACCCGATCCATTGCTTTGCAGGCTACAGCACTCTACACTGTAGTTCTTCTGTTTTCCCACAACAGTAACTCTTGTCAGGTCGTTAAAGTGAAAATGGCAGCCTCAATCAACAGTGCCTTAGAATGTATCCTTGAATGGGGAAGGAGTAATCGACTCACGTTCAACGCCGACAAAACCCAGTGTTGCCTTGTGTCCACCAAGAAAGACCAATTATTTCCTGCTGTAAATATGAATGGCCTAGATCTCAAGTTTTCAAACTCTATTTTTGTTGTAGAGATGTCCGTATCATCGAACCTTTCATGGGTTGACCACCTTTTGTCAGTCAGCAAAACAGCAGCAGTACTTCACATCGCAACAACTCCGTATAAGGTTCAAATTCGACCTCATATGGAATACAATTCCCACATCTGGATCAGTGCTTCCCAATACGCCCTTGATATGGTAAACCGCATCCAAAAAAGAGCTATAAGACTTATAAATGACCCGTTTTTAACTTCTGACCTACAGTCTCTTAAGCATAGAAGAATAGTTTCGATTTTTTCCTTGTTCTCTCGCTATTACAATGGCAAGTGTGCCTCCGATATACACTCCTTAATACCTTCACAGGCCATCTTCGCAAGGAACACTAGGTTTGCTCATTCACACCATAATTACGCACTCAAAATTCCATCTTGTAACACTAAACAGGCGCAATCTATATTTTTCCACACGGCGACCAAATTGTGGAATGCACTACCCAGTTCCTATTTTCCTCCAAACTTTGATTTAAGCAAATTTAAGGTAGCTGTTCATGAACATTTCTCGGCAGCCTAGTAATATACCTAACCCCTCCCAGTGTTCCTTAGTGCTGTTGCATGTTAGGAAAATCTTAGCCTGTTCAGGAATACCATGAGTAAAAAAAACATAGCAGAAAATCAGTGCTACAGATATGTTTTGTGTGTGTATTTATTCATAATTAAAAATTAGCGCTCTGAACGAAGAATTTGTTGCAGTAAAATCATAGAAAATGGAAATATCTATTTTTGGGTTAGAAACCTGTGAAACTGAACATAACACACTTTTTGGTCAATATGGCAAAATTTGCCTATTTTTGATAGCCAATTCTGATGTTTAAGATCATTCGACGCAGAATTTAATGGTCCTTAATTTTGGCGAACATAAAATTTTGTGTACGACACATCCTTCACATGTTATAAGCCCTAAAACTGAAAAAAGTGCCAACATTTTGCGGTTTTCTGGATCTCAGTAGTTAAGCTCAGTTCAGAAACCGTCACACACTATTTGGGATGCCTAAAGTGGATTAAACTCATCTTCTGCTTTGTCTAAGTTAATCGACACCAAAAGTCTAATTTGACTGGACTAATAGTCGGATTTGAAGACAGAAGGTTAATAAAAAAAAACTAAAATGGCTAGAAAACATTTCATGGCATCACTAGGGTAGAATTTGTAGTCAATTTGATTTGGTTTTAAACAACAAATTTTACAATTTATATCTCTTCTTGTCAATGTACAAGACTTCACCTGGTTTCTAATGTTCCGTTTCGGCCTATTCTAAGGCGTGTGGCATCCTGCAAGACTCATAAAAGTACCGAGATGATATTAATAAAACAAACCTCACATTTAAGGTAGCTGTATCAAAAGAAGTCGCATACGTTTAAACCCGGTCAACGTGAGGGCCACTTAACTGGAAATCTAGCGACCCTCAAAACACGAATCTTTTTTCGACCAGTATGCCTATTGGCACCAGACTAATCCTGCGTAGCCGCGTAGCCGCATCCGTTTATTGAAGTTGTGATTCAAAACGTTGTTAATGTTCACATACCGCTCAGAATTGATGGTAGCAGCACGGTCGATCTCCCTAAAAAGATGCCTTCGCTATTGATTGAGCACACAACTCTGACCTCATGACCATGTATAGGTCTCACGTTGAAAGCCCTGGGGTTTTTACCATTCCAATAAGCAATATTATGTTTATTAATACATGGAAGTGCAACGGCTTTGGGAAATTATGTTTCGAGGAAAAAAGCTCGTTGCTAATTCGACCACTGTCAGTATTTCCTTGGAGCCAACACCTCTCGAAGGTATGGATAATCTCTTCTCCCATTCCCCTATTTAGGTACAAAATAAGTAAGTAAACATTAAACAGGAACTGCTCCAACATTAACTGTGAATAAGGCATTCAAATCCCAAATTTTTTGTACTTTTGCAAAAGTTACTACAATAAGAACTTTTACATGTTTGTTAACTCTCTAAGAAGGATTCCTCCCTTCCTTGACCTTCTTGAAGTTAGGAATAATTAATTACCTGTCTCGCCCTGTATAAAAAGAAATATGAGAAAAATGTATGTACAACATAATAAACAGTTTTAATGCTCCGGCGCTATTATGCCAAGTTTACAACACATGACTTGGTTAAGTTAAAGGGTCCGAACGGTAAACTAACGTCCTTCAGTTCAAGACGTAAAATTGTATTTATTAAAAATGAAACAACTACTCCAAGATTAATTGTAAATAAGGAATTCAAATTTGAACTTTATTCAATAGTTTTTGCAATAAGAGCTTTACTATCTGTTACTTTGAAGAAAAATGTATATACACAGCATAATAAAGTTATCAGTTTTGATGCTCGGGCGCTATTATTCCAAGTTTACAACAAACGACTCGGTTAGGTAAAATTCAATTCAATTCAAAAATAAATGTATTTTTCTTGATTATAATAAAATATGGTTTACAATGTTGTTCTAAATTAAATTAAAAAAAAACTCTACATAATTAATGAGATATTTTATTAGATCAAATTAAAAGAAAAAAATACTTAATCCGCCCTGTAGTTAAACTTGTAATGGGCGGATGGTGCCGTGTTGAGTTCTCTGATCTGTCCTATGTAAGTAGGTACTCTGTCAAGAAGGAATATTTTGTGTATTAGTATTAGCAAAGTAAGTGGGTTTTTAATTTAAATTTGAAAATATATTCGAGGATTGACCGTGTCTCAAAATTCGAACTAATACATTATTAATCAAAATGCACTAAGTGTTCTTCTGGATGATTATTCATAGGAAATAAAGATGGTCAACACTCAAAAAGCATATTCGAGCATTGGTCATGTCTCAAAAAGCATATTCGAGGATTGAACATGTCTCAAAAAGCATATTCTAGGATTTACCATGTCTTAAAATTCGAAATAATACATTATTAATCAAAATGCACTACTTATTCTCCCAGGTGATTATTTACAGGAAGTAAAAGATGATCAATCCTCAAAATGCATATTCGAGGATTGACCATGTCTCAAAAAGCATATTTGAGGATTGAACATGTCTCAAAAAGCATATTCTAGGATTTACCATGTCTTAAAATTCGAAATAATACATTAATAATCAAAATGCACTACTTGTTCTCCGGGGTGATTATTCACAGGAAATAAAAGATGATCAATCCTCAAAATGCGTATTCGAGGATTGACCATGTCTCAAAAAGCATATTAGACGATTGACCATGTCTCAAAATGCATATTCGAGGATCGACTATGTCTCAAAAAGCATATTCGAGTATTGACCATATCTCAAAAAGCATATTCTAGGATTGACCATGTCTTAAAATTATTCAAAATTCACTACTTGTTCTTCCCGATGATTATTCATAGGAAATAAAAGATGGTCAATAATCAAAAAGCATATTCGAGGATTGACCATGTCTCAAAAACATATTCGAGGATTGACCATGTCTCAAAAAGCATATTCTAGGATTTACCATGTCTTAAAATTCGAAATAATACATTATTAATCAAAATGCACTACTTGTTCTCCCGGGTGATTATTCACAGGAAATAAAAGATGATCAATCCTCAAAATGCATATTCGAGGATTGACCATGTCTCAAAAAGCATATTAGACGATTGACCATGTCTTAAAATGCATATTCGAGGATCGACCATGTCTCAAAAAGCATATTCAGTATTAATATTCAAAAGCATATTCTAGGATTGACCATGTCTTAAAATTATTCAAAATTCACTACTTGTTCTTCCCGATGATTATTCATAGGAAATAAAAGATGGTCAATAATCAAAAAGCATATTCGAGGATTGACCATGTCTCAAAAAGCATATTCTAGGATTCAATATGTCTTAAAATTCGAAATAATACATTATTAATTAAAATGCACTACGTGTTCTTCTGGTTGAATATTCATAGGAAATAAAACATGGTCAATTCTCAAAAAGCATATTCGAGGATTGACCATGTCTCAATACTCGAAATAGTACATTATTAAACAAAATGCAATTTTTATTCTTCTGAATGACTATACATAGGAAATAAAAGATGGTCAATCTTCAAAAAGCATATTCGAGGATTAGTCGTGTCCCAAAATGCATATTCGAGGATTGACCATGTCTCAAAAAGTATATTCGAGTATTGACCATGTCTTAAAATTGGAAATAATACATTATTAGTCAAAATGCACTACTTGTTCTTCTGGATGATTATTCATAGGAAATAAAACATGATCAATCCTCAAAAAGCATATTCTAGGATTGACCTTGTTTTAAAATTCGAAATAATACATTATTAATCAAAATGCACTACCTGTTCTTCCGGATGATTATAGGAAATAAAAGATGGTCAATCCTCAAAAATCATATTCGAGGATTGATCATTTCTCAAAATGCATATTCGATGATTGACCATGTTTCAAGATTCTAAATCATACATTACTAATAAAATGCACTACGTGTTCTTCTGGATGATTATTCATAGGAAATAGAAGATGGTCAATCCTCAAAATGCTTATACAAGAATTGACCACGTCTCCAAATGCATATTCGAGGATTGACCATGTTTCAAAATTCGAAATAGTACATTATTAAACAAAATGCACTAATTGTTCTTCTGGATGATTATTCATAGAAATTGAAGGGTGGTCAATCCTCAAACAGCATAGTCGAGGATTGACCATTAGGGCGGGCCGAAAAAGATTAAAAAATATTTTTTGAAATTCCATGGTACGTAGTGTGTAAAATGTGTAATATGCAAACAGTAATTTTTGTACAAAAGAAGGACCGGATTAAAAAAAATTTTACCGGGTCCCAGGGGCCCCCAATATTTGAATTTTTATTTTCTTGAAAATTCGATGTGAGTAGCGAAAATATGTTCAGAATCATTGTCAATAATCTGCTAAAAAAAAGTCAAAAAAATAGTCGAAGTTTTTACCGGGCCCCAAACTTTAATTAAAATTAAGATTTTTGTGCAGCTCTTCGCCTGGCTTGGTATTTATAAAAAAATTGTGTTGAGTTTGCGAATATGCAGTATACTGATCTTTTGTCTTACAATATACATTAATAACACTTAATAATAAACAATAAACCTTAAAAAAATTAATCGTTTGCTGCAGCAAAGTATTGAGCTTTGTTATCAAAAGTAGGCAAATCTCTCCTAGCATCAATTTTTGCGCGGCTATATCCATCTCTTGCTGCATTTCCGCATACTTTCAAGGATGCCTCTGTTATAACTTTGACACACCTTTCAACTGCGTGAGTGTGAGGAGGATAATCAGCAAAATTTAGCTTCTGTTGATCGAATTGTTCTGCCAATTCCTCAATTGAAAACGTTTTGGTAATTGGAGGCTCGGGCACATTTATGTTCTGCCAGTCAATAATATATATGTAGTCATCCGCACCGAAATTCAGTTGCTTTATAAACTCTAGGCTCCATTAATGTACCTTGTCAACTTGCCTGAGTGTGAGGAGGATAATCAGCATACTGCTAGTTTTCTGATATGATTCGAGGATCTGTTACAATTGCCTCAATTGAAAACGTTTTGGTAATTGGATGCTGCAACAATACGAATTCTGCCAGTCTATAACTTTATAGTAGTCATCCGTTCCTTAATTCAGTTTCTGAGCTTTAAACTGCCTAGATATTAATGAATCATCTCCATATGCCTGTCGAGCACTCGTCTTGTACTAGCTGGTTTCGTCTAATATTTTAACCGATAGGATGCTGTTAACAGTTGCCACCAGTAAAGTGTGTTCATGAACTGTGCAAGGAGATACGAATTTTCCTGTACTAACATATATAACGATAATGTTAGCCGTTAAAGTTCCCATCTGGAAACTGGGCTAGCTTACCAGGTTTTCGTTCAAATAAATGTTCGAGGTCTTGTAAGAGTGGTTTCTCTTTATTTTAAAGCACATAGGCTTGCGTAAAGTTATAATAATATTGCTGATCTGTACTTAAGGTTTTCAGATGGATTTTCGTCAATCTCAATATCTTGTAAGCCGTTGTTCCCATCTGGAAGCTAGCAAGATTCGTTCACAATAGTATGCTTGATTTCGCATTTTGATGGCTTGCCAGATTAGATACAATAATTGCTGAGTAATGTACTAAGGTCCTTTGGCGTCAGATCTCAATCGATCTTGTTGCAATAAACTGCCTTAAACTGCAACAGTAGCTTTTGCAGTCGTTAGGATCTGATAATCTTATGGATCTTTCGTATGACCATTGATTTGTTGCAATAAATGCCTTAAAGGCAACTCGTTTGCATGAAGTAAGTATATGGCCCACTGCAAAGGTCTTCTTAGCCGCTTTTCGATTAGTCGAATAACATGCCCTTTCCATCTGGTATTGACATTTGTACCATCACATCCGATAGCTTTCAGGTCTGTAAGATTAATGCCTTTTTTGGTAATGTAAGACAATATACCGTTAGCCATATCAATCGCTTTAACCGGGTGGACTAAGCGATAAATGTCCAAAATAATTTCCATTGGGTTCTTGTATTAGAGCTATGTGTTCTGCCATAATTTCTTTGCGTCGATTATCAACTTGAACAATGGTATTATCTTTCGGCCATCAAAATACAGACCGTCTAAATGTTGAGTTAGATCTGTGTTCTGACTTTGAAGACGATATCTGTTTTTCTTAATTTCCCGCCGAATTTTATTTTTATCTACGACTTTATCCGGGTTGCGTTTACTGACTATATTTAAGTCTACCAGGACAGTAGCGGCCACTCTGTTAGAAACTCCTGTGAGATCTACGGCTTTTGCTGTACTTGGCAAAGATGTTCTTATTTGTTTGGGTTTCCTTTGAGATTCCGTACTTTGTGCAACATTGTCTAATGAATAGCTCCACTGAAACTCTTGTGGACTGGTAGAATCGCTTGACGAATCATCAGTTACGAATTTTCCTTTCAAAGACTGTTGTCCGCTTGTGCTCATAATCGCATCATCACGAACAACATTTAAATTGCAACGTTTTGCCATGTTTCCTTTTAAGCCTATTAGTTTCCGTTCTAGCTATATTACCAATAAACATTTTCCTTGGACCTCTTTGATCCATAATAAAATCCCATTCTAAAGCCGATAGTTTCTTCGACTTTTCGCACTTACAAGATATTTTGTCTAAGCATTTGCAGGAACAAGTGTCGAATAACTTCTGAGCATCTAGTTAAAGACCTGCATAATGTTTGCCTTGGTATTTATTATAGTTAAATATTTTATCCGGACTGACACTGGTATGCCAATTATTCAGTTGAGCTACAATATCAGCAATAATTACGGATGCTGGTTATTTACTCCCTTCACCTTTTAAAGCTAATTGCACAATTGCATAGCACCGTAAAATTTCTTCATATGTTGGTAAAGTTTTGGCACGTTCCGCGTCGATATCAGTTTTAGGTACAAATAAAATCATATTTGAAATACTTCTTGTCCTTTTGGCCATTGTTTCTTAATTAAAACACTGTCAACTTCTAATTTAAAGCACTGTAACACAACGACTGTTATCACTCAAGTGTTTATAATAATAAAACAGCAAAATTAAATGTTTTTAACTCAAAACTACAAGCCACCCTTAATATATCACTAAAATACATTGTAATCGTAAACACTAAACAATGCTCATACGTGACTGAGCTTGTATTTTTAGATTCGATATGCGTCATTACAGTCACGCGCATTAGGTATGTTATGGAAGGATATATTTTATTACAAGAACATTTTTAACGCTTGGGGCCTGGTTTAACCTTAAAATATTTTTTAACAAACTTTTTTTTACGTGCTTGTGGGATTGTCCACTGTTGTTTCGGGTCTACTCAAATAAAAAATATATAAAAAAATTCGTTTATTTACCCCCTCTTGGGCCCGGCTCAAATAACTTTGGAGGAAGTTCAGTTGTAGTAAGTAGGTAACTTTTGGTTGCTACTTGGTTTTGATTTTGTAAAAAAAAAAATTTTTCACCCTATGGACCATGCTTTATAATGAATATAAAAGTATATTTTAGTGTTTTTTAAGGGTGGCTAAACAAATCGAATTCATGGTCAAACGATGGTCAGTCAGATATGGTAATAAAAATTGGCGATTTTCGATTTCGGGGGGCAATCTTATTTTGCAATAACTTTTTAACAATTTTTTCAATGAAAGTTGTTGGTGGTCAATAAGTGGTCAATCGTATGCATTAATTAATTATGAAATATGCAACTTTGGGAGGGAGGGGGGGGGCAGCTTCACACAGCAACAATGTAGTAATGAACATTTTTACAAAAAATTTTGACAAACAAAATTTAAAAAATGGAAGAATTTTAAGAAGCGTCATACGTTGTTGCTAATTGCCTCGAATGCTTATTAATTTTTTTTACTGCTTCTGATTGGTTTGTTTATGTTTGAACAGTCTACATTTGACAAATCGCGCTAGTGTTAATTTAATTTTATATAGAAAATGCGTAATACTATTAAAAATGTTGAATTTGCAGTTACCTCATTAATGTTAATTATTGAGTCGTTAAATATATAATTTGGAAGCTTATTAGACATTGTTTTGAACTTTTTGTAAGATTCACATATAGATTATTTTTGCAAAAATGTTTAATTAGTTCTAAAACGAAATTACCTCTCGTATTCTAAGAATCGTAAATAAAACAGAAAAAACATAAATTTCCAATTAAAGTGTTAAATTGAATGTTCCGATTGGTCGTTAAGGTATAAAAAGGTTGAAATGCCCTCACTGAATTTCTCGCCATCTTTTTGTCTTTAAGTAACCACAATAAAATTGTTTTTTTTGTATAGGCCAGAAAAAAAGATACATTCTGTATTCGATTCTATTTTTTAGTACAAATAGGATTGGAATTCCAATTTTTTTTTCAACACACTTCATAAAAAACATACATTCCCACATCATTTATTTTGTATAATAATATCCTATCAAATACAACTTATTTACCCCTATTTAAACAAATGATAGCTTGGATTTTTGAGGACGAAACGATTAAAAAAATGTGTGATACAGCATTACATTACTCGTAAAATATTCAATCGAAAACAAGCTTTATATGGAAAACGAAGTTGATGATCTCTTGCAGACATAACGTAATCACTATTATTTATTACGTCTCGTTTACTTAAGAAGCAAATTTATTTGTCAACTTTATGTAACACTGCTAAAAGAAAACCTTTTTAATTTGAAGCTAAATCCCTATTTGAAGATTATATTTTTGTGGTATGTGGTATATGAGATACGTTTAAGAATGTTAGGGGTGAAATTTACAGCATATATACCCCTAGATTAAGTTCTGCTGAATAAATAAATACATTTTATTTGGTATTGTATAAAAAATTTTTAAAAGAAAATCACATTTGGTTTCATTTGAATCTGACAAATACGTCATTAAATCTTTTTTGCTACAGGACGGTTGTTCAAAAATATCAAAATAATCTTAAAAGCTGAATGATCAGGGTTTCTAAATTTAGATAAAATTGTGTGAAGCATAGTGTGAAATGTAGATACAAATTTTTTGATCTCAAGATTAATTTTCGAAGTCTTAGGGTGACATTTACAACATGCACGCCCCTCGATGGGGTTCTGCTGAATAAATACATTTTATATGGTATTGTATAAATTTTTTTTTAAATAAAATCACATTTGATTTGATTTGAATCAGAAAAATATGTAATTAATTCTCTTTTGATATACGAAGGTTGTTCAAACATATCAAAATGTCTTAAAAGCCGAATACTCAGGGTTTCTAAATTTATATAAACACCGTCTGAAATGTAAATTTAGTACAATATACAAATTTTTTGACCTCAAGATTAATTTTCGAAATGTTGGGGTGAAATTTACAGTATGCATACCCCTCGATAGGGTTCTGCTGAATAAATACATTTTATGTGGTATTGTATAAATTTGTTTTTAAATAAAATCACATTTGATTTGATTTGATTCTGAAAAATACGTAATTAATTCTCTTTTGATATACGACGGTTGTTCAAACATATCAAAATGTCTTAAAAGCCGAATACTCAGGGTTTCAAAATTTATATAAACACCGTCTGAAATGTAAATTTAGTACAATATACAAATTTTTTTACCTCAAGATTAATTTTCGAAATGTTGGAGTGAAATTTACAGTATGCATACCCCTCGATAGGGTTCTGCTGAATAAATACATTTTATATGGTATTGTATAAATTTTTTTTTAAATAAAATCACATTTGATTTGATTTGAATCAGAAAAATACGTAATTAATTCTCTTTTGATATACGAAGGTTGTTCAAACATATCAAAATGTCTTAAAAGCCGAATACTCAGGGTTTCTAAACTTATATAAACACCGTCTGAAATGTAAATTTAGTACAATATACAAATTTTTTGACCTCAAGATTAATTTTCGAAATGTTGGGGTGAAATTTACAGTATGCATACCCCTCGATAGGGTTCTGCTGAATAAATACATTTTATGTGGTATTGTATAAATTTGTTTTTAAATAAAATCACATTTGATTTGATTTGAATCAGAAAAATATGTAATTAATTCTCTTTTGATATACGAAGGTTGTTCAAACATATCAAAATGTCTTAAAAGCCGAATACTCAGGGTTTCTAAATTTATATAAACACCGTCTGAAATGTAAATTTAGTACAATATACAAATTTTTTGACCTCAAGATTAATTTTCGAAATGTTGGGGTGAAATTTACAGTATGCATACCCCTCGATAGGGTTCTGCTGAATAAATACATTTTATATGGTATTGTATAAATTTTTTTTTAAATAAAATCACATTTGATTTGATTTGAATCAGAAAAATATGTAATTAATTCTCTTTTGATATACGAAGGTCGTTCAAAAATATCAAAATATCTTAAAAGCCGAATACTCTAGGGTTTCTAAATTTATATAAACACCGTCTGAAATGTAAATTTAGTACAATATACAAATTTTTTGACCTCAAGATTAATTTTCGAAATCTTGGGGTGAAATTTACAGTATGCATACCCCTCGATAGGGTTCTGCTGAATAAATACATTTTATGTGGTATTGTATAAATTTGTTTTTAAATAAAATCACATTTGATTTGATTTGATTCTGAAAAATACGTAATTAATTCTCTTTTGATATACGACGGTTGTTCAAACATTTTAAAATATCTTAAAAGCCGAATACTCTGGGTTTCTAAATTTATATAAACACTGTGTGAAATGTAAATTTAGTACAGTATACAAATTTTTTGACCTCATAATTAATTTTCGAAATGTTAGGGTGAAATTTACAGCATGCATACCCCTCGATAGGGTTCTGCTGAATAAATACATTTTAAGTGGTATTGTATAAATTTTTTTTTAAATAAAATCACATTTGATTTGATTTGAATCTGAAAAATACGTAATTAATTCTCTTTTGATATACGAAGGTTGTTCAAACATATCAAAATATCTTAAAAGCCGAATACTCGGGTTTCTAAATTTATATAAACACGTCTGAAATGTAAATTTAGTACAATATACAAATTTTTGACCTCAAAATTAATTTTCGAAATGTTGGGGTGAAATTTACAGCACATACCCTCGATAGGGTTCTGCTGAATAAATACATTTTATATGGTATTGTATAAATTTTTTTTTAATAAAATCACATTTGATTTGATTTGAATCTGAAAAATACGTAATTAATTCTCTTTTGATATACGAAGGTTGTTCAAACATATCAAAATGTCTTAAAAGCCGAATACTCAGGGTTTCTAAATTTATATAAACACCGTCTGAAATGTAAATTTAGTACAATATACAAATTTTTTGACCTCAAGATTAATTTTCGAAATGTTGGGGTGAAATTTACAGTATGCATACCCCTCGATAGGGTTCTGCTGAATAAATACATTTTATGTGGTATTGTATAAATTTTTTTTTTTAATAAAATCACATTTGATTTGATTTGAATCTGAAAAATACGTAATTAATTCTCTTTTGATATACGACGGTTGTTCAAACATATCAAAATGTCTTAAAAGCCGAATACTCAGGGTTTCAAAATTTATATAAACACCGTCTGAAATGTAAATTTAGTACAATATACAAATTTTTTGACCTCAAGATTAATTTTCGAAATGTTGGGGTGAAATTTACAGTATGCATACCCCTCGATAGGGTTCTGCTGAATAAATACATTTTATATGGTATTGTATAAATTTTTTTTTAAATAAAATCACATTTGATTTGATTTGAATCAGAAAAATATGTAATTAATTCTCTTTTGATATACGAAGGTTGTTCAAACATATCAAAATGTCTTAAAAGCCGAATACTCAGGGTTTCTAAATTTATATAAACACCGTCTGAAATGTAAATTTAGTACAATATACAAATTTTTTGACCTCAAGATTAATTTTCGAAATCTTGGAGTGAAATTTACAGATGCATACCCTCGATAGGGTTCTGCTGAATAAATACATTTTATTGGTATTGTATAAATTTTTTTTAATAAAATCACATTTGATTTGATTTGAATCTGATAAATACGTAATTAAATCTTCTTTCATACAGGAAGGTTGTTCAAAAATATTTAAATTATCTTAAAATCCGAATACTCAGGGTTTCTAAATTTATATAAACACTGTCTGAAATGTAAATTTAGTACAATATACAAATTTTTGACCTCAAAATTAATTTTCGAAATTTTGGGGTGAAATTTACAGATGCATACCCTCGATAGGGTTCTGCTGAATAAATACATTTTATTTGATATTGTATAAAAATTTTTAATAAAATCACATTTGATTTGATTTGATTCTGAAAAATACGTAATTAAATCTCTTTCGATATAAGAAGGTTGTTCAAAAATATTAAAATATCTTAAAAGCCGAATACTCTGGGTTTCTAAATTTATATAAACACTGTGTGAAATGTAAATTTAGTACAGTATACAAATTTTTTGACCTCATAATTAATTTTCGAAATGTTAGGGTGAAATTTACAGCATGCATACCCCTCGATAGGGTTCTGCTGAATAAATACATTTTAGTGGTATTGTATAAATTTTTTTTAAATAAAATCACATTTGATTTGATTTGAATCTGAAAAATACGTAATTAATTCTCTTTTGATATACGAAGGTTGTTCAAACTTATCAAAATGTCTTAAAAGCCGAATACTCAGGGTTTCTAAATTTATATAAACACCGTCTGAAATGTAAATTTAGTACAATATACAAATTTTTAACCTCAAAATTAATTTTCGAAATGTTGGGGTGAAATTTACAGCATGCATACCCTCGATAGGGTTCTGCTGAATAAATACATTTTATGTGGTATTATATAAATTTTTTATATAAAATCACATTTGATTTGATTTGAATCTGATAAATACGTAATTAATCTCTTTGATATACGAAGGTTGTTCAAAATATCAAAATTCTTAAAACTAATACTCTAAATTATATAAACACGTAAATGTAAACTTCAGTAGCAATATACACATTTTTTGGCCTTATGATTAATTTTCGAAATCTTGGGGTGTTATATACATCATGAATACCCCTGGATGGGGTTCTGCTAACTAAATACATTTTATTTGGTATTGTATAAAAACTTTGTAAAAGAAAATTACATTTGGTTTGATTTGAATCCGACAAATACCGAATACGTAATTAAATCTCTTTCGATATAAGAAAGTTGTTCAAAAATATTAAAATATCTTAAAAGCCGAATACTCTGGCTTTCTGAATTCATATAAACACTGTGTGAAATGTGAATTTAGTACATTATACAAATTCTTTGACATCACGATTATTTTCGAAATTTTGGGGTGAAATTTACAGTATGTATACCCCTCGATAGGGTTCTGCTGAATAAATACATTTTATTTGATATTGTATAAAATTTTTTTAAAAGAAAATCACATTTGGTTTGACTTGAAGCTGACATATACGTAATTAAATCTGTTTTGATATACGAAGGTCGTTCAAAAATATCAAAATATCTTAAAAGCCGAATACTCTGGGTTTCTAAATTTCGATAAAATTGTGTGAAATGTAGATTAATAAATTATACAAATTTTTGGCCTCAAAATTTTCGAAATCTTGGGGATAAATTTATATCACGAATAACCCCTGGGTTAAGCTCTACTGAATAAATATTTGTGTATTGTATTAAAAAATTTTAAAAGAAAATCACATTTGGTTCCATTTGAATCTGACAAATATGTCATTAAATCTTTTTTGCTACAGCAAGGTTGTTCAAAAATATCAAAATATTCTTAAAAGCCGAATACTCTGGGTTTCAAAATTTATATAAACACTGTGTGAAATGTAAATTTAGTATTTTATATATACAAACTTTTAAAATGACCTCAATAATTAAATCTTTCGATATAAGAAGGTTGATCAAAATATTAAATATCTTAAAACCGAATACCGGTTCTCTAAATATAATACATGTTGAAATGTATTAGTATTATACAAATTTTGACCTCGATTATTTTCGAAATTGGTGAAAATCACATATGACCCTTTGATAGGTTGAATGCTGAATAAATACATTTATTTAATTGTATAATTTTGAAAATAATCACATTTGTTTGACAAGCTACAATACTATTAAATATCTTTGATATACGAAGGTGTCAAAATCAAAATATCTTAAAAGCCGAATGGGTTTATAAATTTAGATAAAATTGTGTGAAATGTAGATTTAATAAATTATACAAATTTTTGACCTCAAAATTTTCGAAATGTTGGGGAGAAATTTATATCACGAATACCCCTGAATAAATAGTTGGTATTGTATTAAAAAATTTTTAAAAGAAAATCACATTTGGTTTATTTGAATCTGAAAATACGTATTAATCTCTTTAGAAAGAGTTGTTCAAAATATCAAAATAATCTTAAAAGCTGAATGATCAGGGTTTCTAAATTTAGATAAAATTGTGTGAAAGATTGTGTGAAATGTTTTTGATCTCAAGATTAATTTTAGAAGTCTTAGGGTGAAATTTACAACATCCACACCCCTCGATAGGGTTCTGCTGAATAAATACAGTTTATGTGGTATTGTATAATTTTTTTTATTTTTTGCAATACCAAATTCTAAATTTATATAAATATTGTGTCAAATGTAGATTTAGTACAATATACAAATTTTTTGTTCTCAAGATTAATTTTTGAAATCCCTGGATAGGTTTCTGCTGAATAAATACATTTCATTTGGTATTGTATAAAATATTTTTAAAAGAGAATCACATTTGGTTTGACTTGAAGCTGACAAATACGCAATTAAATCTCTTTCGATATAAGAAAGTTATTCAAAAATATCAAAATATCTTAAAAGTCAAATACTCTCGGTTTCTTGATTTATACCAACAATATGTGAAATGTAGATTTAGTACAATATACAAATATTTTGGCCTTAAGATTAATTTTCGAAAACTTGGGGTAAAACTTACAGCATATCTCCGGATTAGATTCTCAATAATACATTTTATTTTGTATTGTATAAAAAAAACATTTTTGAAGGAAAATCACATTTGGTTGGATATAAAACTGACCAGTGCGTAATTGAATCTCTTATGATATACGAGGGGCGTGACAAAATTTCAAAATATCTCAAAAGGTGAGTCCTCTTAGTAATAAGATACAAATTATTAACCTTAAGATTCATTTTCAAAATCTTTAGGGTAAAATATACAGCATGTATCTGGATTAGGTTATGAATAAATACATATTAGACGGTGTTTATGTATTAAGCCGGCGTTTATGTATTTTAGTAAGGATAAGATTAATATTAATGAAGGTGTTATCGAAATAGGGGATCAAACAATTTTTCCATCTGAAAGGGTTATAAACTTGGGTATTATTTTTGATTTTTGATTCTAAATTAAGATTCACAGCGCACATATCTCAATGCATACAGAGCGCTTATGCTACTCTCAAGTTAATCTACAGCAATCGTTTTGTCTTAAATCAGACCGCAAAAACTCTTGTTTGTCAAACATTTGTGCTCTCCAAAATGAATTTTTGTGACATTCTTTATGATTCAAATTTGAAGCTTCTTGATGTTAACAAAATTCATGTTTGAGACTGATGTTTGGCTTAAAACGAAAAGAACACATTTGTCATAAATTAAAAGAATTAGGATGGCTAAGTATGAAAAAACAGCGCATGTTGCAAAGAATTTGTTTACACCATACTGTCATTACTACTAAGTGCCCTGCGTATCTCTATACCAAAATCACCTTTCGCACTGATGTACACAACTTGAATCTACGTTATAGAGGTCTGCTTACGCTACCTCAACATAAAACAGCTGCGTTTAAGAGGTCTTTCACTTATCAAATCACTTACAACGCGTTACCTCATGAAATTAAAACTTATTCG
The DNA here is from genome assembly GCA_036346205.1 of Vesta saturnalis. NCBI lineage: Eukaryota > Metazoa > Arthropoda > Insecta > Coleoptera > Lampyridae > Vesta > Vesta saturnalis. Next base: position 3,406,013 of record JARFJB010001594.1, read on the forward strand.
TTAACGAATTTTAAACGGCATGTTAAAAAAGTACTTGACAATGGAGTAGATCCCGTTAGGTTTCCATAATTAGTTATAGGTTGATCTAACTTTGCTGTACATGTATGTTGTTAATTTAGTGGTTGCCTTCAATATTTTTAGTTTTATTTTCCATGCAGGTGTTTTGTTTTGGGGTTAGGTGGAAGAGCAGTAGTGAGGAATTTACTCATCTCAACTGAACCGCGCCCCATAAATGTTAAATTATTATTATTACTTTGTATTATATGAAAAAGTTTTAAGGGAAAATCACATTTGGTTTGATTTGAAACTGATAAATACGTAATTTAATCTCTTGTGATATACGAGGGGCGTTAAAAATATAAAAATGTCTTAAAAGTTGAGTATTCGTAGTTTTTGACTCTCCTATTGTGTTCGGGTCAATATGGCCCAATGGCGTTCTTCTAATGTGCATAATTCGTAAATTTATTTAAATATTTCGTTGCCACTGCATGACTTTTATTTCATTACTCTAATTACGGTGTACCTAGATTGATAATATTAGAAAATTATAATTAGTTTTTTTAATGCACTTGTTACACTCACTGTGTTTGGGTCTATATGACCCGGTGATTTGTGTGGTTCAAATTAGAAAACCGAGAAGCAGATTATTGTCATAGACGAATGTATTTTATTAGTTTTGTTTTATTTTCATAAATATAAATAACTTACATAATATTGCCGCATATTGCAAGCGTTATTTGCGTACCGGTAAATAAGTTTATTCCTGTTGAGACTTGTTTGTGGCTCCGCATATAAATGCAGCCAGTGAGCATCTGTGTATTAGTTTCGTAGTAAATATCAAACGTGATGCTATACTCTAATAAGATATACCTATCAATTGAAATTTGTTATTGAAAATGTGTAGTGAGAGAGTGCTTACGGATACTGAACTTGAGAAACTTTTGTGTGTTTCTGATAGTGATTCTAATGCTTCTGAAGAAGAAGACCATTTGTCCGTAACTGAGATATATAATAACGAATAGGATGATGAAGGTGGAAGCTATGATTTCAGATGAAGCTGGTACGGATAACCATGTAATATAGTATGCAATATAGTATGGAATGCAAAGACACTTCAATCGTGAAGGTTATCAGCAGCAAATGTTATTTCGTTGATTCCTTTACGTCGTACGATCTGGGATAGATGCTATTAAATGAAAATAACATGCTTCACTATTCGCAAAAATTAAGCCATTGGTCTGGAACAGGAAAGAAGTTCTTTCTTCAAAATTTTACTTTATCAAGGACACGTCGATAATTTCCTATATTCCGAGACGGAATAAAAATGTTGCGCTCATGAGCACCATGCACCACGATAACGGAGTGTGTAACGAAGATCATAAAAAGCCTTTTATGATTTTTAGATTACAACAAAACTAAAGGTGTTGTAGACAAGTTAATAATAACATACACATGCAGACGGCTGATGCCCAATGACTATCTTTTACAACATCATGGACGTTTCAGCTTACAACACTTATGTTCTGTGGTGCGAAGTAACTCCAACCGGGAGTGCTGGAAAACTTACAAAACGGCGACTATTTCTTGAAGAACTGGGTAATTCGTTGATCACTTCATTATTGCAAGAAAGAAAACGTCTCCCTCGAAGTATTCCTGCAGCTCAAATGGTTATAAAGTCACGTTCTTCAACCAGTAATGCCGAAGTAAGGGAACAATCAACCACAACCAAGCGTAAAAGATGTAATTTTTGTCTCTCTCCAAATGACAATAAAACTAATATGGTATGTTGTAATTGCTCAAAATATCTATGTAAAGCTCATGTGTATTACTACTGTCAAGACTATAACAAATAATAATAATAAATCATTTATTCTTGTTGACACAGACATGTATAAGAAACGTCAATAATAGGTACAATATTAATTACATAAATTGAAATCTATCCAGCACCATAACCAACAAGAAGTCGTCTATCGGTAGGGCAAAGTTTAATTAAGAAGTTTTTAATTCATATTTAAATTTTGTTGCAGAGTTAGTATTTTTATCCGGTCAGGCAGACTATTAAAATGTTTAACCCCAATACGTTAGGATTATTTTTAGTAATATTTAATCGAAATGCGAGTCTAAAATTTGCATTTATGCGAGTATCGTGTGAATGTATCTTATTTTGCGTAGAAATTTGTGTTTATTGGTGAAAACAAATTTCTGATTTCAAAATATAAATTACCAGTTAAGGTTAAAATACCACAGTCAACAAACAAATGCCTGCAAGACCTTCTGTAGTCAGCCCTATTCATTATCCTCACGATGCGTTTTTGAATTTTAAACACCTTTGTTGCTGCATGCAGCATGCGTTACCCCAGAAACATATCCCGTAGGAAATTCTGCTATACACGTTAGCATTGTAATAAGAAATCAAATTTTCCGTGGAAATTAAGTGTCTTAGATTTCTTATTTGAAAGCTGATAGAATTTAGTCTATTTGCTACTGATGTGCAATGTACTGTCCATTCCAAAGATTCGTCTAAATGTACACCTGGAAATTTAGTAACTGTAACATTAGAAACTTTGGTGCATTTATGGTAATATTAAGGTCCGAAGATTGTATTTTGACGTGGGCGAAATCGGATGGAATTTGTTTTTGGTGGTTCAAGACAGTAGATTATTTGAGAACCAGTTATTTAAATTGCTTAGAGTTATATTTACGTTTTGTTCTAAAGTAATATCATTGGCTTGGATGAAAGAAGTGAGGTATCATCTGCATATATTAGGTATGGAGAATTAGAGTTTTTATCTATGTATTTAACAATGTCGTTGATATATAGCAAAACAAAATTGGACCTAAGATACTTCCATGGGAACTCCTATGTCGATTGGTTTTAGATTTGATTTATGGGTTTCAGGAAATTATTGTTGTAGGAATGTATTTCGGTAAACTGAAGCAGATCAGATAGAAAAGAAATGTACCAGTTAGCGACAGTACCACGTATGCCTAGTACATTAAGTTTGTGTACAGTATTCTTTGGTCTACACGGTCGAAAGCACGACTAAGGTCACAGAAGATGTCATCAGGGCATTCCTGAGAGATTTTGAAATAAAGTTGATCAGATCATTTAGGGCAGTCGTAGTAGATTTCTTAGACCTAAAACCGTGTTGATTGTCTATTAGAAGTATAAACTTGGTTAGGTACCATTGTAGTCTGTTTCAAACACTTTTAAAAAAACAGATATTAGAGCAATTGGCCGAAAATTTTCAATATTTTTTGGATCGTCTTTTTTGTGCAACGGTGTGATGAATAAATGTATATACCTAACTACTACGTTTTTCAGATGTTTCTTTACATAACATGCATAATAATATGTAATAAAAATAAAATAACGTAATAAAATGCAATAAATAATAAATACTACATGTTATTTCTTATTATTATTTACTGTTATATCAATTTAACGACAACTATACGCTCCCGGGTCATAATGACCCAAACACAATAAGTGAAACCAAAATGTTAACGCAATAGGAGGGTTAACCAACAGAACAATTGGATTGGTAGTGGTAGATCAATAGAGGCTCCAAATTCTCCTGACCTGACTGTTACAGATTTTTTGGTATGGGGATATTTGAAAGATAAGAGTATGCAACCCGATGACTGCAACTATTGAGGAATTAAAAAATAACATACGGCAAGTAATGGAAAATATTCCTCCTGAAATGTTGGCAGCAGCATTTGACAACTTAATGGTTCGATTCGACGAATGTATAGACCATGAAGGTAGACACATCGAACATTTGTTTTAGAGTGTCCTACGAAATGTTCTTAGGTGTTTATTTTTATCAATTTTAGTTACTATCTATAAACTTGTGTTTATGGTAATTGCGACTTTATATCTGAAGCATTACAGTATCCCAGTTAAAGTTCTCGAGCTTCGCTTTCTGTGTACCGATTATAAACTTTAAAGTACCGTTACAAAGTAAAAATATGTGGCTCCTAGGATATTTCTAAATCTACAGGGTGTCCTATTTAAAAAATAACATCTATTGTCTTCTGAAAACACGCCACTTTTATAGCGGGTAAACCGGAAGCAGGCCATTTTTATAAAGGACCCTGCACACCTCTGATGGGTTTTTAGACCACAGTCAGATTTAATGAAATTTTAATATGTTATAGACTAAAACTATCTGAACAATATTTGTCATTGGACTAAGTTAATATAATGGCTAGTTTTTGATATACAGGGCGTTAAAGTAATAGTGCCTAATAAGAATAATGGCTGTTCAGTGGGTTTTAACATTGATATACGCAAGTTTTACCATTACATATTATACTTTTTTGTAATTTTTATTATTCTGTACTTTCTAACATTTTATATAGGGTGTTTCAACAAAAATTAGTATTAAATATGATTATTTACATGATAAAAAGTGGAACTTATACATAAAATAAACATCCTAATATTTACATGATTTATATACAAGAAACGGAACATTTAGACGGCAGCATGTCTGTTTAAAACATATTGAGTAGCGGCTAGCACTTTGGTTTGCGGTAGCCTAATAACTTCTTCGTGCCTTGCATAGCCCAAAAACCAAATAACTGCTGCTATATGTGCACACATTCCTATAGTTCGCGCTCCTGTTTTGCATTGGCAATAGTAGCCAAATATAGGACCATCTACTTGTTCAGCATCATTATCAGGAACAGGATTATAGCTAATTATTATTTGATATTTAATTTGATTTCTATGTCTAGATCTAATTCTAAGCCGAACGAGATTTAATTCGTTGAACACCGTATCAATTTCGAAAAAGTGGTTGCCCAGTTGGTGATTGTTATCCTGTATGTAAGAAGGTGCTAGTTTAAGTTGGAAAGTTCCGTAAGTTATGCGTCTTAATTGAGCTATATTTAGAACTGGAAAATTTTCTAATTGGTTTTGTTCTAAAGTTGCCCATCTGCCGTGCCGCCTCAACAAGCCTTCATTTTCCGCTCTAGCTTGTACATGATTAGGTTCGTTTACCATTTGAAGCATTTATTGTGCTAGTTCTTCATTTGCTTCTTCCATATGTAATGGTGGATGGTAGCGGTTTATTAGGGCACAGGCAACACGGAAAAATGTCCGCAAATTGGGTATTTGGGCAATTGAAAAGCAGTTACGAAAAATTTTAAATATTGACTGAACGTGTCCGTTTCGAGCTTCTACTACCCACCTTTGCTTAGTAATAATTCTGCTAGCGTTGGCTTCTACAGTTGGCAATTGACGTTTACCTTCTAGCGCTGGTGGAATTTGCACAGATATGCCAATATTATTTAAAAATTCCCGAGCATCTCGGTAGCCTCTATCCACAATCACAACATCGCCAGGTTGCAGGCAGTGTCTTAGTTCTTGATCCTGATTATATTGGTATCTTAATATACTCGCATCATTATTTCTTGGGTCGGAAAAGTATGGACCATGAACATCCAAAATATATCCATCTGGGGCAACAACTAGCACTGGCTTAACAAGATGGCAATGTTTGTGAACTGAATAGGACTGCCCGAGGGTCTGAAAATGTTTGCTACGCTCTATGTTAACATAAGTGGCATCGATACAAATAATGGCTTTTGGGTTTTCAGGTTCCTCATTAAATAACTCATTTGCAAATCTGGTAACGTGTTCAGTAATAAATTGGTTACGGTTTATGTGACGAGGTCCTAAATTCTGGGGCACAAAATTATTGGATAATGATTCCTTAACTTTTTGAATTGCCAATGAGACACCCTGTCTGCTACCATAAGAAAACATCGCCGCTAAAAACTTGTCTGAAAGTCCTTGACGTAATTTACATAAAAAACACAGTAAATCTTTTTTTTAACTTCTCTCCTTCTTCCGTAAATATTAATATTCGCACAAAGGTTGAACAATTCCCGAAATTGACCCCTGTTTAAGGATGACAGCGCACTTAGCTCCTCATCACTGAAATTGTTTTCATCCGAAAAAGTTTCATTTTTTGTGTTACTTTCTCGTATTGTTGTCAACAACTGATCCAACTCTGCCCCTTTTAAATTGTATGGCTTTTTAATGGACCTTATACCATTTTCTAATGGAAAAAGTAATAAACCATTCGCATCAAGATGGACAGGACAAACCTTACAAATACGAGGTATGTGTACTCCCTTTCGCATAAAAATATTTGTCCTTGTTTGTCCTGATAAATGTTGAATATTTGCAGCTTCATAATTGTTGGATCTGGATCATTTTCATAGACCTGAATTTCATCTATGATACCTTGATTGCAATTTGTACATAGCCTGGTATTACCATTTATGTTCATTGGCGAAAGTGAAAGTTCCTGTCGTCTTCTCTGAGCAATATTTATCTTCTGGTCGGCATTTTGTCGTAAAATGGTCATTTGTCTGGGATTCCCCACTATTTCACATACATAACACTGAAAGTTTAATCGAAAAGCCATTTTAATGCAAACTTAAATAATGACTAAGGAAACTTAGTTACAGGTGACATTATCATTTTAAGTAACTGGTTGTTATTAACAATCGAAAGTGTACATATGTATCAGGCTTATAGCTATATCTGTAATTTTTAATAGTATTAACTACTAATTTTTATTAAAACACCATGTATAGAATGATAGAAAGTACAGAATAATGAAAAATTACTAAATAGTATAATATGTAATTGTAACACTTGTGTATATCCATGCTAAAACTCACTGAAAAGCCATAATGCTTATTAGGCACTACCACTTTAACGCCCTGTATATCAAAAACTAGGTATTGGATTAAGTTGGTCCAATGACAAATATTGTTCAGATAGTTTTAGTCTATAACATACTAAAATTTCATTAAATTTGACTGTGGTCTAAAAACCCATAAGAGGTCCTTTGTCACAACAAAACCGTTTGGGACATATAAACTTTTAAAAACAGTCAGAATATAATGAGACAACCTGTATTTTGAGAAATAAGGATTGCTTAATTTGGAACACTATCCCTCGTATACACACAGTTTTTACAGATTTATTAGTTATTAGTAATAAAAAAAATTTCTTTCCTTAAAAATTCACAATTAAAATCGTTAACTGTGAAAACCGCATCTTATTATTTAGAACCGTTTGGAACATATAAACTTTTAAAAACAGTCAAAATATAATGAGACAACCTGTATTTTGAGAAATAAGGATTGCTTAATTTGAAACACTATCCCTCGTATACACACAGTTTTTACAGATTTATTAGTTATTAGTAATAAAAAAAATTTCTTTCCTTAAAAATTCACAATTAAAATCGTTAACTGTGAAAACCGCATCTTATTACTTAGAACCGTTTGGAACATATAAACTTTTAAAACAGTCAGAATATAATGAGACAACCTCTATTTTGAGAAATAAGGTTGCTTAATTTGAAATACTATCCTCGTATACACACAGTTTTTACAGATTTATTAGTTATTAGTAATAAAAAATTTCTTTCCTTAAAAATTCACAATTAAAATCGTTAACTGAAAACGCATCTTATTATTTAGAACCGTTTGGAACATATAAACTTTTAAAACAGTTGAATATAATGAGACAACCTGTATTTTGAGAAATAAGGATTGCTTAATTTGAAACACTATCCTCGTATACACACAGTTTTACAGATTTATTAGTTATTAGTAATAAAAAATTTCTTTCCTTAAAAATTCACAATTAAAATTGTTAACTGTGAAAACCGCATTTTATTATTTAGAACCGTTTGGAACATATAAACTTTTAAAACAGTCAAAATATAATGAGACAACCTGTATTTTGAGAAATAAGGATTGCTTAATTTGAAACACTATCCCTCGTATACACACAGTTTTTACAGATTTATTAGTTATTAGTAATAAAAAAAATTTCTTTCCTTAAAAATTCACAATTAAAATCGTTAACTGTGAAAACCGCATCTTATTATTTAGAACCGTTTGGAACATATAAACTTTTAAAAACAGTCAAAATATAATGAGACAACCTGTATTTTGAGAAATAAGGATTGCTTAATTTGAAACACTATCCCTCGTATACACACAGTTTTTACAGATTTATTAGTTATTAGTAATAAAAAAAATTTCTTTCCTTAAAAATTCGCAATTAAAATCGTTAACTGTGAAAACCGCATCTTATTATTTAGAACCGTTTGGAACATATAAACTTTTAAAAACAGTCAAAATATAATGAGACAACCTGTATTTTGAGGAATAAGGATTGTTAATTTGAAACACTATCCCTCGTATACACAGTTTTACAGATTTATTAGTTATTAGTAATAAAAAAATTTCTTTCCTTAAAAATTCGCAATTAAAATCGTTAACTGTGAAAACCGCATCTTATTATTTAGAACCGTTTGGAACATATAAACTTTTAAAACAGTCAAAATATAATGAGACAACCTGTATTTTGAGGAATAAGGATTGCTTAATTTGAAACACTATCCCTCATACACACAGTTTTTACAGATTTATTAGTTATTAGTAATAAAAAATTTCTTTCCTTAAAATTCCAATTAAAATCGTTAACTGTGAAAACCGCATCTTATTATTAGAACCGTTTGGAACATATAAACTTTTAAAACAGTCAAAATATAATGAGACAACCTGTATTTTGAGAAATAAGGATTGCTTAATTTGAAACACTATCCCTCGTATACACACAGTTTTTACAGATTTATTAGTTATTAGTAATAAAAAAAATTTCTTTCCTTAAAAATTCACAATTAAAATCGTTAACTGTGAAAACCGCATCTTATTACTTAGAACCGTTTGGAACATATAAACTTTTAAAAACAGTCAGAATATAATGAGACAACCTCTATTTTGAGAAATAAGGATTGCTTAATTTGAAATACTATCCTCGTATACACACAGTTTTTACAGATTTATTAGTTATTAGTAATAAAAAAAAATTCTTTCCTTAAAAATTCACAATTAAAATCGTTAACTGTGAAAACCGCATCTTATTATTTAGAACCGTTTGGAACATATAAACTTTTAAAAACAGTTGAATATAATGAGACAACCTGTATTTTGAGAAATAAGGATTGCTTAATTTGAAACACTATCCCTCGTATACACACAGTTTTACAGATTTATTAGTTATTAGTAATAAAAAATTTCTTTCCTTAAAAATTCACAATTAAAATTGTTAACTGTGAAAACCGCATTTTATTATTTAGAACCGTTTGGAACATATAAACTTTTAAAACAGTCAGAATATAATGAGACAACCTGTATTTTGAGAAATAAGGATTGCTTAATTTGAAACACTATCCCTCGTATACACACAGTTTTTACAGATTTATTAGTTATTAGTAATAAAAAAAATTTCTTTCCTTAAAAATTCACAATTAAAATCGTTAACTGTGAAAACCGCATCTTATTATTTAGAACCGTTTGGAACATATAAACTTTTAAAACAGTCAGAATATAATGAGACAACCTGTATTTTGAGAAATAAGGATTGCTTAATTTGAAACACTATCCTCGTAATCACACAGTTTTTACAATTTATTAGTTATTAGTAATAAAAAAATTCTTTCCTTAAAATTCACAATTAAAATCGTTAGCTGTGAAAACCCATCTTATTATTTAGAACCGTTTGGAACATATAAACTTTTAAAAGCAGTCGGAATATAATGAGACAACCTGTATTTTGAGAAATAAGGTTGCTTAATTTGAAACACTATCCCTCGTTTCTTTCCTTAAAAATTCACAATTAAAATCGTTTTCCTAATATAATGTTTAAAAATTACACAAACCGTTTAGCAGAATTTTAATTTTATTTATTGTTTTTATTAATCAATATGATAATTATTAATTTTTTTTTCAGGTAAGAAAATTTGCTGTATCTTTCTTTTGCTTGAGATTCTTATGTAAGTTTTCCTGCACCTTTATTTTAAATTACGCTTATTAATTCTTAACAATCTAATTTATATGGGTTTATCTGTTTTCGACTTAAGCTATTTATAATACTTTTGTATGTGAACAACTAAGCGAAGGCAAAGTATCATTATCGCACCCAATTTGTTTCAAGACAATGAGTCAGACATTATCTATAATTATTAACATTTTGCAATTAATTAGCAATTAGTGAATTAATTTTTCAAATAAAAAAAAGTAAAGGTCACTTTTTTGTGTGATCAGATTAATTTTCGAATTTGAAATTTAATATAATTAATGGTACATCTATTACTTAATTTTCCACAAGAATAACTCAAAATTATCAGTTTTCGCAGCACATCGTCGGACAAAATCGTGATTTTATTGTAATAATTTAGATTTCATCCAAGATTAGTTAATAAGCGGTTAGTTAGACGACCATGTATCATTGTTTCTATCTACCATATTATTAACGAACGCAATGTCCATACGCGTATGCGTTGCAAATCAATGTTAATTATATCTCCCCCCTTTTCCCTCGTTTCCCTTCAGTTATTAGGCATCGCTTTAATTTTTATCCCCCCTTCTCTCTTTCTCTCACTGGTTTCGGTTCACTTTTGTTTATTGTTAAAAATTGTATTAACCCCAAATTGTCTGTATAAAATGCCATATGTTTCAGTTAATTTACATTAATATTAACGGTTTTGTTAATAATGGACTTGACGTTTTCACCCCTCTTGGATGCGCAAATTTAATTTCAGATTATAGGGTGTGTAACCGCACACAAACACATATTGCTGCAACTTTAATAATAGTAAACGAAAAACATTAAAACTGATTAATATTTATGATGGGTGGGGATTATACGTATGACTGAAAAACTAAAAGAGGGATTATGTAGAATTATTAAAATAAAGCTTTTAATTAATTTAAATTAGTACATGGCGAACCTACAAAAGTGGTCTATTAGAATGTGTTTACGGAGATCATTTTTTAACAACGTTTCTGGAGTAACCTACCCGGTATACACATTCTAGCAAAAGTGCAAAAAAATTAATCATTAATTATGTAAAAAAAAAGGATGATGTGATGATTTCAAAACTGAAATAATAATGTTATCATTGCGGTTAAGTCTGAGTTATGCGAAAAATAACTTAATCACCTTGTCTTCAGCTACTGATAATCCCGTTCTGTGAACACTTTTACAATATCGAAACGTTTACACGTATTAAATACTAATAATAATAATAAGGATTTGATACGTGCACGTTTCAGATTGAAGCAACCATTCCTTACTATGTACATGTAAAGGTTTTTTGCATAGTTGATAAACTTCCGGGAAGTTCACCTGAAGTAAACGGGACTAGAAAGGATATGTTTCATTCAGAAGGTCCGTCACCATTTGTACGAACTTTGTATCTTATCGGAAACATGGTCAAATCGGAGGTCAAAATATAAAAATTATTAATATAGATATGATATATAATTTTCCCATCACCGAAGTTAAGCAACGTCGGGCGCGGTCAGTACTTGGATAGGTGACCGCTTGGGAACACCATGTACCGTTGTCTTTTTTTATGTTTTTATAATGTAGTTTTTAACGTTTAAGGTTTGGCAATGCTAGAAGAGCATTCTCAACTTGTTAATAGTTTATAAATAAATGAACATTTCTAAATTATTGTTAATTTCATTAAATACATGAATAAAAAGCTTACCTCGAGTAGGATTTGAACCTACGACCTGTACTTTGCTAGAGTACCGCGCTAACCATCTGCGCCATCGAGATTCAAGCCCTAATTGATGCAAATTTTTTCTTTATGTGTTTAATAAAATTAATAATAATATTTAATTACATATTTACCTTTGAACTTATTCGTTTATAACAAAACTTATAATAAATGAACATTTCGTTAAATATTAGCTCTCAAATTTTGTAATTATTTATTTAGTTTTTAACACGTTCAGCACTATGTGTATCTTTTTAGATATACATTATCTTAGACAATGTGTACCCAAAAAGATACACAAGCACTATTTCGTTTTAGGTGTTGTGTACCTTTTACGCGCACGTTTTTAATACATGTTATATGGCCTACACGAATTTCCTGCTATATTTGGCTTTGGGGCTCGGTTGTCTCATTAAATAAAACTATATTATATAATAAAACAAACATTATTTTGTAAAAAAAATTATTTTGAAAAATAATGAGCCTTCTCTTTAGGTTGAAAAAGTAAAGTTAAACGAAAGAAAAATATTTTAACACAAAAAAAATGCAAGCGAGTAGCATTGAAACACGGCCGACAAATCGTATTCTTGCATATAGAACATTTCGTAGATACTTGGGCTGTTCTAACTAATTTTCCGTAGATTAGTTTTCCTTTTCTACCATATTTTTCTTAGCATTTTACTCAGCGCCCACGAACTATTTTGGGTACCACTTACTACAACGACGTAAAGCAGATCCGTATGTCGCCATTTGGTCACTAAGATAAATGATTTGCCGTTATTGTATTCTGTAACTGACTTCATTAGGTGACTGTTTTAGGTCTGACTAGTTGTACGTATTCCACGCCTCGCTTGTCGCGCCATTTTAGTACAATAATACCATCTTTTGTTTGCTTGGCCGACATCTCACCTCTTTTTATTTTAGCTCCCATAACATATCTTGGCAAGTATTTTCTGTTGGACCTCAACGTACCTACCAGATGAGTCTTTCTGCGTCTCAAACGATAAGCGAGCGGAACGCTTGTATAGTAATTATCCTTATACACTGTTCTACCCTCGTCTAAAAGGCCATCTGTTAGCGTCATGACGGTTTTTCAGTTTGTGGATCTTTTGATTTACCGCAGAAAAGCGAAAGATTTCATGTATAGCCTTTTTCAGTGCACAGCTTGTAAACTTTTATACCATACTTCGCTGCCTTGTTCTAAAAATAGAAGCAAAAATGATGTTTTCCCTCACTCTTGGATAAATTTTCTATAATGCTATCTCTCTTTTATACATGTAGTTTCTCTATTAGAAGTGACCACACGACGTAAAATGAGTCATTCATTTTTAGCTACTTTTAATTTCAGCAAATTACATGATATCATAAGTTCGAAACATACGAAACGTTGGTTGGTAAGCGCAAACTAGTAGCGCGTAAAAGTGTCATTGATCGAGTATTTTTTTTAGCGACTTTTTAGTTTCTGCAAATGGCATTTACAGATTGTCATGGATACATAATTGAATTCGAATTCAGGGTGTGTTTTTACGGTACATGATACCGAGCTGGTAGTGTAGTGGTGGCACGACCTGTTTAGCATTCGGCAGGTAGTGGGTTCGATTCCCGTTACCGTCTACCTTGTATGAGGTTTAGTATATCAACCATGTGCTACTTAGGCTAATGCTGTAGTATTCGATCTTATCCTGACAACCTTTTACACATACATATAACGTAATGTATGTATTTGCTGGGAATCCATGATTCTGAAGGAGCTTGAAATTAACACTTAGGATAAAACTGACCTTTCCTACGGTACATGCAAAACGGTGAAGTTGGTTGTTGTTGTCTGGAGCTAAACATCAGTGCTATATGGTAGGCTTCATTTTGTTTAACGTAAAATGTGTCAATGGTGAGGAATTTTTTTATTTTTGCATACCTTTTTACACAGTCAATAAAAAGGTTTTTCTAAAAGTTCACGTAACTTTGAAGAACTATGTTGACCACTGGTAGAGTTACCAAAGACTAAAAAAATATGACTTTTGGTATGGAATAACGGTATTTAATAGTATTTTCAAAACGTTCTCTGTTTACCACTAAATCGTAAATAATGAGTTCATGTTTATTAATGTACATGGCTATCGCATAATGACTCGGGGTCGACTACGAAATTTTAGGTTTTTAAAGGACTGTCTGATAGGTCTCAATTCTCACAACCTGTATACGATTCAAAATACGTTCACTAGCCGTTATTCGGTTCATTGCTGGAAGTAAATGTTTTCTAAATCATGGGTAGCTGCTATTACAAAACCATTCTTTCAACGTAGTGTTCAAAAATCAGTGTAACTTTGCTGTAGTTAATATTTTATGTTGAATCAAAAATCCCTATTTTTGGAAACCTAACCATTTAAAGAAGGTGACATAAATTTCAAATCGTGTATCCATGGATGCATCAACAGCCCCATTTTATTTCTAAAAATTAATTGATTATGCATTTTATAGCGCAACTAATAAATAAAATATTAAAAATTGGACCTGTGTGAAATTGTCGACTTTCCTGCAATAGATTTTGCGTTCTTGGTGGAAGTTAACAATAATATTTTAGCAATGTGTTACACGATCAAAGCGTCATATAGTGCTTATAAAGTCAAGGAGGTTGCACACTAACTACAATGGAAATGGACAGGGTCGTGGTAAGACGATAAATATCCTTAGAGTGCCTCCACAATCTGAGCTTTCAGTATAAACCACTTTGGATGTAAACAAGCACGTTGAAGAACTTGAAAATCTAAAAGTATTAACAACCCTAACTGAACTATTTGTTTCATCCTCGTATAATGAGCTAATATTTATGATTAACAACAAGAATTCAAAATTGATAAATAACACCGTATGATTGTAATTGAGTACGTCAAGATTCCTTTACAAAAGCTCAATAAATTTATTTTGGCTCAAAATAATAAATACATTTTGAAAACACCAAAGTTCAATTAATATTAAAAACAAAAAAACAAGACACCTAACTTTGAAATTATATATATATATATATATATATATATATATATATATATATATATATATATATATATGCATACTTTTGCCCTCTATCGAATAGCATTATCAATTTTAATATGTAACGTTTCGTCTTTCCAGGACCATCATCATTTTTTTTTAATACGGTCCAGGAAATTTTATTACATTTTTTGCAAGATTAATAACCCCTAATACTGTACTGACTCACCTCGAAAAAGATCCAGACGTTTTTTCTTGAAAAATTCATCTTCAATGTATTCGTTCCAAATTTATCCAAATTTTTAATTTAGATTAACTATGTTTATTGAATCGTACACTTTAAGTGTCGTTAGACCCTGTAAAATTCACCTTGTTATTTAAAGTATGTATTACCATGTGACCATGTAGTCCATAAGTTGCTGCGTCAAAATGATACGTCATGTCATTTCTGAAATATACCCAGTGTTAAAAGTATTTTTTATCACTTTAAAGAGCTGTAACTTCTTCAGGAAGCACATTTGTACTAAGGTATGTTTGATTTCATCGATCCCATTTAACCTAGGGAAGTTGTAGTTATGCTTGTCCCTATACTTATGGGACACTGTATATTGAATACACTCAGTATATTCGATTCAACAAATTGGTGAAATATTCTCTATATACTTTTGAATTCATCCTCGTGTATTTGTTAAAATTACTCTATATGAATAAAATGAATAGACATGAATAATCCGTAAACGTGAATCGAATAATTCGTGATTAAACGTGAATCTACTTTGCTTTCTTACCAACAATGCAAACAAAAAAAGACGTATAATTGATTATTGGATTTAGCAAATTGCGCTTATAAGTAGAATAGCTACTGCACTTCTAACCCACTTTTGTCACTAGAAAAGTCACTAGATTTCAAGGTTAGTAACACTGCCCGTATCTTTTTCAAGGTCAGCGTAACCGCTTCAAGGTCACGTGTCAGGAAATAGTCAAGGTCGCTCTCATTGTCATCTCAAAGTTTATTTGCACGTACGCGCACCCCGCTTCAAAGTCAATGTTTATTTTCAATTGCAAGAGAGATACTATGGGGATCTACTTTGATGTCCCTGCGTCGAAGTCATCGGCATTTCAAGGTCGCTCTCAACCTACGTATATTCTTCATGGTCAAATAGGGTAATCTCCCCCAAGTCAATGGCGGATCCTAGACCACTCTTCCGCTATACTTTTTCTATGAGTGTTTTGCTCAAGGCATCATACACACAGCAATTCTTGGTTGGGCTAAGGTGTTAATTCTTATAAATCAATTCTCAAGGTTAGGGGTATTAAATAGGCCTTTCAAGGTGTGGGGGGATTCTACCTTTCAGGGTCACCAAGCAATTCTTGGCTGAGTCCAGACGTTAGAAATCAATTATCAAGGTTGGGGGTATCATTCAGATTGTCGTTGTCTATGCTAAAATGTGAGTCAAAGTTCTTGTATTGGCTAAATTGTAATAAAAATATTATGCTTACAGCATGTGTATACATACAGAGGTGATCCATTGTTGAAGTAATTCTTGGCCTGAGTCAGGGTCATAATTCCTAGAAATCACCTTGTAGGGCTATCAGACAAGATCGTTATCTAGGTCAATGGTAGCAATTTTCAAGGTCATAAGTCCTAAAAATGAACCGGCCGGGGTATCCCAATACATGGCCGGTAAAGATATATAGGAGGATGCTCTTCGAGGTCACGTATTCTATAGGATTCACTTTCTTGTTTTCAAGGCCATTGCGTACACACATGACCTGCTTATATTCTTCAAGGCCACGTATAGTGATCCACTTATTAATTTATTAAGGAAAACCCGCAAGTGAATTAGGTCAAAGTCACGTACACTTTCACCTGCAGTGGTATGGTAGTTCATGGAATGGTAGATTGTTATCTATGCTAAAAGTAGGTCAAGGTTAAATGAGACTTATATTGACTAAATGCTCTTCAAGGTCAAATCTAAAAATAGAAATGAGATAATCAGCAGGGGAGTGGGTTTAAGTAGATGTGGAAGCGGTTAAGGTATTTAAGTAGTAATGTGCAAATAAAATTGATTCAATATGTGGATGTGCCACGCTGCTGAATCATGGACCAAAGCTGAAGATGCACCTACAGCCGTGGTATGTTTACTTCAACATTTGACGACACTGACTTTTTTCAAATCTAGTTACTTTTCTAGCGACAAAAGTGGGTTAGAAGTGCAGTATCTATTCTACTCTTATAAAACAATAGCGTTATGTTTTTTACTTCCATAAATAATCTAGGACCTTGACATAAATACGCCAAGTGACTATAAATTTGACATTAATTGAAAAATAAATAAATGAAGTTTCTATATATTAACCAATATAATTTCTTGAAACAAATAGTTAAAATAATTCTCTGACTAAACTATGTCTCCAACATGTAAAATAAATAGGTATCTTTCAAATGAAAGGAAGTTTAACCCTCTACTAAGTTAAATGCGCATCAATTTGGCAATAAATAGAATTCAACGTCTAGACGATCAAATTCCTTATATTCTAATTTCTTACATTAATCTCTGTGATTACTGTAGCATCACTTGCACTTTTAATACTTTGATTTTAATATCTCTCACAATTTGTCCCGTGATCACTTTTTGTCTGATAGTGCTTTACTAACAGTTTAGACTTATTAATCAATTCTTAATGATTATTTACACATGTGTTAGTCTTCACATTTAATATCAACAACGGGGTTAAAATTTAACCTTCCTTCATTCGTTATTTAACAGGTTGATCTTATTTACACATTATTACTTTGTTTATTTGCACAACACGCACAGATACCGCAAAGTTTTTATTGTGATAATCAAAGAGCCTGTTAATTAAACTGCGCGCTTACTTAGTCAACACTTCACCCTCACCGAACAAGCATCATAACTAAAGGTTGGCTGCAGACACTAAATCATAATTCCCTATTTTTTAAATAAGTACCTCTCGGCATTTTAAAAACGTCATCAATTTTATAGCGCTTACTCAAAGTCAACTACTCTTGAAGTTGTTTAAGTATCACATGATCGCGCCGAGAAGAAAATCTGAAACGACTCTATGCAATCGAAAGTTTTTATTGTGATAATCAAAGACCCTGTTAATTAAACTGCGCGCTTCACTTCAACCTCACTGAACAAGAACCCTAACTAAAGGTTGGCTAAGGACACTCTAAATGAGAATTCCTTTTTCTTAAATAAGTACCTCGCAGCGTTTTAAAAACGTCATCCATTTGTCGCGCTCACTCAAAATCAACTACTCTTGAAGTTGTTTAAGTATCACATGATCGTGCCGAGAAGAAAATCTGAAACGACCCCAACGCAATCGAAACTTTCAAATCTACGCCATTCTGAAATTTTAAAAGAAAAATATAATTTTATGAAATCTCTAGATTCGATTTTCAAATTCACTCCATAGGATGTCCAAAGCGTAACCTCAACTTTCTATGATAATCTCATAGAACGACGATTACTTTTGCGCACAGAACAGTAACTTTTAATGCTGTTTGTCCTTCAATGATACGTAAAATTTTTTATTTTACATTTAGGTCAATTATATGCATAAAACATGCGTGAAATACTCGAACTATATTTTATACTGAGTTGGTTCCAAAACGCATTTGTTCCACACTACTCTTTTGTGTTAATTCCAAATATAAATTTCCTTATAGAGCTTCGGCTAGTGAACAGAATTTCCAGCGTTGTTCTTTGTGGGCATAAATTTACGACGATTTAACATAAGCCATTGGCGTAACGCACGCAAGATATACAAAAAATTACTTATTTACACATTCCAACTTATTATACATGGTCTCAAGTATGAAATGGTGCGACATAATACGTAATAAGCCACGGCGTACTTTAGTACTCCGTGAATAACCATAATACTTCATTATGTCACAAATAAATATGCAAAGATTACAATTAATGTATGCAATGTCTGAGTGTGAGAATATGAGAAGCTATCAAAGTTTATGATTTTTTTTATGAAAAATTAAGTAATATGTGGCTATTCCTTTCGTACTATTGGTGGGTAATATATAATAAACTTTTTTTAATTTCAAGGACCAATTATATATAATGAGCTCATTTCTTCATCTATTTCGAGGACTAAGATTTTATTCGTGTTTGTACAGTAGATACGTAATAGTTATTTATGTATCAAGGGCGTAAAACATGCGTTTATACACCGCAACGTATAAGGGCCAGGGCCGTCAGGAGAGGGTTATTAACACGTAAGGTGCATAAACGCTGTTTGCACCCGAAATACATACAAAATTGAAGTTGTATGAGTTTTATATCGCAATATTATCAAAACTCGCCTTGTGTAAATAGTTTGTATTCGTTATAGAGAAAGTAGATCTGTATTATGTGTTTTGTAACTGTGGTTTCATATTAGTTGTGTTGATCGGCATATTTCCACAGTTCTTGCTTTTTTCAGCGCGACGTTTCGGTAGCAGAACTTTGCTTCCGCCATCAGGTTTAGGCTTAAGAAGGACTGTTTTCGCACTGGAGTCGAATTCATATGTATGACTTTTTCCCAAGCACTTGACTACTCTCAGATTCGAACTTCTTTCACTTACAAGTCTTGACACCTGTACCGCTGAGCCACTGAGTAATCCAATATATATTTTTTAGAACTTTTTCGTGGTTGCGCAGTAGTTTATTGCGCACGTTGCGCAGTAACTTATTACGCAGGTGTATTGCGCTTAAGCTCTTGCGCATTATTGGAATCCATATAGGTTTCATTTCTACACTAGCTTGGTTTATTGGATTTTCTGCTAGTGCGATGTGCGAAAATACGAGGGCGTATTTTTATGTTATCTACCTAGCCATGAAGAAAAGCACATAGAGAACAAAAAAATTATTTTTTTACTTAACTCCCTTCAACACTAATATACTTATTCCATCTTTTTTTCAATTGCCCCATACCTCAGAAAAAAATTCCTTCGGTAACTCTGCAAAATATTCTCAAGAGCTTCTTTGAATTCTTCATCTGAAGCAAAACGCTTTCCCCTGAGATGCTTTTTTAAATTTTTGAATAAGAAGAAGTCTGACGGAGCTAGGTCGGGACTATAAGGTGGATACCTTAACTCCACAATCATTGATTATCTGCTGAACTTTGATTGCCTTATGAACATGAACCCTACAATTGTCGTGCAGCAACAAGTTTTTTTGTGGATAAGAATGCGGACGTTTTTCCTTCAGAGCAGTTTTAATTTTTAATTGTTTCCCTAGGCCTCCCATTTATGGTACACCCCCTCAGAATATATTTAATAAGAAAGACTCCTTCAACATCCCAGAAAACAGCTGCCATCCGTTTTTTCCAAAAAATTGTCTTGGCCTTTTTTGGTGGTGGAGAGTCCGTATGAATCCACTGCATGGATTCTTGTTTAGTACGAGGGTCCTAGTGATGTACCCAAGTCTCGTCCCCGGTGATAATTCGAAATAAAAATTGTTTGTCCCTCTCCAACTCGGCCAATTTTTTTTGAGTAACTTCTTTTCTGTACAGTTTTTGTTCAGGTGTAGCAATTTGGATATCCACCTTCATACCCAAATCGTTATACAAAATTTTGGGACACTTGTTTCGGATATACCGACTTCATTGGCAATGACAGAGATCTTTACGCGCCGATCTTTCAGTACCAAATTTTCGACTTTTCGCACAATGTCTTCAATTCGAACTTCAACGGGTCGTCCGGACTTTGGGTCATCATTGATTTATTCTCGACCCCATCCAAAGAATTTAGATCAATATTTTACTTCCCCATACACAGCAACCATTCTTTCATGAATTGCTTTTGGACCATTGCCTTCTTTTGTCAGGAACTTTATTACACTGCGATGTTCAATCTTAGCACTCATTTTATCCACAACTAGACAAATCTCTGTAAACGGCATAAACTAAACACAACTTAGCACGTGTACTTCTAACAGTGACATCAATTTTTTAATAATGTGTTTGACATTGTCACTTTTTTGTTTCATAGCTAGGTAGATAACATAAAAATACGCCCTCATAGTTATTCTTCTTGTGACTAGTAAGCTGAGAAAACAATAATCTGTATACATACGTTCGCGTTACCATAGCAACTAAGGCACTAAGACTAGAATATGTGTTCGCCATCTTTACCTAACTACTAACTTGAATGTGAATTCTGAAACTGTACCGCCCGCGTTCGCTGAAGTAGTTCGCGGGCACTAAAGTGGCATTTTACGGCCGCTAGATAGATTCATAAAATGTGCTTTATAGTCCGAGATTGCATAAAATTTTTTTTTAATTTAGAGGGCCAAATTCGCTGAATTGAGTTCATTTCCTCATCTACTGTACAACTTTGCGACCTTTTTTGGGAAAAATAAAGAAATGTGGCATTATTTTTTGAGCTGTGTGTTTAATTAGAAATGCGTGACAAACTTGTTTTGGTACGTAGGCTAAATCATTTGAATTTCGAGGGCCAAATATTTTAAATAATCCTCACCTATCGTATACAATTCATGAATATAAGAATTTTATAAAAATTTACGAACTTTTTTGAGAAAAATAGGAAATTTGTGGGAACATCATTTGACCTACAGCTACTTTCTGTTCTCTCTGGCTTATGTTAATGCCCCCTATGTATCTATCTCTGTCGCTCTCGTGGAAATTCTCTATGTGAATTAATATCCATATAGTTATACTGCTTACATTGGTACTATTAATAGCAGTAGCATAATTGTAGTGTAATTAAAGAGAGTAGTTGTATTGCAGTGAGATAAGTGGTATTACTGTGGAATTAATGGTATTAGAGCGGAATTAATAATATTATAGCGTAATTGGTGGTATTAGTATGGAATGAGTTGTTATTAGATTTGAATTAGTGGTAAACAGCTTTCTTTAGGGCTGTGAGGGCATTAGTGGTAACTAGTTCCAGAACCGTAATATTAGAATCGATTTTACAAAGTCTTGTTGATTTTACTATGAGGAACTCTCCATTAAGTGTGGGTTTGGTATAATTTTTTGCTGGACCAATTTTTTTGTTATTGGGAACTCTTATACAACATGAAAACGAAACGTTACTCAGAACTTGTCAAAAATTGGTGTACCTTTTAAAGAGGTATCTACACTTTTTGTTCTAAAGTTGATGATTTTCGATATACTCACAAAAGTTGCTTTTCTAGAACTTTTCACTCTACGAGAGACATTTGTAATCCTTTTGCTATAAAGTGAATAGTTTCCCAGATATTAAGTGTTTGAAAACTCACCCTACGAGGTCATTATTGCCACTAAATTTTAAACAAACCGCTTGAGCATTTAGTGCAGTCTCATCGGCTGCCCTTATTTAGTCAGGGAATACCAACGGCATTATTGATAGCTAACGGTATTGTTGATAATATGTGAACAGTACTGATGTTACTCCAATATCTTGTCAAATAATGCCAAATTGGCATTTGATGTATACAGGGTGAATCTTATCTAATCCGCCAAAATTAAAGGAGTACTAGAACTCATCATTCTAAGCAAAACAGTTCATATGTAGGTGGGTCCGGAAATGCTTTGTTTCCGAGATACAGGGTGTCAAAGTTGAAAAAATAAATCGCGTTTTATTCAATATCTTTCGACTGTTTCGAAATAATTTCATGAAATTTTTTATATTGGGGTTTTTTGGGATGACAAATTCAAATCTTTTCTGCTAAAAAAAGTGAAGTTGCTAAGAGCAGACACATAAGTAAACAAGTAAGAATCCCCATTGTTAAACCTGTCAAAAGAATACCCTCCGAAAATGTGTATGCATCATGAGCTTTAAATGCGTTTTTCTCGGAAAGGGTTGCTCCTAGCGACCTCACTAAGATATACCTTTTTTTAGCAGAAAAGATAGGAAGATCAATTTTTCGAGTCCAAAATGGTATACAGTGTAGCACAAAAAAATTGCGACGATTTAAAGGGGTCGAAATGGTTGCCGCTGGCGCCCCCTAGAAACCACAACTAAATGGACTAGAAATTTAAATTTGTCATCCCAAAAAACCTCCACATACGAAATTTCATGAAATTATTTCGAAGAAACAGTCGAAAGATATTGAAGAAAACGCGATTTCTTTTTTCAACTTTGACACCCTGTATCTCGGAAACGAAGCATTTCCAGACCCATGTACATATGAACTTTTTTGCTTAGAATTATTATTAATTATTAATTATGGCGGATTAGATAAGATTCACCCTGTATATTTTAGGGCAATGAATGAATAGCCGCTCGATAGCTTGGTTATGTTCATATTTTATGATGATCCTTAAGTAACCAAAGAAATTGGTTATGTAATAACAGATACAGAAAATTTAAATATACATGTATTGTTTTTCAAAATTCAATCAAAAACAATGAAAAACTGGTGAGAACCTTTGCGAAATCAAGGAAAATCTTGGATATACTCAGAAGGGGTTCAGAACAAAACGCGAAACGTTGGAGATTTTAGAAAACACGTAAATCATTAAAAACAAAAGAAAGAAAATATTGAACTTACCCTTATACCCACTGTCTTTAAAAAAGGGTGAGCGTAACGAAAAGAGTTTTTAGGAAAATTATATGTTGTAATATGGCAAAGTTAGAATATGATTCGAAACGCAACTATATGCAAAAAGACATATTTTTAGAAATTATTAGTGAAATTTTTCACTATAGGAATGTCGAGGAACAAAAACGGAACTATCTAATTAGTAGTCCTTAATTAACGTGTACGAAGTTCTTGTGATTTGAAAGTCACGATTTTGATGGATATAAATTTAGATCCGTACTTGCCCTTTAAATTGGAAATTATGTGGTTTCCTGAAACCTACGTTATCTTCGTGTTGTACTGCGAGTATCAGAAATCAATATCAAAGTTGGCTCAGTATATATATATCGAGTGTATAAAGACGTCATACGCAATTTAAGGTACTTCCTTTTTAAACAGTTGAAAGCGAATATTCGCGAAAACGAAAATTGATTTAACGGAACCAAGTTTTAGATATATACATGTATGTGTGTGTGTGTGTGTGTGTGTGTGTGTGTGTGTGTGTGTGTGTATGTGTTATTCAATATGCATATATATATATATATATATATATATATATATATATATATATATATATATATATAAGGATAAAACATCCACAACCCTTTCCAGTTTTTCTCGAGTTAAAAGTATTTACACACGACTAGCATTTTCTTTGGAAAAATTTTGTAGAAGGGGAACACCCTCGTCAATTTTGAATTATGTAGGTTTTTCCGGTGAGGCTGTATGTAGGAAATCACGTTTTGTCAGATTCGATTTTGATGGGGTCACAATTTAGAAAAATACTTTAATTATCGTGTCATCTCTTTCTTTTCTTTATCTAAATCATTCTTGATTTTTCAAATCAGCATATGTTCATAAACTTTTCGAAGGGTGAAAGGGGTTTAAGGTTGCCGCAGCGCCTGGCGCGCCACGGAATGGCCCGGATTGATGAGACGGGGGTTAGACGTAACCCAAAAGCGCGTTGTCTACTCAGAGATTCTCAAAATTTTTGATTTTCATTAATCAATTGTAAATTAATTTGTTGACGTTTTTAATGCGTTTAATTGGATTAGAGTGAAAGTCGTGAGGCTCGAAGTGTGAAGGGTTGATGGTGGAGAGGTGTGATTATGTAGGGGTGGAGGTAAGGTGTGAAGCTGGTTTACTGTTCAGGCTCGTTATCAATGAAAGCGATATGAATTTTAAAGCGTAAAATGTTTTAAAGTACTGCTGGACGACGCGACCATGACTATTGATTTGACGCAGACGACGCCGTGAGCAGACGGCCGACACGATGCTTCCGCGCCACCCCCATTTCGGGTACACCACGATGTTCTACACTTCTCGCTGTACTTGTTATGCATGTCAGTTTCGCTACTATCTCCAATTACGACTGTCATTTTATTAAAATGAAAATACAACAAAATCTAATTAATCGAAGAAACTTCGGATACGAGTACGAGAAAGTTTGTCATCTCAGGTAAGTGTGTGCCCGTATAGGACAGAAGAGCGAGTTCAACAGCCTGTTAAGACCGCGAATAACACACAAGTTGAACCGTCTACAAGAGGTCTACTTGAAAATCTACCTGTTCGATGCCTTACAGATAGATAGATGCATTAACGCCGAAAGAGATTAAAACATTTACGTAGGAAGCCGAGCATTACAATCACGCCCTTATTTTTTTAACTTAAAAACTTTGCAACTTTTACATTCAATTCCCCAAAATCACGTTAATTTAATAAAATTCAATATGAATTTGAAAGTAACCCTTGTTTAAAATAAAGATGCTGTGTTGCGTTTTCCTCGAAAACGGTTAGCCATGCTTCCTGGAACACAGACGAAGTAGATTCGAAGGAATAGTCTAAGATTATACTGCCTTATCGTGCAAATAGTACACCAAACTATAACAGATAGAGTAATTTTTTCTTAGAATTACGCTTTCTAGGGGTGGACTGATGAGGGGATTATGGAAAAGTGGGACATTCTGATTAAACTAAGGGTTAGAAAGTTAGGAAATTATTCATGTAGGGTTGCAAGCGTCACGCTTTAGCTTGTTGATCGGGAGATTACAAGTTTATTTATCATTTAGTTGATTCGATTCTAATATCACCTTTTTCGGTAATTCAAACCGCATTTTGAGTATAAGAAAGAGATGTTTTTAAGATTTTTGGGAATTTTAGAGTTCAATGGAAGAATATTTATTTGTCTCAGAAGTACTTCAATGACATTTGGTTTAACTGAAAGGATCTAAGTAGGTTTTTCATCCCAGCTTCCGTGTGTCGAAAAAAATGTATCTATGTAGAGTTCCGCTTTCGCTATCTATATATGAGGAACTAATAAATATATACAGGGTGTTGCTAAATTCTATCAACAACGATTCACAGTAAAATTTGAAATAACGATAAAAAATGTAAGCTCCTCAAGCATTTCGTTTTTAAAACATGGTGTTAGGTGTTAAAGCTTAAAAATAAAATCGTTTTTCTCTTAAACTCATAACGACTTCACTTTTATTTTTATAATTTGGTGAACAGGTTTCTTTTAAAATGCTCAAATTCTGACACAAAATCTATTTTGGACCCCCCCCCCAGATTCTTTTTTAATTCTGCATTGATTAGTAGAAAACGCATAACCTTTGGCTATGTTAAATTTAGCCATAAATGAATAATGACCTAATTTTTATTAATTTATTACAAGTTTTGTTATGAGCGAATCAGTTCAAAGGTAAATATATAATTATAGTTCTACATACATAAACACAACATTTACATCGATTCTGGCTTGAATCTCGATAGCCTGGTTGGTTAGCGCGGTAGTCTAGCAAAGTACAGGTCGTAGGTTCAAATCTTACTCGAGGTAAACTTTTTATTTATGTATTTAATAAAATTAATAATAATTTTTAATTGTTATTAATTAATCTCTTGTCAGTTTGGTAGTCCATAACTTATGTTTGTGTTTTTAACTGCAGATCATCTCAAAAACGCTTAACTTGAATATACTCGAAGATTTTGAGTTTTCTATTCGGAAATAAACAAGGAATTGGAAAAAAAACAGGGGGGGTGGGCGGACTTTTTAATGTCCTTTAGTTCAAAAACTAAGCGCCTGACGACCTTACATATGTATTCTCATTTTATCAGAGCGTTATATATACAGGGTGATTCACGTAAACTGTTTGTAAGAATATTACGAAAATTATAGAACTTATAAAAAAATGTTTAACACAAAAGTTATTCGTGTGCGTAAATGCAAGTTTAGTGTCCCAAGGTACCCTATCTTTAAAAGTGTAATTTGAACTTATTCGCAATAATGCAAATTCAAAAACAAAACAATCTCTAAGGGATATGTCTTGACTATACTAACAATAAAGCTACTATTTCTCAAATTAATTACTTGCGTTACATTGACTTTCCTGGCAACAATTAATAAAATTTTACATTTTTTTTTATGGTTGTGGACCTGAACAGGCTAAATTTGGCCTATCGTGCTAAAGCACTCAGGAACACTTAGGAGGATGGATAGAGGGATAATTAATTGCCAATCGATGCCTATGAACAGCTACCTTAAATTTTCTCACATCATAAGTGAGAGGAATGCAGGAACTAGGGAGATCATTCCAGAGTTTAGAAGCCGTGTAGAAAAATGTGGATTGCGCCCGTTTGGTACGACAAGTGGAGATTTGTACTGCATACTGATGATGTGAATGAGCGAACCGAGTGTTTCTCGCAAAAATAGCCCGCTATGGTATCAAAGAATATAATTCAGCAGCACAATAGCCGTTGTAATAACGATAATACAAAGAAAGAACTGAAACCATCCTTCTATGCGCAAGGGACTGTATGTGAGAAGTTAAGGACAGGTCATTTATAAGCCTAATCGCTCTTTTTGAATACGATCAACGATATCGAGAGCGTATTGGGGAGCACTAACCCAGAGGTGAGAATTATATTCCAGATGAGGCCGAATTTGGGCCTTATACAGCAGAAGGAGTTGTCGAGAGGTAAAGTACTGCTTAGATCTGTACAAAAGCTATTTTACGAGCAGCTGTTTTGGTAGCTGACAGAAGATGGTCAACCCATGAGAGATTTGAAGATACAGTCATACCCAACAGAGCAATAGAGTCTGAAAACTTAAGAACTGAGCCATTCATACTTAGAACAGGAAATGATCGTTCTTTTTTGACGGACACAAGGCAACACTGAGTTTTGTTAGCATTACATTTAACTAGATTATTGCTTCCTCATTCGAGAATACGTTGAATATCTTTGTTGATTGAATTTGCCATGTCAGCTTTAATTTGTTGATTTGACATAGAAGGTGGATTATCACTATGAGTAGACTGAGATGAACTACAGTGAAGAGTGCTATCGTCAGCAAAGCAATGGATGGGGTTAGTTGTTGAAGAAATAAGGTCATTTATGTACAGCAGAAAAAGTGTAGGCGCTATAACGGATCCCTGTGGTACGCCCGCGTTAATGCCAACTTCTTTTGAAAAAAAAGCCATCAACTACGACACGTATTCGTCTTTTATCAAGGAAACTAGAAACCCAGTTGGTGAGCGTATCATTCAACCCAAACGAGGTGAGTTTGGCAAGTAAACATTTATGCCAAACTTGGTCAAATGCCTTTGAGATATCTAAAGCGACTACAACTGTTTCACCGGACTGCTCTACTGTATTGTTCCAAACTTGAGTCACATATGAAAGAAGATCACGTGTTGAACAACTTTGCCTAAACCCATATTAGTGGCCACTAAGGAGTTTGTTAGTTTCAAGGAACGTGAGCAATTGCTAATTGATGGCTTTTTCCATGATTTTAGACAAAATGGAAGTGATGGCAATTGGTCGGTAGTTTGAGGGATCGGTCTTATCGCCTTTTTTGGGAGTAGATTGAACATTTGCTAACTTCCATGAAGAAGGGAATTCTCCAGAAGACATAGAGATCGTATAGAGCTTAGATAGGACTGGTACTAGTTCGGGGGAACATTTCTTTAAGACAATAGCTGGGATACCGTCTGGACCAGTCGCCTTATTGAGATCAAGCCTACTGATGATCGATTCCAAGAGCTTGTACCGAAAATGAATTGGTTTCATAGCGTATGAAGAAGAGTTGACTAGGGCCACATCTTTTCCAGAATCATTGAGGCATGAGTTTGATGCAAACAAATCCACAAAAACATTGACTTTGTCTACAGAATCAGCAACTACCGATCCGTCAATAGATATCAGGGGGGTAAATGAAGATGTTCCAAAGTTTTTACTAATGGCTTTAGCTAAAGACCAAAATTTACGACTGCCTAAAGGAGATGTAGCTATTTCATTGCATTTTCGTTGTTCGAACAACTTTTTAGTTTTAGTGATGACACTTTTGCAGATATTTCTAGCACCAACGTATTCTATATGACTGTCGGCCGCTTTATTAGATTTCCATTTAATGTAAT
This sequence comes from Vesta saturnalis, assembly GCA_036346205.1. NCBI lineage: Eukaryota > Metazoa > Arthropoda > Insecta > Coleoptera > Lampyridae > Vesta > Vesta saturnalis. The sequence continues at coordinate 3,434,585 of JARFJB010001594.1, forward strand.
ATTTATTTTTTAAAGATATTGCATCAGCACAAGCCTTATTGAACCAGGGTTGCGAACGTGAATGACCTATACGGTACTGTTTTTTGGAAATGTAATATTCCATTCCCATGAGGATGACTTCAGATACTGAAAGAGCGATGTCCGAAGAAGAGGACGACTTAAAGCAATATCCACGCCATGGAAAGGTTGCAAAGAAATCCCGTAAATCACTCCATCGAGCTGACTTAAAGCACCACAAGGTTCTATTGGTTTTGCGAACAACAGTGGAATTAGGTACAGTAGAAATGATTTCTATTAGACAATGGTCGGAGAGACCTAAATGCGAAAGAACGGAAGTTTTATAAACAAGAGGGTTTGATGTAAGAAAGAGATCTAGAAGGTGTGGAGTATGGTTAGGGTTATCAGGGATTTTTGTGGGTTCAGAAATCATTTGTGTGAGACCACATGAAATAGCAAATGTTTCTGCACTATGACTAGCAGGATTTGTAGTAGACGAAAACTGAAGCCAATTAGAGTTATGAACATTGAAATCGCCTACAATTGAGATATCGCAAGATGGAAACTGAGACAGGAGATAGTCAACTTTCATACTAAGGTAATCGAAGAAACAATAACAGTAGAATTTCACAAAATTAGGACCAGAATGTTTAAACCAAATCACATCAAAATTTTATTTTCTGAGGAAGAAACCCTCTTGCAAGCAATTCTGTCCTTGATGTAGGCACATACTCCTTTATATCGAAAGATAGAGTGAAGGTGGTATTGAGGAAATTGCAAATCGGGTGACTCGGAGCTTTCAGAGGAGACTTGTGTTTCAGATAGAAACAAAATATCAGGTTGTAATTGTTCAAGATGTTGGTCAATAGCATTAAGATTAGACCTGATACCGCAGATGTTGCAGTAGTGAATTATTTGCAAGTCTGATATTTAATTACTCGCAAACCTTCAAAAGAATTGGCCCTCTAGTGGTAAGCTACGCCGTGTTGTATGAATGAGATAGGCTTGGATGTGTTGCATCATGTGCGACAGGTGAACAATGAAACTACTCAAATTGGAATTAACGAGCTTTGCGTAATGATGCTTCAACCCATTAATTTACTAAGTTGGGAAAGAACCACCAAGAAAACGCAATTTATTAATAAATAAGTAATTGAATAAGTACATTAATAAATCAAACAACAAAAAAAACAATGGAAAGGTTCATATATAACAAAACACCATTAAATCCGGTTAAAGTGCGTACAAAATTCAAAAATTAAATAACAAAAAAAATGAAAAACAGTTTAGCAACACATAAACACAAAAAACCAATCTAATCACACCCACAATTGTGTCATGAATAAATAAGAATAAACATTGTAATACCAAACATGTAGCCCTTATGCAACCTTCATGCCGGTCTTTACGTAAATAAGAAAATAATAAGGCAGATTGCAATACACATAAAATATAAGAAACAGGTAAAATAATCTAACTGCAAGTAGTTTAACTACACTTAGACAAGAACAAAAAAATAGGAATTTACACATACACAATTATATAGTGAATAATAAAACCGCAAAATCCATACGTAAAGTTAAAATAAATTACATATAAAGAGAAATTAGTTCGTAGACAAACAATTCTAAATAAGCCGACTGAATCAAAGACAAAAAAAAAACTCATTAAAAAAAAACCTTGCCAGGGTAAGGTGTAAATAAATCATAATAATGTGACCGGTAACCGATTCGCAAGTTTGAGTGACTGCGTTAGAAAATACCGCATCCCTTTCTCAGCTTACACATTCAACTATACAATACAATAAGAACGAGCTCGTTTAACAGTAAAGATGGAATTTGAAAAGTTTTTAATGTCATCTGGACCCGTGTCTGTAAACCTCGGTCTCGTTTATAACGAATTAACGGAGGTCTATAGTGCCACATTTTGTCCACGCATTACTTCCTCTACACAAATATTAATAAACAGTCAACAATGCTAAGTCATACTAGCAATGAGGTAGGGCACGGTACTGCTTGAAGCGGACTCCTTTTATTTTAACAGATTTCAACTAATGAGCCTGCGTCGTAATTAAATAGATACCTCTTGCAAGGCAGTGATTGATTTTCAATAGGTTACATAGGCTTTTTGAATTGTTTGCTGCGAGCTTAATTTAAATTAAAATACCTACTTACGTTTGAATGGTACATAGAACCATGGTAGAATCCTGATCCTAAAAATCAGTACGATTTGCCCAAATATGACCTTAATAAAATGTTGATAATTAAGAAGTTACAGGCAGGGTGTTAAAGTTGAAATTGATTGAATTGTTAATGGCTCTAACTTTTTTAATACCCTGTATTTTTGTACTAAATTTAGTGGAAAGTTTTACTGACCTAAGGCGTACCCAACCGTAGAACAATATATTAAATCGCTTTTACCAGTGGCGTACAACATAAATGATAAACCCTTTCACCTCTCCTGAATATTACGCCACTGTGCAAATATCAATTTCAACTATAAATTTATATTTTCCAATGTCTTGTACGTAAAATATGTACTCTTGTTGAAAACCCATAAACTGGATAATTCTCGAGATATTAACCATTAAAGAGGTAATTTTAACTTTTATGCCTGCCTATCCATAGTACATTTGGTAGTAGGTCAGTATTGCTGTGTTTACAAATCATTATTTTGGCATTAAAATTGTTCACTCTTGTTCAGAATAATAAAATAAAAAAATAATAATAATAAGACATGGTTTTGGTTTTTAGTACCAAATGTACTGTGGATAGGTTGAAAAATAATCACTGTGTTTTTATCTCTTTAATGGTTAATATCTCGATAATGTTTCACTTGACGATTTCTTAACAAGAGCACATATTTTATGTACAAGAGATTGGAGAATCTGAATTTATAGTTGAAATTGATATTCTCACAGTGGCGTAATATTTAGGAGGGGTGAAGGGTTTAAAACTCATGTTGTACGCCACTGGCAAAAGCAATTTCACATATTGTTCTATGGTTGGGTGCATCTTAGGTCAGTAAAACTTTCCACTAAATTTAGTACAAAATACAGGGTATTAAAAAGTTAGAGCCATTAACAATTTAATAATTTTCAACTTTAACACCCTGTAACTTCTTAATTATCAACATTTTATCAAGGTCATATTTGGCAAAGCGTCATAATTTTAGGTCAGGATTCTACCATGGTTCTATATGCCATTAATTATGCGACACCCTGTATAGCGACTCGTTTAATTATACGGCCACTTTTTATTTTGTGAAAAACTGACATTAAAAACTACGCAGAAAACCAAAAAAAAAAAAACAAATTCGCGGTTTTAGTTTTACTTAATGTACACGCTACAATATTTATAGACAGAAGGGTTTACATTTAGGGTTTGTTATTAAACAATCAGATCAATCCGACCTAAATCGAACTCGTAACTGCAACAACTCGTTTTTACTCCCCAAATCAAACCCCATTGTTAAAAGTTATAAAAAGAAACAGAAATATTACGTGGGAATATTTTCATATTTATTACTAAAATAAATATCAATTTTTAAAATATACATTCGTCTGTAACAAACTGTATAGGTCTAGAATTTCCTAGTAACAAACAAGATGTCTTTTGATTTGCGGTATGTTCCTGTATAATTAATTACTAACTGCGACGTTGTTACCCCCAAAACGTGCGTATGGAAATTTTCAACGATTCGACACACTGTTTTCGGTAAAAGCAGTTTCGACAGAACACCTGTTATCTACCCCAACATATGTTTACTTATAATTACATACCTACATGCAAATATTTCTTATGTAAAATACATAAAATAAAATATCCCGAAAAACTTTATAAAATTACAAGTTATTATCAAGATATTTAAACCCATTAATTATCTTTTCTTTCCCGGTAACAATTGCGATTTGAAAATGTTTATTGTAATAATAAAATTTTCTCGGTCCGCTACCTACACATGTTTTTAAACTTTCAATGGTTTATCCACTGACACTATTAATATTATTTATTTTTATAAAATATTTGGTGTAGAACAACATCCAACGACCATCCAATTTTAATTATACAATCTCTTTTAAAATAAGTTCATTACGAAAATAGGCCACATTGTAAAAACAAAAACAATAATCTATGGCAAACTGACGTTTAAAACTGTATGTTCGATATAGGTTAACAGACTTCCAAATGGATAATACAGTTTAAGCATTATCAATCATATTTAATTTTTACACTTATTTCTCTTTATATTAAGAAACTTTATGAAGAAGTGTTACACGAAATTAAATTTTCTTTAAAAAATATGTCTACACATTTTCTTATAAAATTAATGGTTATTCAGATATTGAAAAAATTTAACACTTATATTCTACATTAGGAATTTTTTGCCGCTAAATTACGCGTCGTATCAAAAAATTGTATAGAACATAATTAATCTACATGATTAAGTTGTCTCTTTAAAAAGATACGCCCCTGTAAAAGTGGCCCCAAAAATCCTTTTTTTTTTATTATCTTTGAAACGGTTTAAGATACATAAATAAATTTAGATCACAAATACCTTTGATTAGGTCATAAAAGATCGTGTTGTTTTTAATATTTGGTACAGGAGCGTCGCTAAAGAGGGGGGGGGTGCCACTTATTTTGCCCCCAAACTTTTTGTATGGGGATATTTTCAATTTTTTGGGTAAAAATAATATTTTTTAAACAATTTGCCAAAAAAGAAGATGCTCTTGTTGAAAGTCAAAAAAATTACTGGTTTTGGAATTATCTGAGGTTTTAACATATTGTACCTAAAATAAAAGAAATATTGAGTTAATTTGATTTACTTGAATTTAAGTAGGCTTAGACTGCAGACTCGCGATTTTTTTTCGTTTGACATATTGTTGGTGATAGTTTTGGTTTGTTTAACAAGTAATAACGCTTTTAAAAACTTTAAAAATGAATATGTACACTAATAGTGACTATACCGATATGTTGTTAACATTAGAGGAATGTGATGGAAATGCTAAAGGAACGAAAAGAAGATATGCGGAAACGTTTCCGGATTCAAAAACATTTTTGAATTTCGTGAGGCGGTGCCGTGAGACTGGAACCTTTAAACCAAAAAAGGTAAATTCTGGTAGACCACGAGTGGCAAGAATTCCTCAAACAGAAGAAAATATTTTAAAACTGGTTGTTGCGGATCCTACGATAAGTGTAAGAAACGTGGCAAGTGTTTCTAGTGTACATCGTGTATTAAAAGAACAATTATTGCTCCCGTTTCACTACAGACAAGTTCAAGAATTATTGCCTGAAGATCTTTTTTTGAGAAGCGAATTATAACAAGAAAAAATCAGACAGAACCCTGATTTTTTTACAAAATATTATTTTCACTGCTGAATCAACTTTTACTAGAGAAGGTATGTTTAATAGTCATAAAAGTCACTTCTGGTCAGAGGAAAATTCAAAGGTTAAACGTGTAACGCATTATCAACATAATTTTAAGTTGAATGTATGGGCTGCTTCAATAGGCAACCGCCTCGTTGAATTTTGGATAATCGTTTATTTCCGCTATTAGAAGATTTGCCCCTTGATCTACGAAGAAATACGGTTTTTATGCATGATGGTGATTCACCTCATTTCAGTAGACAAGCTAGAAGATGGCTCAACGAACATTTTCCAAATCGTTGGATTGGTCGAGGTGCTTATGCTCCTATCCACTGGCCACCAAGGTCCCCTGACCTAAATCCCTTAGATTTTGATGTGTGGAGTTTAGTTAAAGAAAAAGTATATTCAAGGGAAATAAATTCCATTGAAGATTGTTAATTCTCAAGAATCACGGCCATATGTTTTCACTAGAAAAACGTTAACGATTATGTATTCGTGAAAACGGTGGGCATATTCAATTTTTTTTTCTGTTTCTTTTTTTTATTATTTCCTTTGTCTGTTCTGTGTTAATGTGGTAGAATTAAAACCTTTTTTAAGTTCTAAATAATTTACAATATTTTTACCTCATAGTTTCTGAAACAATCATTATTCCCTGAGGTAGTTGGTTCTCACGCATAAAAACTATTAATTCTTTCATTTTAAAATAATTTATTAATTCGGTCTGCATTACTTGCTAAAACCTCAAATAACTTCAAAACCAGTAATTTCTTGGGCTTTCAAGAGTATGTTTTTTGTGGCCAATTGTTTAAAAAATACTATTTTTACCTAAAAAATTAAAAATTTCCCCATACAAAAGTTTGGCGCAAATTAAGTGCCCCCCCCCCCCTTTAGCGACACTCCTATACAAAATATTAAAAATTTGTCAACACTATCTGTTATGACCTAATCAAAGGTATTTATGGCCTAAATTTCATTTATATATCTTAAACCGTTTCAGAGATAATAAAAAAGTGGATTTTTGGGGCCATTTTTACAGGGCCTTATCTTCTTAAGGAAGTCATTTTCGGACTTGTTTATTAACCACACTAACTTTATTTTTTAATATTCTATTTACCCTAGAAATTAGCGGAACGTTTTTGAAACACTATATATATATATATATATATATATATATATATATATATATATATATATATATATAGTGAAGTTTTTTTCACTGAACTTCTCAAAACATATTAACACTATTATGTTCAGTTTTAAAAAACCAAGTCAATGCATTACAAGAGCAATTTCAACATTATCAATCAACCTTTCATTAAACAATTGTCCCTAATGTCATGAAAAATTTTCAAAACTGATTTCTTTTTACAAAGTTTAATTTGCACTAGTGGTTTGCAGCATGTATTTAAAAGATGAAAATATTCAGATTCTACGCTGGTACAACAGCAATATGAGTATAAGACAAGTGCACGATTTGTTTTCTGTAAGTTATCCCGAAAGACATTTGTCGGAACTATTTACAGCATAACCAAAATATTTAATGATGAAGGTTGTGTAATACAGTCACATAAAAGAAGAATAAAAGCTTGCCCTGTCTTGACAGAAGAACGAGAAATAGAGATATTATGTTATGCGGAAGAAAATCCCAATTTGCCCCTCACGGATTTGATGTTTCGAAATCCTTTGTTCTTAAAACTTTTAAAAAGCATAAATACAAACCTTATAAATTTTCCAATCACCAGCAGCTTTCTCCTCTTGACCAAATTAAAAGAACAAATTTTTGTGAAATAGTATTTAATTTACTAAATGAAAATGAGGAGATTTTACACAAGATAGTTTTCACAGGTGAGGCATAGTTTTGTTTAGATGGCACTGTTAATTCACAGAATTATCGATTTGTACCTAGCACTTCTCGTACAAACCCACATGTTCAATATTTAACACACACTCAATACAATAGGAGAGTTAATGTGTGGGTTGGAATAGTTGGCAGTACGCTTATTGGTCAATTTTTTATTAATGGCAACCTGAATACTGCCAAATTTTTGCAACTTCTGCAGAGACATTACCCTACAACTAGAAGCCTTAAATATTGAGAACCCATTGTTTCAAATGAACGGCGCTCCACCACATTCCACAGGTCCTATTACACGTTTCCTTACTGAAACCTTCCAGGATCGCTGGATTGGAAGATTTGGTCCCATAGCTTGACCACCGAGGTCCCCCGATTGATCACCAATTGACTTTTTTCTATGGGGTTATCTCAAATCCAAAGTCTACAATAATATAGTAATAGAGAATACTGAAGAGCTAAAAAATAGAATACGTACCGTCTGCAACGAAATGGATCCTTTTTTTATTAAGAAATACTATTCAAGGATTTTACGATCGTTTAGCATATTGCTTGGAGCAAGAAGGGGGAGGTCATTAAAAGTTTCTCACTAAAGTTGTTACTTTCCTGTAAGAATTAATGCAACAATACTTAACCTAAAAATAAAATAACAGTTCTGTCAAAATAAAAAATAACACACCTGTAAGTTGGGTTGCTTGCCTACCCGATATTTGTAACAAGTAACCCGTGGTAATTCATTGACTTGGTTTTTTTTAAACTGAACATAGGGTTAATAGTGTTAATGTTTTGCTATGTTCAGTGAAAGAAAAACCTCACTGTGTGTGTGTGTTATATATATATATATATATATATATATATATATATATATATATATATATATATATATATATATATATATATATATATATATATATATATATATATATTATGGCGTGTCCCAGGATTGATGTTACAAGAGGTATGATGGACTAAAAATTTTGAATTTTATTTTAAGACTGTGGATTAATCCTGCTTGGTTTGAAAAGAATTTTAAGAATATTTTCAGTTTTTGAAAAACAAGTTGGCCTTGTCAGTGAAGCGAAAACTATTTTTTTTTAAGGTCAAGTACCCTTTTTGTTCATGATGCGGCAAAATTTTACTAAGAAAAGTTGTTCATAATCAGTAATTATGGTCTTATATAAAATTTCAGGAAGATCTACCCAATTTCATGAAAAGACAGTTGAGTAATCTTAAGTACTGTCAGATTACAATTTGAAGTATCCTTTTGTTCAAATTTCAATTACTCCTACATTATGTTAATGTTACAGCAAAGAATTTACGTTGTTCAGTGTTATGGGCTCTGAGAAATTGCAATACAAGAAGTGGTGCGACAGTTTTAACGGGAGATTTCCCAACACCAATCTTACACGCATGACTGGCATGAGAATAGTTACGAAAATTTTTGCAACTGGCACCGTTCTTAACGTTAAGAAAGAAATATAGAAATATGATGAAAACGATGCCGCAACTATTGTTTCTATTGATTCCGTGGAAGAACATCCCTGATTATCATTGAGGGAACGTTCACGTAATCTTAATGTTAGTAAATCGGAATTTATAAATCCAACAAGGTAAAGCCACTCAAACCAAAATTTGTACACACTATTGACGAAGACGATGCAGGCTGTAGATTATTATTTGTCTTACCATCGGGGAGAAATGTATTGTAGAACGAAATTTTTAAAAACATCGTATTTTCAGACGAAGCTTTTAACTTAAATTTTTCAAAATAGTATTTTTTTATAATCAATAATTTAATTAAAAATTTAGTATCAGTGTTAACAACATGGATAGTCATTTGTCGAAATAATAACTAGGTTAGTCTTACTTAAAAATCAAAATCGGATGTTATCGATAAATGTAAAATATTTCGACAGTTTCGACATTGTTTTCTTTAGAGTTTGTTGTTTACGTTTAGGATATTTAGAATTGAGTATCTACGTGTTATCATCATTATACACCTATTCACTGGAAGAGTATTATAGTGACCTTGCAAACTGATCCATGAAACAAGCAATTTATTTCCGAAATAAATCAAGAAGTGATGATCCTAAAACTAAAGATTCATCAATATAACATTAGTGAAACTTACGTAAACGTATAAGCTGAAATTGAAGATAAATTTGGATGTTCGAGAAGCAGAGTTGAGTTCGAAGGAGTTCTACGATCAACTTCATGCAGTAACCAGATAAGCGAGGACATTTTATATGAGTCGCCTACCTGATTTTGTACTTATGTTGACATTGTTTTTATTGGGGTCGCCTTCATAATTTCAACTGTTGTAACAAACATGATGTGCGACAATGTATGCTCCAAAGAACATTATTTGTCTAAAATTTAAATGGTTAATAGAATATGAGTAAATTCAAACGTACATATCAGATGGCGAATTTATTTGCTGGTAATCAAAAGTCACAAGTATCATTTGAAGAATTTTCGTTATGTACAGAGTGTGACAGATATAGTGATGGCAAATTAAAATGTTGAATAAATCAATTTATTGAACAAGTTAGATAAATAGTATATTGACAATAACTCAATGTCATTAAGTCAAATTAACTATAATTATTATGATTCGTTAAATCTTAGTATAATTCAAATAAATAATCATTTACTTTGTCATTTAAAATAAAGTTTCTAAATTTTGAACCCTATCCTTTATGAGTCTTTATATTCGATTTTTAATATGTCATTAGATAATATAAATATGAGTAATAAATATAATTGTAATAAACTAATAATTAATAGAGTCTGAGTTATAAGAACAGTTCACTCAAATTAAACTAAAACATGATCACGATACCCATGAATCAAGACATAGGACTCAGGAGGCTTTAAATGTCATGTCACTTTTGCTAAATTCGTAAAAGCCGTAATAACTGCAAACTCGTGTAGTGCTTTAAAATTTGCAAGTTTCTTAGAATGTTTTCAAATTCAGAAACGAGACATGATAAGGATATTTTATGCTCAATAGAAACTAGTAGAGAATTTCAAAGATTTTAGAGGAATATCGCGGAGGCAGCAACCACAGAGATATTTTAGAAATTACAAAATTTCGAGAATTTAAACGTTATTCAGAAACCTCGAAATGCATATGGTACAGCACAAGACAGATCGAAGTATTAGAAATATTACATCAGGTACGTATTTGTTTATTCTGAACCATCATCAGGTTAATTTTCACTCACTTCACTGCTAAGTTTCAGCAGACATATTTTTTGAGAGTTGGATGACTTAATGTTATGCTGATTTAGTTCAATATAAACACTTCATGGTTTGATCGACTGAACTAGAAATACTATTGAAATGCTAAAACTAAATATTGACATGTTGCATCACGTTATACCCATTGAATCAGTAATCAAAACTCAGGAGATTGAGCTTTTGTCATGTACAATTTAATTAAAATGCGGTAATAACTGCAACGATCCATAATTTGGCGGATTGAGTGCAATTTTCCAATAATTTGCAAGTTAATCGTATAACTAGACTACTGGTTTTCCACGAATTCAGCAAACGAACAGAGGACTTATTGTGAACTGAAGGATAGTTTTATGCGCAATTGATTTATAGTGTCAGACGCAAGAACAGATATTCTAAAGAGGAATATAGACCGGAGATGTCCGCAAACGAACAGATGGACTTTTTGAAATTAGACTCCTCTCAAAATTTGCGAGAATTTGATATTTATACGGAATCCTGAAAATGATAGGATAGAGACTCGACTAGAGTGCCGAAGAATCAGATAATATTACCATCAGGGACTATTTAAAGATAGTATTATACTAATTAGAAGAATTTCCAGAATAGGGTTGTTAATGAACTTCGTCAAATTCCCAGGCGAACCATTCAAAGAAGCGTAAACAATTGTAGAAGAAGAATTCGTTACTGTATTCAAGAAGGAGGAAACTTGTTCGAACATTTATTATAATAATTTTTGTTTGTTTGACTGTAATTATTTTGTTGTTACCTATCGATAAATTTGCGTTGTCGCTATTATGACCGTGTTACATAGACATACTTGTTTGAGTTGTTTGTTAATGTTTTTTTTAAATTGTTTAAATGTTTTTATATTTTTTTGGATGTTCTAACGAGTTTAACAAATTAGATAAGTATAACTACTGTAATTATTCCTTGCTGGATCCAAGAAGGCGGAATCTTGTTCTTCGTATTTTTCTCATTATTTTAGTTCGCAGTCGATCAAACCATAAAGTGTTATATATTGCTAAAATCAGCATAACATTCTCCATCCAACGACATAAAATATTCTTAACCCCATAAGAAAAAATAAACCTGATGATGGTTCAGAATAAACGAAACGTCAAATTTTTAAGTATTTATGTGCGTAAAAGGTGCCTTAATAATGTTTAATCGAATTTTGAAAATTCTAATAATAAGTGGCCAAACGCGAAAATGAAAATCGAAATTTTTAGTTTTTTGAGCATAAAACCAAATCCATTCGAGTTAGCTCAAATTTGTTTTCAGATTATTACTCGGCATCGAATTTAGCAAAAGTGCCAAATTTAAACCTATATCCTATCTCTTATAATAAGCGAGATCCCATGCTTGCCCTCGAATTTGGGACAGCCTGTACAAGAAACGGTTTACAACATAGCAAAAAAAACGCCACTTTAAAAAACCTGTTTTCCTAAATATCTCCGGAACTACTTAACATATTCAAAAAGTGAAAATACCATTAGATAGGAAATAAAATTTCTTACAAAAAGTATTTATGCAATTTTTTTGGAAATTTTATTTTCGAAATATTTCCAAAAAACTCGATTTTGGAACGCGTCCACAGGTATTAGATAGAAAATCAAATTTTTGATCGAAAAGCAATTTTTTGTAAAGTTAATCGTTTTCGAGTTATTTACAAAAAAACGATTTTTTGATGTGGAAGTATGATACAATTTGCAGGGGTTTTTTGATACTACATTTCAAGTCAATTAAAGCGTTAAGTCTCTGTGACTTTTTATATCCTAATAAATCAAATTTGCAAGGATAAGACGTCCTACTTCTGGGTCAAATAGGATGTCCTTTTCTGGGACAAAGCTAAAAAAGACGTCTCATTTCAGGTACACTCGAGCGCTGCCACATTTCCCAGGTAAAATCTAAGATAGTAAGTTATAAGCCAAGTACTTTTATTTGTATACAATTAATGAGGATTAAACTACAGGATGGAATTACAGTTGTGTCCAATACTCCGGGTATTAAAGGTGTTAAGCTGGTTTTAATCCTTTAGTGTCCCGTTGCTGGTGCAGTAACCTTCCTGCATAAGAAAGAAATTGATATATGCAGAAGTTCACGACCTGGAACTTATCAGTGACAATGTAATTTTGCAATAATTTATTTCTTATAAGGGTGCAAATTTTATTTTAACAGCGCAAAATGGCGCCTAATTACTGCATGAGAAAAAATATGATTCATTTAAAAGTTCGCGGGCCTGTTAAGTTTATTTATTGAAATTTATTTCCTATTCAGGCGTAAATTTTAATTTTAATGGCACAAAATGGCGCCTAATTATACACAGGTTAAAGAACCTTATTCAATAATGACTCGGCTATCTTCACACACCTAAGACATTCTTCTATATATCAATATAATTTGAGTAAAGTGTTGTTTTTATGAAATTTTGGTTAAGCACGCGATATTAACAATTTGTTCTTCTTTTCTGACACGGGTTACACTGGACAGGTGTTATAATATTCCGTAATTCTTCGTTGGGGAGGTACTGTTTACGTTAAAACAAAGAGGCAGAAGGTGTCCATGTGTACATTGCATTAGTTGAACACCCTGCATGATTAGTATTCAATAAACGGCGGCTTAAATTTTAAATATTAACTTATTAACCAACGTACATGCGAGAAAACAAATTTAGAGTTTCGTGAATAAATTTTACTTATTTTAACGAAGTGAAATTGTAAAGAGTCGGAAAATGCGTCGCAAAATAAGAACGAAAGGGAAAAGTTATATATAGTATTTAACCTAGACAAATAACGATGATATAAATAAATTGGTTTATGTAATCAAATTAGTGAAACGGTCAAATAACGAATAAGTAAAGAAAGGAAAAAGTCGCAATAAGCCAGGAGAAATGGATTAGCATATAAAAAAAATTCAAACTTTTCCAATTTTGCTTGTTTGTTACGATGTGGATTTTCAGGCAACGAGTGCAACGCTGGTTTATTTTTACGGGCTTTTAGGCACTTTATTTCAGAACGTACCTTCAATGTTAGTATCTTTTCATTCATTTTACGTCGTTATTCGCTGAGTAGGTTACGAGTAAATGAAGTAGATATAACAAAAGGACGGGACTTTTTTTTCTGAACTCTTAATTTTGGGGACCTAAATTGAAATTGCTTACAAGAGAGGAAGGAATAAAATGGTAAATGCAAACCTTTCACTTCACCTTTATAGAAAAATAAGATTAGCGTTAATCGTTCTCCAAAACAGCGATGAACGTGTCGCTTAGAATCAATTAAATTCTAAATTTACTACCGAAAGTTATTAATAACAGTTATAAATCGAACTTTTTATTGGCAGTTACGACGCCTTTTTCAATGTATAAGAGCAACATTTATTTAAATCTAAAAGATTATAATGAAAAGCACAACGTTGCCATTCTCATACGAACAGCCCCATTGTTGTTATTAATGAATGCTTAGAATCATTTAAAAATCGGCGCTTGATTTAAATTACCGTTTGAATATACGCGATAATGAAATACTATGTCTTTCATCTTACCGATTTACTTACTTAAGCAGTCTTAGCGGTACATAATCGTGCTATTATATAAATTTTAATTTCTTGTAATTCTAATTATCACTCGAGATATCTTATACTACAGATCACTACGTAATGAATTTAATGTGTAAAGGCTTTTATTTCCTGAAAACTGACTTTAGCTTCATGCACGTGCTTCCTCCGTATTTAACCACCGTACACATTCCAACTGAAAACTTTGTAAATTTAAGTTAAGTTTTAGAGAATTTTAGGACTAACTTTATAAAATGCATAATTTATGGAGGTAGTTTTCTGAAATTTAATGAATGTGGCGATAATTATCAAAACAACCAACTTCTTGGATAAATTAGTAAATCAGCAAATCAAATTTCAAGGACGAGTACTGTAAAAGTTCTTTATACTATAAATCAATATAATCTTACTTTTTAGTTGAACATTTCAAATGTTATGTTTTATTGTATCTGTGTTAATAAAATAATTTATTTATTATAAAATTAAGTTTTAATTTTATAATGTAATAGTACTGTGTCTGTAATATATCCATAAATGAGTAATGTGATAAGAGTTATTTAACCCCCATTAGCGCCCATCATACTATTTTTAGTACAGCAGTTTAGTCAGTGATTTTAATCCATATGTACTTACTTGACAACAGATTTCTTACACAGGAATGCATTCGTGTGTCATTAGGCTTTGTGCTCACACGATTTCAGTTTATTCAGCGCAGTGGTGTTGTTTTAGCAAGCGTTTTAAGCGCACCGATTTTATTTCTTCCTTACAAATGGGTGAGTGTTGCATTTTTGTTGCATTTTATTATACAGGGTGTCCCAAGATATTTGGACACATTTTGATCACGAATGCTGCCTAAACGGAAAACGATAGAAACGTGTAGTTTTCACTGGTGTACTTCATTTAGCCCAAAGTTTTATTTTAGCTATAAAATAATTTTTTCCCACGAATACAAAAATTGCCATTTTTTAAAGCGAAAATAATGAAGTTTTTTAAATATAACACCCTGTATATTTTGCTGTCATCTTGAAGATGTAATCTTCTACTTTCTAAAAATGTATAATATGGTACTATTTACTCCAAAAACAAAAGAGTTATATAAGTTTATATAGGTACACCTACTGTATACACGTAGGTTAGATATACGTTTTGCTGATTAATGCTTCTAAACCAAAAATTATAAAAATATGCCCTTGCTCGTATTCAAAGGGCTCTGGAAGAGGTCACTGGTCGCTCTTAGATCAATCTGAGAGCAACATAATAGAAAACGCTATAAGTAAATCTTTGCGATGTGTTAATGCATAATAATGAACACTATTTTCGATTGCAGTAGGCCTAGGAATTGACGTGAAACAGTAATGTTATTTATCTGTCAGTTCACTGTTAATATTCTAGTTAACAATATCTAAATACGTGTTGTGTCCGTAGTGTTAAGGAAAAATGATTTATACAAACCAAGAAAAAGTCCAAACTGTGGTGTTGTTCGCAAAACAAATTCTGTTGTTAAAACTAGAAGGCAATTTCGTATGCAGTTTCAAAAGATCCACCGTCTAGAAATTCTATTTTGAGATGGTATCAAACATTTCTAAGAAATGGATCAATTGAAAGAAAACAACAGGTAAAATACAAAACAATCCTGATTTTTAGAACGCATTTTAAACATACTTGATATTTTACACCAAAATAATAATCGTATTTCTATAAGAAAAATTGCAGGATTAATTGAATCTTCTAAAAGTGAAGTACAGAGGTTTATGAAAATTTTAAAACTTACACCATATAAAATACAAACTTTTCAGAAGTTGCGCGAGAGAGATTATATAAATCGAATTTTCCTGTCTGAGACAATCCTGGACCTGTACAGGAACAACCAGAAGTTACAATAATCATGTCTAATGAAGGACATTTCACATAGATGGAAGAATTAACAAACACAATTGTAGAATTTGCACTGAAAACCCTAACGCTTTTAATGAATATCAGCGAGATACTCCAAAAGTTAATGTGTGGTGTGTGTGACCAAAGAGATCATTTATGGACCTTTTTTTTCTGAGCAAACCGTCACTGGAGTTAACTACACGGATATGTTAGAATTATTCTTTATCTCAAGTACAGCAATATGGTAATATGGGGAGGTATATTTTCAACAAGATGGTGCGCCTCCCCATTATTCACTTATTGCTAGCAGAGGTTTATGAAAATTTTAAAACTTACACTATATAAAATACAAACTTTTCAGAAGTTGCGCGAGAGAGATTATATAAATCGAATTTTCCTGTCTGAGACAATCCTGGACCTGTACAGGAACAACCAGAAGTTACAATAATCATGTCTGATGAAGGACATTTCACATAGATGGAAGAATTAACAAACACAATTGTAGAATTTGGGGCACTGAAAACCCTAACGCTTTAATGAATATCAGCGAGATACTCCAAAAGTTAATGTGTGTGGTGTACCAAAGAGATCATTTATGGACCTTTTTTTTCTGAGCAAACCGTCACGGAGTTAACTACACGGATATGTTAGAATTATTCTTTATCCTCAAGTACAGCAATATGGTAATATGGGGAGGTATATTTTCAACAAGATGGTGCGCTCCCATTATTCACTTATTGCTAGAGCATCCGTTACTCAAGCTTTCGGTGAAAAGTGGATAGGGAGAGCACGACCAATTGAGTGGCCAGCAAATACACCTGAATTAACGGTCCCGGATTTTTTCTATGCGGGTACGTTAAAGAGAGGTGCTATAATCCTGCACCACGCAATATAGAGGAATTAAAAAATAATATTAGAAACGTTATTGCCGGAATTACACAAGAAATGCTAGCTAATGCCTTCATGAACCTTCAGTGCCGCCGGCTAACCAAATGTATTGAGGAAAACGGGGGACATATTCAACATTTAAATTTAAATAGTGGTTTATAATTTTTAGTTAGCAGTAAACTATTTTATGTTTTTTTCTATTTGTTCTTCATCATCTGTTATTAAAGGTTATTTACTGTTTTAAAAAAATAGTTTTTATTTCTCGTACTGGCGTAATCTCTAGCCCACCCACTTGTCCAGAACCGATCGCTAAGCTTACTGATTAGTTTTTGTTTTTGAAAATAGCATGAAAAAAGTATTATGTAAGGTACTATTGTCTAAATGTACTGGGTTGTTCATTTAAAAAACCTAAAACTTTTGGCAAATTGTACCCGACTGTGCTGATTAAAATGTATGCAGTCGGTGCATAGAAACTTACATAACTCTTTTGTTTTTGGAGTAAATAGTACCATATTATACATTTTTAGAAAGTAGAAGATTACATCTTCAAGATGACAGCAAACTATACAGGGTGTTATATTTAAAAAAACTTCATTATTTTCGCTTTAAAGAATGGCAATTTTTTTAAAACACCTTGTATTCGTGTGAAAAAATTGTTTTATAGCTAAAATAAAACTTTGGGCTAAATCAAGTACACCAGTGAAAACTACAGGTTTCTATCGTTTTCCGTTTAGGCAGCATTCATGATCAAAATGTGTCCAAATATCCTGGGACACCCAGTATTTAGGATTTATGATGCGATAGAACCTATTATCCAAACTAGAAAGGTCAGGGTTTAAAATGACCCAAGAATTTATAATTTGTGATGTATAGTTCGTGGAACTTTACTGTACTAAAAATAGTACAATGGGCTTCACAGGTGCTAAAGACACTTTTTTTTTTGTTTATGCAGATCCAATTCCTCCCGTAAACTTCTATGGCCGTAGAACATTTTGAACGCTTCAAGAAGCCGTGGAAGCAGTTATTGAGCTTAATTTGCCGTCTACAGAAAATATGCAGTTGATAGCAATTCTTCCTAGCCCACATCCGGAAACGGACTGTGATGAGTTTGATGAAGACGACCTTCTAAATGACAACGTCCAAGACATTCCCGAAACGGTGGAAGTCGAAGAAACTGATACAGGCGATTCTGATATTCAAGAAGTTCAAGTTGGGTTGAAAAAGGTAAAGTGGCCCAAACGAGCTCCAAAATATTCATGGGGAACACTAAATTCGATAGGTGTACAAGCTAGAGTCGCCGAGCTTAGGACAGAATTCGAAGGTAAAACACCGGTGACAATTTTTGAACGACTGTTCAATGACGATGTTAAAAAACTTATAATTTCCGAGTCACTTCGTTATGCAAATCAAAAAAACTTCCATCAGTTTTGTTTAGACGACGCATCTCTGAAGACTTTCCTAGGTATACTTATTTTTACCGGATATCACACCCTTCCGCGACAACGGCTTTACTGGTCAACAGATGAAGACCTTGCAGTACCGTGTGTTTCAACAGATTTCTAGAACTCTAAACGTTTTCTACATTTTAATGATCATTCAAACGCCTCAACTTCAAACGATAAAATGTTCAAACTTCGACCTTTTATGGATTTGTTGAACAAATCATTCATTCAGTTTGGAATGCTTCATCAGGATTTGTCTATTGACGAATCTATGATGAAATATTTCGGCCGTCACTCTTGTAAGCAGTTTATTCGCGCCATTAGATTCGGATATAAAAATTGGATGTTGTGTAGAACAGATGGATACTGCTACAAGTTTGACACATACTGTGGCAAGAACGCGCTGAGTAATGGAGATGGCCCATTGGGTACACGTGTTGTTCTCAACATTCTAAAAGGCGTGGAAAATCCAGGAGAACACCGTGTTTTCTTTGACAATTTTTTTAGAGTATAGATTTATTCGCCCAACGAAGACAACGGGGACAGTTCGCGAAAACCGCACTAATCGATGTCCATTGGTTTCAAAGAAAGAAATGACAAACAAAGAACGTAGTGCTACGGATTCGCGTTTTGATATAGCAAACGAGATATTGTTCATGCCCTGGAAGGACAACAGTGTTGTTTGCGCAATAACAAACTTTGACACTATCAAGCTAAAGCGAAAATATCAATCGCAAGACCAAGATTGCTTGGTAGCTATAATGATAGCATGGGTGGGGTTGATCGGCATGATCAAAATACAAATGTGTACAGAATCTCCATAAAAGGGAAAAGGTGGTATTGGGTTTTATTCACCCAAATGGTAAATACAATTGTGGTAATCGCATGGATTCTGCATCGTTTAGCAAATGAAGAATCAATGGATTTATTGGAGTTTAGTCGCCAAATTGCCAGAACATATCTTCGACTGACGCAGAAATAAACCACTGCTCCATCGAGGCAACTTCCAGCAACAGTTCCCGAAAGTGTAGTGCAAGATCCTGTAGGGTACTTTGCAGTAGAAATGAGCAGTCAGCTTCGATGCAAATTGTGTCACATGCGAACCACAAGAAAATGCAACAAATGTAACGTTGCTCTCTGCACCACTAAGGATCGAAACTGTTTCTGCACTTTCTACAACACAAATACTTCTTTATTTTATGCTGTATATACATAATATCATTGTGCTTTCAGTATTATATGCATTTAACAATAATCTGTAACCAAAAATAACCAACCCTTTTCAAAAATGTGTGTAATGTAGACCTCAGGAGCCCACTGTACTATTTTTAGTACACTTAAATATACATAGATAGAATTTTTAAAAAATTATTTATCACCTTTTCCTGCTTATACATATCTAATATGATAGGTTTTTAGCTAAATTACTATTATTTTTTCATTAACTTCAGCTTGGGCCTTAACGGGTTAAGTGGTAAGCATATTACATATTATTTCGCATCGTACTGTGTAAATAACGCAAATTTTGGATTGTATACATGAGTATGAGTACACGAAAATATACAGGGTGCCCCAATAGTGCGGTAAAGTTCTTTTGTCGTCGACTAGCATTAGAATGCCTTGGTTATTAATGTCAAAATCGTTGATAATTTGTCACTTTATGGCATGCGTATTGTAACGTTATGCCATAATTTATTTATATTAACACTACAGTTACAATAATGATATGTAGTTAATGTAATATTAAATAAATTATTGTTTACTGATGTTAATATTACTGGTGCAATGGAGTTTCCGGTAATTGAAAATCCCCAGATGTTTCAAGAAGACATTCGCTTGAACTGCTTGAAGATGTTGATATAGATATTTCTCGGTTACTCATTTGTTGTACGTTACTAAAACCTAAGGTTTTGGCAATTTTATTCTTGTTTTCGATGGAGTCTGCCACGTACCCTTCAGTAACAGCATCGTTTTTCGAATCCACTGTCTTCCAAGATTGTGGCAGAAGTTCTACGAAATGAATGTCCTGTGTATTGATCGGCATTGGGAATATTTAAATACTTGGCAATCTGTCGAGGAATTTGACCAAATGTGTTAATACCAATAGGATTACAGATACATTTACACCCATTGTAGAATAAAAAAACTTTTCAATTTTCACATGCTTCGGTGTTAAACTCATGTACTTCTTAATGAGGTCAATATAATTTCCTCTACTGTCATCTTTTAAAATGGTAAAACTCTGGGTCTATGTGTTTTGGTATCTCTAATATAAACCACAAAGACACAACCTTCTTCTTTAATATCCCCAACACACAGATTGTACAACTCTATATGTCTGCAACCGCCAAACACACCAAATATTGCAACTACCTAAAATGTAATCATATTTAAATTAAGAATAATCATAAAGTAAAAAAATTACCTTCATAAGTATTTGTGCTTCAGTAAAAAAATTAAGTAAGTGCTCTTTTGAAAACACCAATGTCTTCTCTGGTATGTATCCAACAGAACAGTTTTTCAAGAATGCCAAAAGTTTTGAAAACTTGCTGATGTCCACATCCTTTTGAGACGTAACACATTTTAATTTGGAGTACATGCATCATAATGAAGACGTTTTGTAGTTTTTCGACTAATAAAATAAATACAAAGAATGATTACCTTTAATAAATGATGCAATGAACTTACCTGATCAAGGAAATATGCAAGCAAAACCTTCTCGAACTCTTTCTTATAAATGATTTCGGAGTTTTTAGGTATAAGACTCAACTGAGCTTCTTTTGCTTTATTAAGGATTTCTTCATTTAAGTCTGAATCTATTTTTGCAAAATGTGTTTATTTATTTATTTAAAATAAATGACACTTATAATGCAAAACTATAATAAAACCGTTCATGAACTCTTGTAAAATGATATTTTTTTGTAACGATCTGAAATTATTATTTCATTTAAATTGTCTCAAAGTGGCTAGTTCGATGACAAAATAGCATATGAAATTCGTTTATAATGCGGGATTATGGCATTCGTTTCCATTATTGCTTGAGCGGAGCCATAATCCCTTGCATTATAAACTAATTTCATAACATACTATTATAGCGTTATTATAATAGATACGAAAAATTATAAAAGCACAATCTCAAGGTGCATAATCCAAAATTATTTATAAATATACAGGGTACTCTATAACTTCAAACCTATCCAAACATACCATTTTTTTAAATGGCATTACATATTTTTTATTTGATATTTGAACTCGGCTCGTTTTTACAAATCTCGTGATATGATGTTTGATTGGAGTATACCGAGGATTTTAAAAGTTATGGTCACTTTAAGGTTAAAATCGTCATGAATTCAGGACCCTGTATCTTTTCTAATGTAATAAATTTTCTGTATTTTATGATAAAGATTAATTTTTGTAAGTCAGTGAAGTTTACCAGATCAATTATGTTTCGCAATTATTACACTTTGTATACAGGGCGAGTCAAAACGCAAATCTGTACTTTTCTCACTTAACTTAAATAGAACGCTCTATATTTTTTGCGCTCTCTAGGAACACACCATTTCATTTTTATTAACAGTTCCCTATACCCTATACCCTATACCTAATTTCGACGGTTTGGGAGATATTTTCCTTTTATTAACAAAATTCAGTTTTTTTATTTAATTTTTGATTTTATCAAATTAGCTATGGAATTAAATCAACTTTTTTACGATCTGTTTTGGTAAAGATCGGTAAATTGTTTTTTTTTTATCTTTCCCTATTTTATTTTAAAATACTTAATTTAAAGTTTAACAATATAAATATAGGCTTCCATAAAAATTGCAACACCTAGAATTTATTGAACGATTTTATGGAAATTTTCGCCACCGATGTCTTTCATTAGAACAAACAAACGATTAAAATTTGAAAACAAAAGAACAAAAACAAAAAATGTTTTTTTCAATAATGAGTTGTTTGCCATGATTTGTAATGCACTCATTTAGACAACGTGGCATGCTATCCATCAAATGATCTATAGCTACCTGTGGTATATCAACCCAAGCTTCTTGAATCCGTAGCCGGAGATCGTGTATCTTATCTGGAGGGTGTGCTAAATTACCCAGTCGCCTACCGACCTCATCCCATACATGTTCAATGGGCGACAAATCAGGCGACCGAGCAGGCCATGTGAGGACGGCAATGTTAGCTTGTTCCAAATAACATGTTGTAGCCCTTGCCGTATGAAGGCGCACATTATCCTGTTGAAAAATGGGATTTTCCAGTCCCTGAAGATACGGAAGCGCAACGGGTTCTAGCACATTGGCAATATAACCAGCGGCGTTTAAGTTGCCATCAATGAAGACCAAGGGTGACCGTAACATATTGCACCCCATATCATCACTCACTGTGTGAGGGCTGTGTTGCGTTCCACAAAAAATGTTGGATTTTTACGTTCTCACGAATCGTCGGCCCTCCTGCGACCATCGTGGACCCACAGGCAAAACGGGCCTCGTTTAATTTAAATAGAACTAGTACTAACAGAAACTCATTAACAAATAATATCAAAAATTAACAGAAAAAAAAACACATGAAAACTTTTAGCACAAATGTTCAAAACGACCTCCATTGACATCGATACAATGTTGTAGTCGTTCTTCAAAAGATCGTTGCACATTTTGAAGCATATGAACATTAATAGTTTGAAACACCTCTCGTATTCTTTGCTTCATGTCTTACTGCGTTGTCGGTGGAATTTGATACACTTCATTTTTAATGTAACCCCGGTGATTTAGGAGACCAGCTAAACGGTCCGCGTAATCAAAAAACAAATACTATTTATCTAAATTTCTTGTAATAATTGTCAAAAAAAGATATAATGTAACTACAATGCAACCTTTAAAAAATCGTATTGTACAACATAAATCTGATGTGAAAATGAAACCAAAAAGTACAGCTTTGGCCAAGCATTCTGTAAAAAAAATCACTTATTTGATTATAAAAACACTAAAATTTTAGACAAAAAAATTTTACTAAACGATTACTTTTGGAAATGATGTATATACAAATCAACAGTGATACAGTATGTAATAGTAAAATCGACTTTGAAAAGTTACCTCAATGTTATAATTATATTTTAGAAAATTTGTAGTGGGTGTATAGTAATGTGTAACGTTTTTGACATTTATATTGTAGCGTTAATTAGTTTCTTGTAAAAAGTTTTGTGATTTTTTGTTGTTGTTGTAATTTGCACTGAAGATCAAGTTTAAAAATAGTGTTTTAATGATAATATATATATATATATATATATATATATATATATATATATATATATATATATATATATATATATATATATATATATATATATATATAATATGATAAAAGACCCTGTATACAAAATTTCGTCCGCTTATTACATCATTGTAAGAAGATATTAAGAAAAAACAAAAATAATTAAACTTCAACACCCTATATCTTTTAAACGAAGGCGTTGCGGACCAACTTTATAGGAACTTTTTCTATTTTAGTGTCGTCTATCTTTTTTCTATGTCACTCTGTATATATATATATATATATAAATATATATATATATATATATATATATATATATATATATATATATATATATATATATATATATATATATATATAATACACAACAGGTGGATGCTCTAAGTGGAATAAATTATGTAACTCAAAGAGGTGAAGTCCGGAAGGCCTTCTTTATAATTGTTTCCAGCCCTCAAGGTGGGGATTACAGTTTCTCCATATATCCACTCCCGGGGGTGAAGCCACCCCTAACTTTTTTTTTAAATGTAAGGGTAGGTCAAGTGATACACAGTGTGAAACCTTGTATTAAGAGGAATTTTACTTTCTCAAAACTCAAAAAAATCAAAATCAAAAATAAACAAATAAATAGCAACGGAAGTTTTATTTGAGAACTTTCTTAAACTAAACTACGATTTAACGACTTCTTTGCAAAAAAATATTTTCTTATGGGGTACACTCATAACTTTAAAGATGTTCAAAATGGTGTCCATTTGTTTCTTGACAAAGAAACAAATAAAAAACCATTTCTCACGTTTTGAAACATGTCTTGTGGAATATTTCTGATTTCTACAGTAATTCTGGCCCTCCAATCCTGAAGGTCGGTCGGTAATGTAGCATAAACCTTACTCTTCAAATGTCCCCATAAAAAAGTCAAGTGGATTAAGATGCGGGGATCGTGGTGGCCATTCAAGTGCACCTCTTCGAACAATTCATCTATTTGGAAAAATTTGATTTAAATAGTTCCGTACTGGCAATGTATAGTGAGATGGATCGCCATCTTGCGGGAACCAAATTATATCATCATAGCATAGAAAGATAACTGCCCACCAAGATTACCAGTCAGAAAAAATGGCCCTACCACTCGTTCTCCAATAATCCCAGCCCATACATTTAATTTTTTTTGGATGTTGCGTTTCCCGCATCCAATGGGGGTTGTGGTCAGACGAATAACGACAATTGTGATTATTCACTTCACCATGCAAAGAGGATCCATTCCAACTGTATGTCCATCATTCGTCACAGAACTCAGTTCGTCGGTCTGGATCTTCATAAGTCAATTCTTGTAGCATTTTCATCTTGTAAGGGTGCATCTTTGCAGTTTTTAAAATCTTGAAAACAGTTCTATGACTGACGTCATTATCGCGCACTAATTTCAGTGCCGAAATTATGGGGTTTTTTTGAATAGCCAACAGAACGTTCAGCTTTGTATTTTCGTCAACTGCCTCTCTTCTTTGTCTTGGCAGATTCCAGACTATAGCGCCCTTCTATTTTGCTAATTGTGCCTTGAGAAAGCCGCCGTAAATCGGGATGATTTGCTTGAAATCATCAGCTACCTCAGCTTAAGTGCGTCTTCGGTCACCATATCCGATCATCATTAATATCTCAATGCGAAAGGCTTCCGTTAAATAAGCCATGCTAAATAATTTACTACGATGTGAAGATGTGAAAACTACACTAGAGAATTATTTACTTACATAAACGAGTAATGAAAAATAAAAGGAACAGACAACATTGTAATTTACTAATGTGGACGCTAATAAATCAAGCAGGTAACTAAAACACAGAAGAATAAGAGCGTTTTTCATCAACGATAACACCTGGCTTGCTGAGGTAATAAATGCACATTATCAATACGGCACATTTTTATCTACCGACCATTCAAGCATTGTCGATATTAAAAAGCATTTAGTGAGTGTAAGAAACACAGAAGATAAAGATTTTTTCCTTCAACGATAAGATCAGGCTTGTTGCGATAATAAATGCATGTTATCACTACGGTACATTTTTAACTACCGACATTTCAATCGTTTTCGAAATTAAATACCATTGAGCCAGAGAAAGTTGTTCATTTAGGGTTTTTCACTTTATTTTTCAAATGACCGAGAAAATAAATACTGTATTGTATTCCTCTTAATACAAGCTTTCACTCGGTGTATCACTTGACCTACCCTTATATTTGCAAAAAAAAAGTTAGGGGTGGCTTCACCTCCGGGGATAGATGTATGGAGAAACCGTAACCTCCAGATTGAGGGCTGAAAACAATTATAAAGATTTCCAATCATGATTTTTCTTCCGGACTTCACTCCTTTGAGTTACGGAATGTATTCCACCCTGTGTGTATATATATATATATATATATATATATATATATATATATATATATATATATATATATATATATATATGAAAATATGAAAACAAACATAAGCCTGCTATTAATACAACAGTTTGATAAACGTATAAAGTCTACTATGGAATCTAATTTTAGTAAAGAATAACTAGATCCTTAATAAAATTAAATATTATTAAACTGCTTTGAAGATGACAAATAGGAACACCCTCTAACGGTCAAACACTAACAATGAAAAATGTCATAATCAAAGGGCAAATTTAACAAAATTTAATTAAATTATCATTAAAGTGTAAAGCATTCACAAATAGAAACTTGGTATACTAATTAAAGATCTAATCAAATCTAACTAAGAAATAGTTTTTTGTTAATTGTAATTGTTACTTTACAGTAAAACACTATGTTAATAATTGTAATTTTACATTAAAACACAAAATAGTACGTTTAATATCATTTTTAATTTTAATTTTAATTACAACTACATGTTAAATAATTATAGTGCTGTGGTAACTAACCTATAATTGGTAAAGTATTTATTTCAAGGTTTTAAAATAAACAGCATAAAATCTAGACATACCAAAAACAAAAAATTTAAATTAAAACGTATCATAGGATGTTTATATATCTCAATAGCTTCACGTTGTAAAAGAACATAATAATGAGTTTGTGTTGAAAATATTTCCATATTATCAAATTGAATGTCACGATTTAAATTATTTGAAGCATGCTCGGATACCGCAGATTTTTCTGGTGGTGGACCTAATCTACAAAATCTCATATGTTTTTACTTTTGTACGAAAGCTACGTTTTGTGGTTCCATTGTATACTTTTTCACAAGAACAAAATAACTTATACACTAGCGGAAGATGATAATGGGTTTGAAACGTCTTTAGGTGACCTTAAATATTTTTTAATTTTTTTATAGGTTTAAAAACGCCCTTAATGTCATGATTAATTGGGATTTTTTTAATTCTCTGTGTAACATTAGAATAAAGGAAGAAAATCAGTACCAACATTAAACATTAGTTTTTCTTTATGAAAAATTCAGGATCACAAATTCGTTTTTCCCAATCCGCTAAAGATTTAATTACACATTATTTTTGACGTGGATGGTGGTTTGACAATTTATGAACGTATATATTAGGGTATGATCTTAAACGTAATTAAAACATAATAATATTACAATCAGATAAAGGTAATGCAACTGTTAATTAAACATGAACGACTACAACATTAAAGTAGCACAACTGTTGGAACCACAGACTTATCGTGAACTACCAAAAGATCCTACAAAAAAGTTTCTTTTAACATATGTATATAGTTGAAATTAAAAATAAAATTAACAATCATTTTACTACATTGTGTTTTACCTGTCAAATATTAATTACAATTATTAACAAAAAACTATTTCTTTGTCCGATTTGACAAGATCTTTAATTGGAATGTCAAGTTTCTATTTGTGAATTCTTTTATTAGTTTCAAATTAAAGTTTTTTACAACTTCACATTTACATCATAATTTGATTAAATTTTGTTACATTTACTCTTTTTCCACTGTTAGCCTTCGAGCGTTAGAGGGTGTTTTAATTTGTCATCGTTAAGGTAGTTTAATAATATTTAATTTTATTAAGGATCAAGTTATTCTTTAATTAAATTAGATTCCATAGATGGCATTATACGTTTATCAAACCATTATATTAATAGCAAGCTTATATTTGCGTTTTCATCATTTTTATATTTCATAAACTTGTTCTAACATCTTTCGAATTCAAAGATATTACCACTACTAAGGACGATAACTGTAATTGTTATCGAAACGTATAGATTCATGTAAAATATAAATATAAAAATACACCATTTAAAAACCTACGATTATCCTTTCTCTATCCATTTCTGTATCTATAAAAAAATACGGGCCAATAAATGTATTACCTATAATTCCGCCATATTAATATTCTAACGATTCTGATGTGTCGAACCCATGCGGGTTTTTTGTATCATAATAGTGAGAATCATGATGGTTAACTAATCTCATTATTATGAAATGCAGATTCGCCCGTAAACAGTACATTATAAAAAAATCATCCTCTCGAACTGTCTCTGAAAATCTGTTTCATAAAAGTTTTTATGCATCTCGATATGATAAGGTTGGTATTTATGTTTTCTTAAAATTCTGGACACACTGGACTGACTTCAACTAGTCCGCCGAGCGACAGCTCGACTGCTAGTGTTAGGATTTTCAAGAACAGATCGCCAGTACGATGAATTAGATACCTTCATCATTGGTAACTGGTTCTAAAGTTTAGGATATGTAAAACATGTAGCTTTAAAAGTACTTCTGTGCGTATATTCTTTCCGCCAATAAACTATTTTCAAAACATTCTACGATTATCAAAATCATATCTATTCTTTGTTGCATTGAATATTTAATTTTTTTTACCTACCAACCTACATATATATGTAGGTATAGTAGGTTATGCAATCAATTTTTTTTTCACTATCGCTAAATCGACTTATTAGCTCATTTTACAACTTTTGGCTAAGTTTCGCCAAGATCGGCCATGATGTCTGGATGTGTGTCTGTGTGTATGTGTGTGAAAGTATGTTAGTATCCACAATAATTTCAGAACTACGTACTTAAAATTTGTGTTTAAGCTAGTAACGTCCCCCAGGTACCTTATCTTGAAAAGCGTAATTTGAACTTATTTGCAATAATGCAAATTCAAGAACAAAACAATCGCTAAGTGATTTCTCTTGATTTTACTGACAATAATGTTACTATTACTCAAATTAATTGCCTGTCTTACTTTGACTTTCCTGGCAATAATTAAAACATTAGAATTTAATTACTCGCAAACCTCAAATCTGATCAAACGAAGTGGCCGTCTAGTGGTAGGTACGTTGCGCTATCTGAACTAGATAGGCTGGATGAGGTAAGTGTTGCATCATGAGGGGCAGGTAAAAAAAATGAAACTATTCAAATTCAACGGGCTTTGCGCAGCGGTGGTTCAGCCCGTTAATATACTATTGTGGGAAAGAACCACCAATAAAACCCACTTTATTCATAAATAAGTACATTATTAAATCAAATAACACAAAAAAAAAACAATGTTAAATAGATAACAAAACACCATTAAATCAGCTTAAACTGCGTACAAAATTATAACATTAAGAGAAAATGAACAAAAGGAGTTTAGTTACACAGAAACACAATAATAAAAAACACATGTAGTCACACGCACAATTGGGTCATAAATAATCAAACTAAAAATAATAAAAATCGTAATACCAAACATGCGGCCCTTTAAAACTAATCATGCTGGTCCTTTAAGTAAATAAGCACATAAACAATAAAGCAAATTACGGTACACATAAAATACAACAACAGTAAAATTGTACAGCTGATAATAAGGTAAAGGCAAGGACAAAAGAAAATACACAAGGAATTTACACGTACCCAATTGTTTAGTGATCACTAAAGCACAAAATACATAAGTCAAATTACAATAAATCACATACAAAGAGAAATCAGCTCGCAGGGAAATAATTCTACTTAAACAAACTGACCAAAAATAAACTCATTAAAACAAAGCCTTACAAAGGTATGTTATAAATAGGTCCTAACATCGTGACCGATATATAAATTTGAGGGCGTTGAAAAATACAGTGCTCCTTTATCAGGTTACATTCATCTATTGTGATAGGATCACGATTTTCTAGCGATTTACCGTCAAATTTTTGTTGTTGAGTTGAGCTGTATGGATGAATTTGTTTTACGTGTGTCCCGACCTTTCAGGATGGTGTGTTTCGAGCTTAAGTTTTTTTGTTTGTGAATTACTATTCCGTAATTTAAGGAATGAGGTTTGAAATCATCGATAATTGGTTTCTAAATTTATTGAGTTTTTCGTAATATTGCATTTAAATTTTGAGAGATTGTTTTCTTTATTTTTCCCCGGTTATTGAATGTTGAGTAGCGTTTTATTTGTAAATAGTTGTATATAAGTTTAAATAATGTTTATTTCGTTTGATTTCCTTAAAATTTAATGGTAAGTTTTGTAAAATTAAGTAACTTAAAGAAAGAACGTAGATTTAAATGTATTTGATATCATTCGGGCGACATGGAGTCGGTTAATTGTAGTGGTTCAGTTTAATATTGAGTATGTTGGTTTTGAGTCATAAAGATAGAATATGGGACTAACTGTTTGAACTTACATGAAAATACCGAGATATTTTTCACGTTGATTCTGCTGACATTTAGAATTTTGAAAATTATCGAGCCCTTACGTTTGAGAACGAAATTTGTGGGTAGGGGGTATCATATCTTCTCCTTCCGTTTCTTAATTGGTGGAACTAGATTAAATGAGATTTTTTTGTGAGTGGTGGGATTTCCAAGATGGAATTGTATAATTTATTCGGCTTACAGGCTCTCGAGTGTTACTGGGACGTTTTGTTAGGCTTAAGTTGGTTAGAACGTTGATAGATTGGACCTTTTGGTGTTTAACGAACGAACTTTCGTGTTGTGAGGGTAGTTACCTACTTTTTGAAGAAAACCTGTGAAGGGATTTTAAGTGAAATTGTTCAATCACCAAAGGACAACACCTAGTGCCGATTTCGATTTTACGTAATCAAGTTACCTGGGGATCACCGTCGTATTATTTTAGTGCTTCTGTGACCTCGTTGTGGACTTATTAAATTAACGTTCTTGGAGTGCCACTTAATTGCCGTGCAGGGCGTGTTGAAGTACAAAGAAACTTTCGTAGAATATTAAAACTAGATTTATATAAATAAAAGTTAATAACCTTTTGGGATTGGTAGTGTAAAGAAAACTATTTAAAAGATAAAAGTTATCGAGTAGAGTTGAGGGTAGGTCGTGTTGGAATTGTCAGGAGACCGGACATCTGGCGTCAAGTTGTAAGGGCACCCCTAGGAATCGTTATTGTTATCGTTGTGGAAAGAAGGATTTCACCGTAAAAATAAAAACAAAAATAAAATTCGAGGTGTTTAATGGTTATCTGATCTCTCGGGAGTGTGTACACACTTGGTAATTTCCTTTTACAATTAGTAACCAAAGCGGTATCATGTGCCCGTTCATCAGCCCACCTCTACACACATATAAACGTAAACAACAAACAACAATGCTAATTCATTCCAAACCAGAGTGCCCTGTGCTATCTTTCATTTTCACAGCTTTCAGCTTAAGGAGCCCACGTCCGAATAAGATAACTTTGCAAGTCAATGCTCGGTGTTTAATAGGTTATATAGGCTTGCAGAATCATTTGCAGCTACCCTTAATTTATATAAAATACCTACTTACACTTGCGTATATATTCCCCTAATTGATCACAGATACAAATTCGTTAACATACGCGTTTAACTTCAAAAAGGGTGATGTTATTTATAGATTAATTTTTGAAAAACACATTACAATTAACCCCGAACTAAAAGACAAATTAGTGTTGGCTAATTCAAAAGAAAATGTACACGCACGAGATATTTTAAAGACAAACTGTTTACAATGAAGTCATTTAATTAACGCCCAAAATCGATCTGGCTTGATTGACACTCGAACTGTAACTAATTTTCCCCCGATTTCAAACCTAAATCTTTACTCTCGCAAGCAACCACCATTTTTAAAAGTAATATAAAAACAAGAAACATAATTTACCTTGGAGCAGTTTCATATTAATTATTGCACGACATCTTAATTTTAAAAATATGCATTCGTTCGTAATAACCCTACATTTTTCTCTCGAGTTTCCAAGTAACAAACAAAGATATCTTTTGATCGCGGTCTGTACCGACACAATTACTTATTAGGGTAGTGATATTTTTACATTAAGAATCGGCGTATAAGAAATTCCAATGATTTGTTACGCCCCTTCAGTAAAACATTTTTAAGCGTGCACCTGCTACTCACCCCCCAACATGTGTTTTTACAAACCTAGACAAATATCAGTTACATATATTCTCACATTTCTTACATAAAAATATATAAATAAAATATTTTGAAAACGTTAGCAAATTACGACGTATTATTAAGATATTAAAAATCCACTAATTATCTTTTCTATCGTGCTAACAATGGCGATTTGACAAACGTTTATTGCCATAGTAAAATTTTCGCAGTCCGCTACCCACAAGCTTGATTTAATTTTGCTTGGCAGTGTTAGAAAAACTTAATGTTGTTTTGTGAAGTCATAAGGTGATTATTTACTGTTGAATGTTTGGCATAATCTGATTTGTCTGTGTTAATAATTATAGCATATAATGTGTTCTTTGTATATAATATCAAAGTTCCTCAGTGTCTGGCCAATATATACAGGATTACAGAATATGCAGTTCAATTTATAAATACGCGACTTCAAAATGTCGTTAGTTGTATTTTGGAATTAAATAAACGTTTAAGAACATTGTATTAGTTTGTAAAACTGCTTTGTGCTTCTTGTTCTTTTTAATATGTTAGCTACTTTTTCTGATTTTTTTTTTGACAATATAAAATTGACACTGTATTTATTTTTTGTCGGTACTGTGTTAACTGGGTAAACGTTTTTGATAGAAAATTTGTACATCTAAACGTTTTTGGTGGAATACTGAAGACTTACTGTCTTCTTCGCGAGTTTAGTTGACAATCCGCTAATTTAAATAGACCTGCGAGAGGCTTAGTGTGGGTTCAGCGCCTAGCAAATAGCACATTTTTTATTATTAAAAATACGCTAAAATGTTTCAAACACGCAAAACTATTTTCTAACGGTAAACCAAGCCAGAGATTGTTGTCCGCCTTGTAGCATGCTTTTAAAAATAAGCGGGTTGCCAAACTAACTCACTAGTGAAGACCGTAGGTCATCGGAAGACGTAAAGCAGCTGAAAGAATGCTTCAATAAATTTACTCCCAACAATCGATAATGAACGTCAGTGGTACCACTGTTATCTAGATTTTCCGTAAACAGTTTTACGCTAAAGTGGGTGGTCTTACATAAGACTTACTGTCTTCTTCGGCGAGTTTACTCGACAATCCGCTTATTTGAATAAACCTGCGAGAGGCTTAAGTCTGGGTTCAGAGCCTAACAAATAGCACATTTTTTTATTATAAAAAATACGCTAAAAGTTTTTCAAACAGGGGAAACTATTTTCTAACGGCAAACCAATCCAGAGATTGTCGGCGCCTTGTAGCATAACGCTTATAAAAATAAGCGGGTTGCCAAGCTAACTCACTGGAGAAGACGTAGGTCGTCGGAATACGTAAAGCAATTGAAGGAATTTTTCAAAAACCTTACACTTATCAAAATTAACTCCCAATAATGGGTAATAAACATCATTGGTGCCACTGTTATCTGGATTTTCCATAAACAGTCTTAGACTGAAGTGGGGGTTTCAGTTCTCACCCTCGTAGACGGCAGTGCCATCGAATATTATTTTCCTATATTTGTTATTCATTAGATACTAATATCTCAAAATTTCAAATTGAAGCTGAGGCGCCAAGATAACGGGGCGATCTCAATTTTCACCCCTAATCGGCAGTGCCATCAGATGTTATTTTTTTCTTATTAGTAAGAATAGCTGGTACACTTTATTTTTGTTTACGGATTAGTTGAAGTAAACTCGGTATTAGCAGAGCATTTACAGAACAAAAGATCTCCTAATAGACTTTCCCAAATATTTACAGAGTGTTGCAACGTTTACGAGAAACGGGAAGCGTGGGAAAAAAGAAGGGAGATTTACCTACTGTTAGACCAGTGAAATTGGAAAAGCAATTTTAAACACAATTGAAGAAGATCCAACAACTACCATTAGAAAAATTTCTGCTAGAGAAAATACAAACAAAAGCACTGTTGGTCGCACATATTCAAGGAGCAGTCTTTCACCCATTTCATTATCAAAAAGTGAGGTTTAATCGAAGATACCATGAAAATCGAGAATACTGTTGTCGTTGGTTCTCCTTCAAGAATAAGGCACCACTAATTTATCAGCGAATGTATTATTTACCGACGAAGCCACTTTTACATGGAGCGGTATTTTTTATTTTCACATGCACCTCATCAACCTTGTATTTGAAAACGCACATCCCAATCTGCAGGTGCAAAGAATGGTCTGACACTCATTTGTGACATAGTCATTGTATTATGTCACAATTTTTGATATGTGAGAATGCTGTGTGAGTGGAATAAAGATACTTTGGACGGCAATTGCGGAACGTGTCATAGCATACCACTTTGCGTTCTAATCTTTCTGCATCGCAAAGCCTGTTCACTTTTTATTCAGTTTTAAAAGATGATTTGAGTTTAGCCTAGGTGACATCTATTACTTTTTACTATGGAATTTGACTAATTTTTTTAGTAATTACATAAGTAGGAGTACTGGTATTTTCTTAATTTGTTTTTAATGACAATGTCTATATAATAACCATGAGTCTTTGGTATTTCCTAGGTTATACAAAGTTATTTTTCAAATAAAAATTAATAATTAAAAATGTGTTCAGTCTAACTTGTCATTGTCATTGCATTACGTCATAATTTTTGGAATGCGGGAAAACACGGGAAAATAAAGGTCCATTTTGAAATCTGATATTGAGGGCCCCTAGCAGGTGTTAGTCCAGTACCGACTGTCAATACACTTTCGTACCTTCGTCTCTCTAGATAACGAACCTCTTTGGCACCTCTCTGGACCAAAATCTATCTGAAGTGGATTCAACGTATTATTTCGATAAAATATGATTAAAACAATATGCAATGTGGGTTGATCATCTGGATAGCACTTCTATATAAATTCTTAAACATTTTTCACATATTACAACCGCACTTGTACAAAAGTTATGAATCAATCACGCAAAATTCGCGTGTGTAATTAAAAATTGGAGCATGCATATATTTTTGTTATAACAAATGAGAACATATGATTATTTTCAACCGCACCACTTTACTAATATAAATACGTTAAACAAATATTCTTTATCGGTCGATACAGACCTTAGGGAAATCTTATTATCAGAGTTTGTTCAATTAGATACTTATTATATAATCACTGAAATGTCATTAAAAACTATGACTTGTAATGACAACCTGAGCGAAATTCTAAAAATGGCAACACCTTAAAATGGTCCAATTAAATAACAAGCCTTGCTCTACTAAAATAGGGTGCAGAGTACTACGCTATGACACGTTCTGCAATTGCCGACTAATTTGTCTCGGTTTTACTTATATATCTAAAATCGAAATGATTGAACGATGTGGGGTGAAATATTATTGAATTTGGAAGAATTTCTTTGGGTTGAATAATTCTTTAATATCTTTTTGATTGTATTCAATGTTCGTCTTTTGTATGAATTATAGTAATTACATTCAACGTTAATTATTTAACTTACATTTTTCCAATATTTTTCGTTTGTTGTTATTGTTGCTAGTTTTCCATTGCATTTTTACCGTTGCTGTTTTTTTTTCTCTCTTTCTCTTCATGACTTAAATTGGTTCTTGTATCGTAGCATCTGCGTAGCATCGGCTGGAATTAACCCAGTTACCATGAATTGAATAAACCTGCCTAATCAGACCAGTACGGATTTAAAAACAATTTGTCCAAATGGTTAGCATATTTTCCAAATACTGGTTAATTCGCTCAACACAACAGTCTAGGCTCTAATCTTATTGTGAACCATCTTTAGTACTTCCCACATATCGTAAAAATCCATGATCTAATAATAACAGTCGCGGATGCACAAATTTATTTAAGTGGTTATAGTATAGAATTTGTGGTCATATTCAGCTTATTCTTGCGTGTTTTAAATGTACCTGACCTTTAGAAATGATCGGTCGAATGACCGGCAGAGTATAATTAATTGTTTTGTTTTGTAGAGTTAGCAACGGCCGTGAAAAATAATAGGGAACAATTATAATATAATAATTATTCTGAGTGATATAAATAAGTACAAAGAAGTGCCTACAACTGCTTTACCTTTCTTGCAATTGGGTTTTATTTAAAGCAACCAGATAGTAAAATGAAAAAGGACTGGTGGGTATGTAAACAATACCTAACTTAATGAGCACTTTAAAATATTTCAAATGTTAGCTAATCCGTTCAGCAGGTTTAAATGGGTTGCAGGTTATTGCTAAAGAAGAAAATGAAGTATATCAATCCATTATTGCTGGGTATCAAGTAAAATGAACTGTAAAGCACTGAATTTTATTCAGGCTTGATTATTTTATCATTTTAACCAGAAATCTTTGGTTACTGTATATAATATTCGGTTTGGTAAATCGTGTCAAATTAGTAATTATTACAATAGTGATTAAGTGCACAGCCACATATTGCCATTTGTAACGAGCCATGAGTTAGGAGCTCACGGTAAATAGTTGACACGTTTTAATCAATTAATTGGGTTAAAGTAGTTTTGCTTAAATTAAATTTTAACTAAATTTTCCTTATAAGATTAACGTATATCATAATTAATACATTTTATTACTGACATTGAATTCGTTCTTTCATTGTTACCTACATAATACTCTTATTAAGTTTCCGGAATTAAAATTTCTATAAGAAATAAATTCAGAAAACCTTTAGTTTCAAATTAATAGGTTTTCATGTAACAGTACGAAAGACATGTAAAAATGTCACGAATGCTTGAGTGAAATAAATCTTTTTTTTTTCGTGTTTTATTACCAATTGTTTCATTATAATGCACATTGGCAATTTGCATCAGAATTATGCGAAAAACTTCAGATTACTAATGTTTTAAATAATAATAAATTATTTTTAGAAACCATAAAAAATTCCAATTTATACATATCAAGGTTTTCTATCATTTCCATTTCAAATAAAAATTAAAAAAAAACACATTGTAATAATCTCAAAGCCAAAATTGTTACATTGATAGATTTAACCATAGATCGAGTTATTCGTGTTCTCAAAATTAGATTTTTAATCAATTCCATTTTACGATCTGGTTGTAAATAACCAGTCTAATCTATTTTAGAATGCCGACAATTTATTTTTATAATAATTTGAAAACAAATCACATTGTGCGTGGATAAGAAACATTTTTATTATTATAATGTATAACCATTTTTTACAATACATTTTTTTATACAGGGTGTCTCATAATAAAAGATATGACCACACTTTCGATTTTTTTAAATGGAATGCCCTGTAGATTATGTCATATTCGGATTCTACTGCAAATTCTAGACATTTTTGGTATAATATACCCTTGGTCTATCTATCTCCGTTTCTGAAATAAGTACTAACAGTGCCTAAAGGTCTAGTTAGTTGCTTTAATTTTGTCAAACAATTTTATTAACATATTTCAAATACTGTAAAAAATTACAGATAAGAAATACATTTCAGTCAGCTGATAATACAAACGTTTATGTTGGAAAGAAACATTTCCTTACTTAAATAAATAAACCGATTTAAATAAATTTATATTTTTCTATAGTTGCTTTCAACTATACTTATAAGGTAGTTACATTGGCTGGTAATACTGTCAGATAGACGTTATTATTGAAAGTGTCTAACTTGTTCCGGCTTTTTGATACTAAAATATGGTCATGTTAACTGAACGGGAGAAGATTGAGATACTCTGCATGACTGGATATGGAGATTGGACCCGCACTCAAGCAGAAACAGCTCATTTATTTAACGAAGAGTGGAAGCGAAATTTCGAGAATTCGGTCATGTTCGGGATAGGTCGCTTCAACAGTTATCTGAAGATGATTTTGATAGGCGTAATGAATTTTTGTGAGTATATGCAAAATATCTGTAACCAAGGCGAAAATGCTGTGAAAAAGATTATCTTTTCGGACGAAGCTACATTCTGCCTCAACGGTATCGTCAATACGCAAAATTGCAGGCATTGGGCCACAATCAACCCCCATTGGATAGTGGAAGCGCACACACAACATCCACAAAAATTAAATGTGTGGTGTGGTCTGGTTGGAGACAGAATACTAGGTCCTTATTTTTTCGAAGGAACATTAACCGGTCAGATGTACCTCGAGTTCCTCCAGTTGCAATTATTTCCTGCATTAATATATATATATATATATATATATATATATATATATATATATATATATATATACATATATCTATAAAGGCTAGGTGGTAGTAAAATTTTTCTGTAACTTATGAACCATATGTTCGGTAATAAGATCAGACTCAATTTGTACGCGTTGTCTTAAATCGTCGACGTTCTCCGGTTTTCTAGCGTATACTTTATTTTTTAGATGCTCCCAGAAAAAGTAATGTAATGGCGAGAAATCAGGAGACCTCGCTGGCCACTCTATAGAAATCCTTTTGCCTATGCATCTGTTAGGAAAAGTTGCATTCTAATATTCCCGAACTATACGAGCATAATGGGGAGCAGCTCCATCCTGCTGAAATTTTGAAGCAGATTAAAATATCTTTCTGCTGTTAAATTCCCTTCTATGAAATATGGCCCTCTAGTGCGAGTTCCATGCAATCCTACCCAAACATTTATTTTCTGAGGGTGCTGGGAATGCGCTTCTCTGATTCAATTCGGATTTGGATCTGACCAGTACCTATAATTATGACGATTCACATTCCTATTTAGCATAATTGTCCCTTCATCAGAAAAAAAACAATGTTATTGTAGAAATCATTATTCTCGTCCCACTTAGCCATAATGGGTCTTACAAAATTCGTTTCTTCTACCGAAATCGTCGTCTGGCAGCTCTTGACCAAGATTAATCTTATAGGGGTGACATTTATTTTCCTCCAAAATTCTTGACACTGATGAACGGCTTATACAATAGCTGCTGCTGACTTCCGCAGGGAGCTATGAGGATTCTCAATAAATGCGAGTAAACTGTTTTTTTTTTACCACTTCTTGCTGTTTTGGGTCTTCCCGGTCTAAACCTCTCTTTGCAGTCTCCCTTTTCCTCAAATCTTCTAACTGTTTTCTGTACCGTTGATTTTGCAATTGGGGGACAGTTTGGAAAACCGTTATCGAATAAATCTGCCATCTCTTTAGAGGACTTGACACAATCTCCCTAACCACGCATCATAAGCAGTATGATTCTTTCTCGTTCATTTAAGTTAGCCATTATTAAAAAGCAAAGCTGATAGGATTGACAATATCTAATTTTACTTTTAAGTCCGTCCAGTATGACGCGTTTCTACGATTTTCATTTCTAATGCAAAGGTGGATATCACCTATTTTATTTTTTTAAACAAGTTTTCATTAAATTCCTTATTAGAAGATTCGATGTTTTTGTATTTGTCAATCGATGGCTTATGAAAAACTAGGATAGGAATGTGCAAACCGGTTTTTTTTTAATCTCTTAAGGTTTAGATTTTACAGCCCGCCAAAGTG
Source organism: Vesta saturnalis (assembly GCA_036346205.1). Classification (NCBI taxonomy): domain Eukaryota; kingdom Metazoa; phylum Arthropoda; class Insecta; order Coleoptera; family Lampyridae; genus Vesta; species Vesta saturnalis. Next base: position 3,473,780 of record JARFJB010001594.1, read on the forward strand.
TCGAAATGGCCTGTCATTTATTTCGTAAATGAATACAGATAGGTATAGGAGTTTATACATAAGATGTATTTAGATTTATTCCGGGCATCAAAAAATTGAATAATATATATGGTTCCATTTGAATTATCAAAGTTGCTTTTAATTTTTAGTAGATGCGGCAACACTGGGTCACTGAAAATATTTTTGTTCGATAGAGCATGTAAATGTAAACTCCCGAATTTTCATCACGTTACAAAAAAACTGAGCGTTTCCAAACTTTTGGGACACACATGGGACACAGAGCACCACTAGATTCCTTACAAGAAAATTAGTCGATTGAACACAACTTGCTTTAATCCAAAAGTTGATATTTACTGAGATACGGGGTGTGTGAAAAATTATGATTATTATTAAAACATTATAACATATTAAATTACAAAAAATTAACTACTAAAACAAATTCTCAAGATGGCCTCCATTTACATCAATATACTTTGTTAACCGTTTAATGAGTGATTGTCTTATGTTAAAAAATATTCCTTCTTTCGTGGGAAAGACATTTGCAACGTTTACAAAATGTCATCAGTTACTTACGATTTTGTTTCATACAACACCATGCTACTATGTTTTTTTTTACGTTGTTCTATTCATTGCTTTTCATTACAACTAACAAACACCCCGTATCTCAGTAAATATCAACTTTTGGACTAAAGTATGTTGGGTTCAATCGACTTATTTTCTGGTAAGGAATCTACTGGTACTCTGTGTCCCATTAATTTTGGGATACTACATATATATATATATATATATATATATATATATATCCTTGACCAAAAATAAGAAAGAAAGTTCCTATGAACCTATGTCCGAAAATGCTTCGTTTCGGAGATACAGGGTGTTAAAATTTGGAGAAAATACAAGTTTTTTACTAATATCTGGAGAACCCTGAGTCCGTTTTTTTTTAATTTGGTATGTTTGTTTATAAAAACGGTAGACGTCTTCTGACGTAATTTGATTTATTTTATCTATTCCAGCGGCGTCCGGGGACTCACTCCTGTTGATATTAATAAGTAAAAATATGAGGCGCCACTGCTTCTTCTTAGGTTTCATTATTTTTTCTACTTGTACGATTAAAAATACAACTTTTTTGTCTCTTTACTTTTTTTGATATCTTGCTTCGTTTTCGAGCAAAAAATTAATATGCTTTTCTGTGCACATTCCCAAGGGAAGTAGAAACAAAAATAGAAATTGAATGTTTTAGTTATTTACTAATCAAATTTAACAATACTTTTGAGGGGAAAACAATGCAATAAGCGGAGAAACAAAAACTCACTAAATAATATTTTTTTAAATGACTAATATTAACAGAAACATAGGAATCAATATTGAACAAACAGTATTCATATGAAAAATACTTTACATACACAGTCGTTACAACAGTTGTTGAAATGTGCACCTCCAACTCTAATACAGGCATCTATCCTACGACACATTGCAACGATATGAAAGATGACTATGGAAAATAAACAAAATAACAATTACTTTCTAAAGCAAGATTAATTTATGACATGAAAGCAGTTTGATGTTCACGCAATTGTTATTTTCCATAGCCATCTTTCATAATTGTAAATGAATTCGTTAGTTAATCTTATAAAAGTGTGATTAACACAAGAAAAGTTCCAATCGATTTATTTCGAAAATGGTGCGTCTTAACGACTTCAGACAAGAGTGTCATTGTTTTATGAAAAAAATCGAATTTTTTTAAATTTTATATTTTATGTTTTATGCCCCGCCCAAACGAGCCTCTTATGAGTACAGCTAAAAAATCATATTCACGCCATACGATTGGGCATATTCCACTAAATAAATGTACAGAACGCTATCATTTAAAGGGAAACCATTTTGAAGATATTTGAATTAAACCGATGTTAGGGTGCCATCTTCCAAGAGCTCCAGCTCAGTTAGGAAGTTTTTTTGTATTAAGGTAATTTACGTTAAATCGACAGCTCTAGAATCTGCAGTTTTCTTTTGTGAAAAGAGTTTGTGGACACCCTGTGTGTGTGTGTGTGTGTGTTTATATATATATATATATATATATATATATATATATATATATATATATATATATATATATATATATATATATATATATATATATATATATATATATATATATATATATATATATATATATCAACGGCGTAATGTCCTTGGTTATTACTTTTGTTTGGTTAACCCGCTACAAAGAATCAGATTTGAGTTCTTTCTTTTTTATAATTTCAACATTATTGAATAAAATTTAATACTGTTATTGTGAAACTTAAAATGATTATATTTTATTACAGTTTTATTAGCTGCATGAGTTCAATTTATAAAGATATTATCTACTAATTCAAGTTTAATTCGCTTGCTATTTAATTTCATTTTGAGTAAATGAACTTTAATATTTACGTTTGCGAATTCTTTTATTACTTAAAGGCACCAGCTAGCTCAAATGTTAGAATAAAGAAATGATTATTCTCAATTCGATTTACTTATTTATCTGGATTCCTATTGAGTTTACTTCTTTCTGCATTTATATATTCAATATTTGTAAACTTTTAATATTAATAATGTTTAGCACTAAAAGTGAATCAAACGTTATACTCATTTAATTAAATCCAAAATCTGAACGAAAATGCATCAATGCGTTGTTTACAATACATATATAAAATTAAAACCTATAATTTAAAATAACATTCTTAAAACTAACATATAACAATAAAGTCTTTATCAGAATTAAATGTTGTTTTTCGTTTAATTGTGATGTTCAAATTTAAAGTTTACAGAAAATCAAACACATATACGTTTCATTTATTCACACAATCAATAGGTTGTTACATTCGTTGAAAGCTAACTCTTCTTTTCTTTTTGCCAATTTGAGGCCTCGTTTAGATTGATGGACTGCTCCTCCGATGATGTCACTATGCCGCCAAAGTGTAACCGCTTCCTTTGTTTTCTCTATCTTTGCTGATACCTTTGTTATTAAGATGACATCAATTTTCCTTCCAATAATTTAACGATTTTTGTTAATAATTGCTCGATATATTTACAATTGTCAATTATTACTTTAATTATTATAGTTTTGCTACGAATGACCTACGCTACTAAATGCAATGCCCAATCGTACTACACTTCATTATCACTTCGAGTTCTTATTCTTTATACTTTGATTTACCAATTTGGATCGATTACTGTCTTTTACATTTATTGTCACTATTTAAACCCAATTGATTGCCGCTCTGATACATATATAACGCGTTATCTTCACTTATTACGTCACTTTTAATGCGAATTATGGTGCAATCCTTTTTATTGGCAGCAACTCGATAAGAATTTCACTTTTTATTATTTATTGTAGCCTTTTGTTATTTTAATAAGGAAGCTATTTGCGCTTCTTCCCTAGTAATTCGTTCCTCTGCGACGAATTACTCTGTTGGTGCTTTTCAACCATCTCTGATCGCTTGCTTAAGGCGACTGTTTTTAAAGACTACACATCATTATGACAACATCATTCTCTTCTCCTTCAACGCATTTTATGCACTTGTAAATGCCGCGTATTTTAAATATTTTCGTGTTAAACATATAGATAACCCATTGAAATATACTCAACCTTTCGTCTTAATATTAATTACATTCAAATACAGATAACCAATTTCTTTATCTAGAAAAATAATAATACAACTATCAAATCTCGTATAGTTTAGCGCAAAATTTTGAATTTTCTATAGATCCAGTTACAATATATATATATATATATATATATATATATATATATATATATATATATATATATATATATATATATATATGTGTGTGTGTGTGTGTGTGTGTGTGTGTGTGTGTGTGTGCAGGGTGATAATTTTTGACTAAGCTTCTATGGGTAACTTTGTTATTATAACAAGCTACAGAGTCGGTTAAATTAGCAATATTGGGCAGAATTTCAAGACGCATCAAATGACGTTTTGAGTTTTGACCAATGTTGCCAACTTTCGTAGTTATTTAGAAAAGAACTAAAAATGAGCCGAATTTTCAAACTCCAATATCTTTGAAACCGTTGCAAATAAAGCTAAAATACAAGAGAAGTAATTGATAGATATTTTTACGAACTTTAAGATAAGCCTATTTTTAGATTTATTATGCATTTAATTTTTGAGATATAACACAAAGTTACTTTTTTTTTTAATGGAACGTGTAGTTTATTTTAGTCCTATTAAATAGCATATTTTTTTACTGATTTCAAAAATGTAAAGTTTACCTTATTTATAATAAGCAATTTTCTTGTAATTTAATAAAAACCGTAAAGTTAAAATCGAGTACCAGTTTTAAAAAATAGAGCGCCTTGGAATGAAATAAAACAAAACAAATTTGACATTCAAAAGTTGAATGGTACGGAGGTTGACTTTTAGGAAACCGTTCTGTATACAAACGCATAGCTTCATGGCCATTGCAATTCGATTCACCGTAAATGAGATACATATCGGCTAAATATTAAAAATTATTCATGTTTATTTGAAAATTTAAATAATGTATTTTTGAAATTCGCTTCTGAAATATTGTGAATTCTACTTACCTACTAGATTGTTAATTTGCCACTAATAAATGCCGCGAACAACATCTTTTCATAATATTCCAATTTTCCCAAAAACTACTTACTTTAGAGCTTTACACAAGGTAAGCATTTTTCGTGTAAATGACTAGATATTTTTTTACATTCTCATTCGATGCAGAATTTAATTACCTATCTGCTGATATATCATGTTCCTATACCTAAACTGAATGATTTTCGTGTTAATTACATTCTGCATCGAATGAGAATATAAACAAACCCAGTTGCAATTAAAAAAAAATGACTGACATTTTCAATTTTTTTAATTACCGTTACTCCCGGACCTCCCCTAGAAACAAATTTCAAAAATGTCTATACTGAAAACATAGTCCAATATCATGTCTAACCGTTTTACAAGTTTCGCTTATCTGCTTTTTATGTTTCATGAAATATTAATTTTTCAGTAGATTCAAATTTTCGTTGCTAACGCCTGAAATTATTTTTTTCTTAATAATGGTAAGAGTTAGGTACGCCAAACCTGGTAGTAGAAGACGTAAAATTTTACGTGGAAACCAAAAATAAAATAAAAATTGGGGCATTGTATTTAAAATAACAAAGTTGGTATCGACTTCCGGTATAATCGGAAGTGACACCGCCATGAAAATATGTATTTTCAGTAAGTAGACATATTCGTTTATATAAAGTTACAAGTTTTCAGCTGAATCGGTTTTTCCGTTCTCATTTTTCTTCTACATGCTATCGTCGAGACACACCCTGTATATGTATATATATATATATATATATATATATATATATATATATATATATATATATATATGTATGTATATTTATTTCATTTAATTTATAACTAGGTTTGTATAATTAACTAATTTATTTTATTGTTACAGGTCAGTATACTACGTCCATTTTTTGCAATTTGCAAATTACGTAACTTATGTAAGTACTGTATAGCTTTTAAAATACACGGATTGTCGTAAACTTATTGAACACAGCCCGTACATATGAAAACTCCAAGTTATAAATCGTAATCCCTTTTAAGTATACAAAAACAATACTCAATGTAGAAAAAGAATCAAAATAAAAAAAGTCGGTTTAATACTTTTTTAATCACCAAAACATTCGTTTGTAGCTGAAAAATGTTAAATACAACGATCGGTGCTTTCATCATAAATAATATCTTTATATTTTATTAATACTCTTTAAAAATCGTATTTAAACATTCATCAATAGGTTTAAATTTTTATACTTCAAATCTGTAATTTAAACTTAATAAAAATACTCTGTTAGTAGTGTTCTGTATTTTATTGACTGTAAAATAATTCAAAATAGTTAAAATAAAATTTTATAATCGATCTGGCTCATTACGCAATTTCAAATGGATCATTAAACTCAAAAATATTCAAAGATGAATTTCAATTATCAATAGATGTAACCCATTAGGTAAATTTACACAGGTTAATGCTAAAATCTTATCTCAGCTGACACAAATAAACAACAAAAGTAAATTAAATACTGGATATATATTGACCAATTTGCAATTGTAAATATGTACAAACACTGCTTCGAAAAGCAAAAAAAACAATTTTTATATATTAAAAATTCCCCAAATTTTTATATACTGAACACATTAAAATAAAGTTCGATTATCCCTTTTATTTACAGTGAACAATGATTCTCCCAACAAGCAAAAGTGAACCGAAAAGATAACCGTGCTTGTATCTATTAAACAAAACTTAAAACTAATTCTTACTATTTATGTTAATTAATCCTTTATCCGTAATATAGTGAAGTCCATATGATCTGCTTTCAATAATCCTTTTTAAATTTGCAAACACACTTGACACAAATCATAGAAGACACAGCTAAGGGATTCGGCTGTACCCTCGCGAGCGCAGCGCCTGTCGTTCACTCGCGTATTTCACATGGGCTCTGCTTTATTTTAGGGTATGCCCTTCAACGTAAACGTTTAACACAATAACTATTTCCACATAAACATTAAAATTATTAGTTGCCTTTATACAATCGACTTTATTTTACTAACGATTGTCGATGATGATCACCAATGTCCTACCTAAATTTACAAACTGTTAGTGCGGGTACTTAAAGGAGTTAATTCAGGCTTTCCTTTTTATTATTATCGTCGCACGTTCTACTATTGCACACTGTCAACAAAATATTGGCTGTATGATTTTCAAATCCGTTTTCGCACTTTTTAAATTTCTTGAAGAAAATCACTATTCTTCAACTCATAATTAAACTATTTATTTATGAATGTCTGTATATAATTAATCCTCTTTAGGGTTACAGCAGTGGCTTATCTATGCGCTACTGAACTACAATTTCATAAAGAAAATCCAACACTGACCATTCTAAGTCCCCTCCAAAAACCACCGAGCGCTATCTTTACTTAAGCTCTGCTCGAACTATGTGAACTCAGCATCCCTTCAATTGGGCACTCGCTTATACGTATACCGTCTATCAAACAATCTCACGCCAAAACTTTGCTGTACTTTGTAAATTCACTTACAACGCTCCGAAAAAATTCATTAATTGCAATTACATTCACTCTGTACATTATCCAGACCACAACTCAACTTTTTATGAAAATTTCCGCACAGTTTAACGAGCTTCCACATTATAACAACTTCAGCCTTGAATATGCATTAAATTTACCATTATTGCACCATATTACAAAATTTCTACAAACGAAAATATGCAATGCATATTCCTTACTGCACGTTAATACAATATCAATATATCATAAACTCACTCGTTCATACGTCTACAACCATTTCTTTAATCCGACTGTTTTGTACACAATAGCAAAAGACCAGTCGCCAAATTAGTAGTCTTACCAGTGTCGTCGCAGTAACAATTTTCCCAAACCATTATTTTTCAAACCAATTTGATGCTTTCAACATGAAAATATTTCTACAACATTCAAATATTCTTTTATATGACAACTAATGCTCCATTAAAAAGTCCAGTGGCATATCATTTCACAGATTTACATTCTACATACACAAAAAAAATTTTCGTGCAAACTTACACGTAATATATCACCGTCGCGTTGCACAAAAAGGGGTGTTAACATTTATTGTTTTGTTTTGAAATTACGTCACTATTGAATACAATTTCAAACCAAAAGATATTTTTGAACTGTAGCCCTCATTAGGAACATCTATCCAAATTCAACGATTAAAATTAAGAATTATTTATAAAAAGAATACTACTGGTGCCAATTAGAACCCTTGCAGGTCTGAGAAGTTAACATAGTGATTGGAAGCACTACCGCATCTTGTACCAGAATTGCGGCTAATTTCCTTTGTCCTTATCTTCTACCAGCACCACCACCTCTTTATGTAAAGATGTTTTCCCAACTTGAATGAAAGCACTATTGGCGGAACGGAGCCTTGCTGTTAGTGCCTGTTAAGACTCTCTGGATTGTATTAAAATGACCACTTCTTTCCAAAAAATCACATCACTTGCGGCAGTGTTGGCTTTCTATCATGAATAAAAAGACTAACGACGAAACATTCCACAAAACACTAACTGAGTACATCCTGTAGTGCTTTCAATTAAGAAAACACAAAGGGACACTTTTTTCTAAGGCAGAGATAGTATGGGTAACGGAAAACAGTATTATGTATTTAAAAGAACTAATAGTAGAAAATATACTTAGCTTCAAAATTAATTTTGAATTCCTGAAATTACAAGAATTATTCATGTTCAATAAAATTTAATCCAGGAAACAATTTCTTATGTCAAAAATAACTTTATTTTTAAATGTAGCAGATAATACCAAGAGTGCTCAAATTCACTGAAAACTAATTTGCCTAAGTTCCTGAATTTAAATGACATGTTTAATTATTTCAAGGATCTTTTAATTACTACTATTCAAAAATAATTTTATATTAGTATAAAACAAAGTTCAGAGTGCAAAAATTTGTTTTGCGTTTAATTTCGAATTTGCGAAATTACATAAAATTATTTTCATGTTTAGACAAATGTATTTATACGAACAATACCAAAAAATTTGGAAGTAGAGAAATTCGCTTAAAATTAATTTGAATTCCTAAAATTACCTTAAATCCTTGTCATGTTCAGTCAAACTTATTGAGAAACGCTTAAATTTCTTAAAGTAAGTACGAAAATAGTTTTATTTCTAACAGGATCAAAAATACAGAGAGTAGAGAAATTCACATGAAATTAATTTTGAATTCCCAAAATTACATCAAATTTTCAAGTTTAATAAAATATTATTCCTAATAATGTCTAAAGATTCAGAGTGGAGAGAGAAAAATACACCAAACTTAAATGAAATTACCATGTTTAGTAGAATTTATACAAAGAAACTTTTAATTTCTTAATTACTGGAAAATAATTCCATTTCTGATAATTTCCGAGCACAAAAATTCGTTTTGAAATTAATTTCGAATTTCGGAAATTGCAGACATACTTAGTAAAATTTATTCAGAGGAACATTTAATTTCTTACAGAAATTATATCTAAATAATTGAAAGACATCTTATGTCTGAGAATACCAAAAAATGAGAATTCGCTTAAAATTAATATTGAATTCCTAAAATTACATTAAAGTTAGTGAAATTTATTGAAAGAATCATTTAATTTCTTAAAGTGCCCCTTAATAGTTTCATTTCTAAAAGGATCAAAAATACTTGCAATGGAAAAATTAGTTTAATTAATTTTGAATTCCCGAAATTACATGAAATTTTCATGTTTAGTAAAATATTTCAAAACAAAAACAATCGGAAGGGAAAGAAAGAATTCACCAAATACTACTTAATTGTACCAAACATACTTGGAGTAGAGAAATTATTTTACAATTAATTTTGCATTCCTAAAATTGTATTAAATCCTTGCCATATTTGGTAAAATTTATTGAAAAGAACATTTAATTTCTTAAAGTACCCGGAAATAATTTTATTTCTAAAAGGGATCAAAAATACTTCGAAAGAAGGTGACTTAAACTTAATTTTCAATTCTCCAAATTCATGAACTTTTTATGTTTAGTAAAATACTATTTCCAATAGTGTCGAAAACAATCGAGAGTGCTTGAAATTAATTTGATATTCCTGAATTTAAATTAAATTCTCATATTTAGTAAAATTAATTCAATTTATGTTTAACTACTTGAAAATCATTCTATCTTTAATAGAAAAAAAAACGTCGGAAATGAAAAAAATTCGGTATGAAATTAATTTTGAATTTAAAAAAATTACATGATGGAAGTTTTTACCATTTTTAATAATACGGGTGACCAAATTGCAAAAAATGGACGTAATATACTGACCTGTAACAATAAAATAAATTAGTTAATTATGCAAACCTAATTTCAAGCACTCTCGATTGTTTTCGACACTATTGGAAATAGTATTTTACTAAACATAAAAAGTTCATGAATTTGGAGAATTGCAAATTAAGTTTAAGTCACCTTCTTTCGAAGTATTTTTGATCCCTTTTAGAAATAAAATTGTTTCCGGGTACTTTAAGAAATTAAATGTTCTTTTCAATAAATTTTACCAAATATGGAAAGGATTTAATACAATTTTAGGAATGCAAAATTAATTGTAAATAATTTTATAAGTATGTTTGTAAATTAAATATTTTTCTATTTCCTTCCGTTTTTGTTTTGAATATTTTACTAAACATGAAAATTTCATTAATTCAGAATTGAATTAATTAAACTAATTTTCCATGTCATTTTTGATCCTTTTAGAAATGAAACTTTAATGAAATTTAATTAATGATTCTTCAATAAATTTCACTAACTTTAATGTAATTTTAGGAATTCAATATTAATTTTAAGCAATTCTCATTTTTATACTATCAGAAATGGAATTATTTTCAGTAATTAAGAAATTAAAAATTTCTTTATATAAATTCTACTAAACATGGTAATTTCATTTAAGTTCAGAATTGATGTTAAGCCAATTTGTAAATCTGGGTTTATTGGTAGAAATAAGTACAGGGTCGCCAACTAAGAATGCAGGTACTGTATCTGGGAAACTATACATCGTAGAGGCTTAAAAAAAGTTATTACTAAAACGGCCAATACAAAAACCTGGAAAATATTTTAAAGTTTCTGAAATGGCCGTAGGCTAACTGCAATCTGAATCTAAAGAGTAATGTTTCTGTGAATTCTGCTATATTAACCTAATAAAAAATAACTGATCTTAAAGTCGAGGATAATCTGAACTTTTTTGTTAGGACTTTTGACTATGTCTAAAATATGGTAGGTATTCAAAGGTTTCTTAAAAACTGTATCTTCGAAACGCTAACCGATTTTAACAAATTTGGGCGCGTTGAAATGAGGTATTCTTGGGCTACAAATGTTATAATATTTGAAGTTTTGTTAGTTTACATGTCGTCTAGAGGGCTTTGTTCGACATTCCGACAGAAACGGTTAATTTTCCAAGAAAATTAAATGCATTGGTATGATTTTTTTCATGAACAAGTAGCTAAATGATGCCTAAACAAGCTGGCAACCCATCTTGATATCTTGTTCTAACCTAAAATATCGGCCAAAGAAAACTTTATACAAAATCCCTTAAATTTTAATTTTTTTTTTTAACTATATTTTTCTGGAATTGTTTCTATTATGTAAGTTGTGGCCCTAGAAAAGACCGATTTAAAGCAGGAAGGTTTTTAATACCCCCGTAAATGCTCGAAATACTGACCATCACTGTGCATTGCTGAGGCCTGTTGTGGGTAGACAAAAGTGCAGCTTCAATTTCGGCTCTGAATAGGTTACCTAGAAACTGCGATTTTTAAAGTTTGTAAATTTATTCACCAGAATAATTTAAGGAAATTTTAGGAATTCAAATTAATTTTAAGCGAATTTCTCTACTTCCAAATTTTTTGGTAATGTTCGTATAAAATACATTTGACTAAGCATGAAAATAATTTTATGTAATTTCACAAATTCGAAATTAAACGGAAAACAAATTTTTGCATTCTGAACTTTGTTTTATACTAATATAAAATTATTTTTGAACAGTAGTAATTAAAAGATCCTTGAAATAATTAAACATGTCATTTTAATTCAGGAACTTAGGCAAATTAGTTTTCAGTGAATTTGAGCACTCTTGGTATTATCTGCTACATTTAAAAATAAAGTTATTTTTGACATAGAACTAGAATTATTTTTGAGTACATAAGAAATTATGTTTCCTGGATTAAATTTTACTAAACATGAATAGTTCTTGTAATTTCGGGAATTCAAAATTAATTTTGAAGTGAATTTCTCCACTCCTAAGTATATTTTCTACTATTAGTTCTTTAAAATTCATAATATTGTTTTCCGTTACCCATCCTATCTCTGCCTTAGAAAAAAGCGTCCCTTTGTGTTTTCTTAATTGAAAGCACTGCCCGATGTACTCAGTGTTTTGTGGAATGTTTCGTCGTTAGTCTTTTTATTCAGGATAGAAAGCCAACACTGCCTAAAGTGATGTGATTTTTTGGAATGAAGTGGTCATTTTAATACAATCCAGAAAGTCTTAACGGGTACTAACAGCAAGGCTCCGTTCCGCCAATAGTGCTTTCATTCAAGTTGGGAAAACATCTTTACATAAAGAGGTGGTTGTGCTGGTAGAAGATAAGAAAGACAAAGGAAATTAAGCGCAATTCTGGTAGAAGATACGGTAGTGCTTCTAATCACTATGTTAACTTCTCAGACCTGCAAGGGTTCTATTTGGCACCAGTAGTATTCTTTTTATAAATAATTCTTAATTTTAATCGTTGAATTTGGATAGATGTTCCCCAAATGAAAGAATATTTGAATGTTGTAGAAATATTTTCATGTTGAAAGCATTAAATTGGTTTGAAAAATAATGGTTTGGGAAAATTGTTACTGCGACGGCACTGGTAAGACTACTAATTTGGCCACTGGTCTTTTGCTACTGTGTACAAAACAGTTGGATTAAAGAAATGGTTGTAGACGTATGAACGAGTAAGTTTATGATATATTGATGTATTAACGTGCAGTAAGGAATATGTATTGCATATTTTTGTTTGTAGAAATGGTGCAATAATGGTAAATTTAATGCATGTTCAAGGCTGAAGTTGTTATAATGTGGGGAGTTCGTTAAACTGTGCGGAAATAGAGATCCCCCACATGTGAAATTTTCATGAAAAGTTGAGTTGTGGTCTGGATAATGTACAGAGTGAATGTAATTGCAATTAATGAATTTTTTCGGAGAGTTGTAAGTGAATTTACAAGGTACAGCAAAGTTTTGGCGCGAGAATGTTTGATAGAGGGTATACGTATAAGCGAATGCCAATTGAAGGGATGATGAGTTCAGATAGTTCGAGTAGAGCTTAAGTAAAGGTCGCGCGCGGTGGTTTTTGGAGGGGACTTAGAATGGTCACTGTTGGATTTTGTTTATGAAATTATAGTTCAGTAGCGCCTAGATAAGCCACTGCTATAGCCCTAAAGGGGATAAATTATATACAGACATTCATAAATAAATAGTTTAATTATGAGTTGAAGAAAAGAATAGTGATTTTCTTTAAAACATTTAAAAAGTGCGAAAACTGATTTGAAAATCATACAGCAAATATTTTGTTGACAGTGTGCAATAGTAGAATTACTAACGCTTTTAAAAGGCGGATATAATTGAAATTATTCATTCGTCCACATCTTCGGTAAGTGGCACATTATTCGATAACCTCCTTGTAATTAATATCGTTTTCAGGTTTTCGAATATAAAAACATTCAATACTAATTCTTTACATATAAAGACACCTCAATCGAAATTACGTTGAATGTTCACTACCGGCTCGTTTGTCACCTGTAAGAGATATAAACGGTCATAATTAATTAAACAACGTACTTATATTTACCTTCTTTTAGCATCTCCGTACTACCTACGTTTCTAACGGCATTCCTTCTTAAATTTTCTGCCCACGTTTTACTGTTACGTTACATCCAAAGTACATGATTATCGCTGGAAGGCGTAAGAGCCTTGCTGACATCCATGACCATATACTCGAAGGCTGCTAGATCATTGGAATAGTACCCGAAGGTTGCAAGATCACATAAGTAGTTTCGTCAGTAAAGGTCAGATCTCACGATTGTGTTTCCAAATTTCAAATACACCTAGGAGGTTCCTAGTGAATTTCTACAACGCAAATAAATGTACTGATATTAATTTTGTAATCAAATAATTGACAATTGTTACCTCTTAATGATATTTATATATTTAAGGTGCTTCCAGCAGTTCACTTTCACACGTGACAACGCATCGGTCTATATGACCCAGGGGAACATCTCCGTGAGCGGTCTAAATTTAAGGCATAATTTTATAATTTTTGTGTATTATGGTAATGCAAGTTTTATTCCGTTTTTGTATAACGCTTGAATCCTTGTCAATCTATGAGTACACTTCCAAGGAATACTCCATTTGGGATCTAAGGTTTGACAAACAATCTAGAATGTTTTATGTTTTCTTATTGTATTATGGTTTATACAAATGTCGTTTGAGTGAATTAAATATAACATACATTTGGGTTAATGCGCTCAAGGGAACACCTTCGGGAGGGGAGACTTGCATATTTAGCCAAATACTTTTTGTATTATGGTAATGCAACTCTGCGTCCAAATATAACGCTTGTGAGAACGCTCCGCGGGGAAGTGTAAAAAGCATGAATAACATTTGTTTTTGTATTTGTGATATATGGGTACACTTCCAGGGGTGGGTCTCTCGTTTGACAACACCTATCGGAATACTCCATTTCGAATTTAAGATTTGACAAAAATCTAGAATATTTTATGTTTTCTTATTATATTATGGTTATACAAATCTCGTTGATTGTACTCGTATTAAATATAACATACACTTGGATTAATGTGATCTCAAGGGGACACCTCCGGGAGGGGGGTTTGCCAATTTACCCAAATATTTTTTTGTATTATAGTAATGTAACTCTGCGTCCAAATATAACGCTTCTGAGAAGAACGCCCCGCGGAGAAGGGTCAATAGAAGAACATGCGTTTTTATGTTTTTGATATATTATGGCAATTTGAGACTCATAGCATCCAAGTATAGCTCTTGACTTCAGAAGGTCCCAATGGTGCACTCTCAGAGATGGTTGCAAACTTTAAGAACACCCGTTGAAACACCCCTGAGTGATTCTACAGTTTGACAAAAAATCTTGAATTTTTTAATTATTATCATTATACAAACCCATCTGAGCGTAAATATAACATAGGTTCATGTGATCTTTGGGGTTGGTTCGAACTTTGAGAAAACACATTTTTTTATAGATATACACCGTGTACAAGATAAGGATGCCCACTATGGGGACCTCGGAAACGGTAAGAAATGGAAGGTCGATTAAATGGAACAAAAGTTACGCATTTGAGAAGATGTATTTATGGTCTTTGTAGAACTCAACTATCTCTTTTAGTTTTTGCGATATTTGAAAAAAATTGAATTTTCTGATTTTCGTTTTTATTTTTTTCTGGCCTTATTTGAAGATCTATCAAGAAAAGAAGAGCACATTTTCATTGCCACTTTTCTAGCTCTACTTAATGCTGTTATTCAATTTTTCATACAACGTTTCGTTTGTTAGCAACCATCATCAACTTTATTTTTTTAAATACACGAAAAAAAATATTTTTGCCATATTTAAAAAATTCATATTCAATGTAAAACATCGAAAACGTGCAGTTAAAACTAATACTAGAAACATTAGAAAACTGTAAAATTATTATAAAATAATGTTTTTTCATTTTCTAATTCCTGTTGCGAATAAAATAATTCACAAGTATGTATTTAGTGAAAATACTATTAATTAAACAGTTAAAATACATTTTCCGTCGTACTGATGCATTTGATAAAAATAAGTGGCTTTGCATTTTGTTTACCTACCTGTCATAATCAATTGTTGTCCGTATTACGTTTGTTTGGTTGTCTTTGAGTTAATTACATTTTGTGTTTACTTAAAACCAATATGGTAGGAGTACATTTTTCAAATAATGCAAAATTCGATATACTGACGTGTTACATTTTGTGTCAACGTAATTGTTCTGAAGCCGAAATAATAATGTATTTAAACAAATATCCAGAAAGGCGTCAACCTTACAAAAGAACTTTTCGCACATTAGCAGTTAAAAAAAGAATATGGTGCGTTCAAAAAACCTGTAAAATCTCGCAAAAAACCTGGCAATGAAGAAAAAGCCAATAATGTTTTATTAGCTGAAACGGAAAATCTAGACGTTTCTACTAGGAAAATTGAAGAGGCAACTGGCATAGCCCATTCCACAGCTCATTATGTTCTAAAGAAGGAGAAAGTACATCCATATAAATTTAGAATTTGCCAAGGACTTCGACCAGGTGACCCAGAAAGACGTAGAATATTTTTCGAGTGGTATACACGTCAATCTCAAGACAATGAATATTTTCCGAATAAAATTATATGGCCCGATGAAAGTGTGGTTAATAATAATGGAATTTTTAATCGTAGAAATGCTCCTTATTGAGCAACAGAAGATCCACGTCTGTACAAAACGGCCGAACATCAACACCGTTTCCGATTTAATATGTGGGCTGCTATATTCGGTACTCGAATTATAGGTCCTTTCATTTACCACGAGTCCTTAAATTCTGAACGTTACCAAATTTTACTCCAAAATGAATTAGAGATAGCTTTGAATGATTTGCCTTTCCAAGAAGTTGAAGGTTGTTGGTTTATACAGGACGGTGCACCAGCACATAATTCCAGAGTTGTCAGAGAATACTTGTCAGTTAGATTTCCAGAAAGATGTATTGGCACTCATGCAAATGTACAGTGGCCAGCCCGTTCTCCAGATATAACACCTTTGAATTTTTTTCGTTGGGGATACATTAAAAATTAGAAAACGAAGAAATTTTACAAAGATTAGTTCTCGAAGCGTGTTCTAGTATTACTCCTCAAATGCTGAAGAATGTTTTAGATACTACAGTTAGAAGATGCTATTTATGTTTAGAGAATAACGGGAATCTTTTTGAACATCTTTTGTGAGTTGATTAACCTTTAAAATAAATTTGTTTTTTATTGTCTATCATTTAAGTACAAAACATACTTTTATAATAATTTTACGGTTTTCTAATGTTTCTAGTATTAGTTTTAACTGTACGTCAAGGAGAAAATTTAAATATGGCAAAAATAATTTTTTCGTGTATTTAAAAAAATAAAGTTGATGATGGTTACTAACACACGAAATGTTGTATCAAAAATTGAATAACAGCATTAAGTAGAGCTAGAAAAGTGGCAATGAAAATGTGCTCTTCTTTTCTTGATAGCTCTTCAAATAAGGTCAGAAAAAAATAAAAACAAAAATCAGAAAATTCAATATCTCAAAAACTATAAGAGATATTTGAGTTCTACAAATATCATAAATACGTCCTCTCAAATGCATAACTTATAACCTTAACTATTAAAAGGCATCAAATTGTAACATTAATAAAAAACGATGATGTAATATACCATTCGTAATTGATCAAATAATTTAATTAATATAACAAATTACCTTTTAATAATTCTAATGCCGTCGGATCATCGGTAGATGAATATAAGATGGGTTCTAATTTAGAGTTTGTTAACCTACCTGAATGCTAGTTGCTTCTTTTCTGCTGATTATTTTCACTTAATTCCAAAAATGTTATCAAAAATTATGAATAAAATAATAAATTCTCGAGCGCATGTTGTCTTTCTTTTATATATATATATATATATATATATATATATATATATATATATATATATATATATATCTAGAACAACAAAACCTAGTTATTGAATACTATAAACAATTAACACAAATGAAAATAAAATAACAAGTTACATAAGTTTATTTAATATATGTTTGAAAACGAAAAAATTCAAAAGTCATGAACTATACTAAATTATAAAAAAACTTTACCTTTTAACTGTTCTGTATATACACTTTTACAGGTACTATGAAGCAGAATGGTTCATATGGTGAGGTCAATGTCTTGTTAGTTATCCTTAAAATATGGAATTTCCTTGAAGTTTATTCCCAAATTTATTTGTAAAAGAATGTAGAATTGCGTTGTAAAGGTAACTCAGTAAATTGCCATTTAAAATATACAAATTAATGATTAAAAAGGTGCGTACTTAAAAATAAGTACGTAAAAAATAAAAGTGCATACTTGAAAAATAATACTTAAAAAGTAAGTAAAAGGTGAAAAGGTCTAAAAAAAGCAAAGGCTTTAGTTTTAAAATATAATGAGAAAAATAACTTACCACCAAAATTCTGATGGCACCAAAATATAAAAAATTAAGTAAAATCATACTTATTGCTTTAACATTCAGTATTAAGTGAATTAAAAGCTTTCAGAATAACTCAAGTGTATTTAAAAATCTTAACGCTTGCGCGGATACATTAATATAAATCCATTTTTAAGAAAGGAACTAAAACTATTTATGTAATATTAACAAAAAGATTTGTTCTAGGAAATGCCAATTAAATTGCCAGTTTTCAATTCTACACATTAATAATTTAAAACTTTTCTAATATTATGCCAAATAGATGAACGATTCTTAAATTAATGTACTTTTTAATACAACCACAAAAAAAGGTTGTTACAAACTTTTGTTCCATTTAACCGACCTTCCATCTCTTACCGTTTCCGAGATCACCATAGTGGGCATCCTTATCTTGGGCACGGTGTATAATATATAAGCTCAATGCATCCAAATATTACAGGGTGGTGACTTGGATGACGCAGCATACGGATTTCAATGCAAAATTCTTAATGTGCGATTGTTGGATCCCAAATCATTTTAGAGGAAAAATCTGTTTAGGTTTTTTGTAGAGAAAACAATTATGCACCCGAATGTACCACTGCTTACCATTTTATCAATCTTGAAATTAGAAAAATTGGAAAAATGGAAACGCCGCCTGTAGAAAAATTTTTGATTGCATGGAATTATAACAACAAGCAACAGCTTTGAATTTGTCATTACTGTTTCACGTTTAATTAAAATTATGTAGAAATAAAGTAGAAATGATAACGTAGTTTTATGATGGAAACAGCTCTTGTCAGATAAGCAGGTTATTTAGCGTAAAATAAAATTGACTGATTAGTGCAAAGCTATCGGTACACTGTACTAAATTATAGCGAGTGTAACAACAAGAATGAACAAAACACGAAGATGCGGAGGAAAATCTTAAAAAAAGTATAATGTTCGCCCATATAAATATCAGCTCCACCAAGAGTTATGAGACGATGATTTGGAGAGGAAGAATTTCTTCCAAATGATGGAAAAATGCAACGAAGACAGAAAATTTTTACAACTCATTCTGTTTACAGGTGAAGTGATGTTCACACTGCATAATGAACCCAACGTACAAAATTGTACAATATGGGCACGAGAGAATCCACATAACCTTCTACAAACCAGAACCCAATACCCTCAAAGAGGTAATGTCTGGGCGGGATTATTAGGTCATCATATTATGAGACCATTTCTTTACAATCAAAACTTAACAGGAGTGCGCTTCTTATAGCTCCGCAAGAAGAAATACCTCCAGCAGTGGCTGAACTTACTAGGAATGACCAAGAGATTTGGTTCCAGATAATGATTGTCTTTCACACAACAGCCGTGATGTGCGTGAATTTTGTAAAGGATAATTTTTTCCCATAAGGTGATTGGTAAATCTTACGCAATACATTGGCCCGCTAGCTCTCCTGATCTTTTCTTTGCGGCCATTTAAAATCGAAAATTTATTCTGTTTAGTAATTTCATAGTTTGGAAAAATTTGATTCAAACTGCATGTGATAAAATATCTCAATACGAACTCGCAAATGTTATACGGCAGATTTACGATCGTCTACATATTGTTTTAACAATTAATGGTGGTTTGTTTCAACATTTGTGTTTTTTTGTTGTAATATGTGTTAGTTTTGTTGTTTTTGTTGATTGAAATAATTACTTTCACTACTGTACTATTCATGGTTTCACTGTGAGTCATATTTAATGACGGATGCACTACATAAATGAAATCGCCCTTGCTGTTTGATTTTATACTTAATTTTATTCTGCTACAAAAATCCTAAATAAAATTTTCTTCTAAAGTAATTTGGGGAGCCAATAGTCGCGCATTAGGAATTTTGCATTGAAATTCCTATGCTGCGTTGTTCAGGTCACCACACTGTATATAGGGTGTGTGGGTGGAAGATTGTGGGTGTATTAAGGAATATTTCTACAGTTTGTTGATGAGATGTGGTGGGGTATCCTTAAGGCTACACTTGAATTGCAAAGTTTATACAGGGCGATTTATATCAAAGTTGCATTTCTTAAATGAAATGCATATTATTGCATATTTGGATTCCTTGGTCAATTCTAGTGCGACTTTATGTATCACACATGGTACCTAAAACCAATCGTTTAGCCGCAATTCGTCACTCTAGAGTGTAGTTGTGAGTTTCTTTGTTGACTGTTATAACATAAATTAATATATATTTTTAAATAATTTTTAATGTGCCTACTAATTGTTCTTTCTTTAATGCTGATTACTATGTGACTTATCATCCTAACCTCACGTTAACTGTCCTGATGAAGATATAAAAAGTATCGAAAGCTTGACGTCTTAACAAAGAGTAGTGCTTTTTTTAAGGCCATTTGACTCCAACCGCAGCAAGACGTTAAGTTAATTTTTTTTCTTACTTTTCTGTTTATATTAGTGCCAGTTTGGGATTTTT
Organism: Vesta saturnalis; assembly: GCA_036346205.1. Taxonomy (NCBI): domain Eukaryota; kingdom Metazoa; phylum Arthropoda; class Insecta; order Coleoptera; family Lampyridae; genus Vesta; species Vesta saturnalis. Next base: position 3,494,102 of record JARFJB010001594.1, read on the forward strand.
TACATAAAAAACACAATATGGCCGACTTCCGGTTTCACCGGAAATGACGCAAAAGCTGAAAGTTTAAATGGAACGCCCTATGTATTTTTACATATTTGGATTCTAGGGATTCAAATACATACAGTTCATATGTCAAAAACTCAGGGGCCATTTTAATTTTATTTTTTTTTTTAAATTTTTTTTAATTTTAGATCATTATGACGTCATCTAAATTATAGATAATTTACGTACAATTACCCCCACAATATTATTTTTCCTAATAATTAATTTTTGTGAAGTTTGTTAATGGTCAAATTTAAAAATTACGGTTTTTTAACTAAAACTCACTGTTCCCAATAGAAACATACATGTGCCTCCCTGCGTATTAAATAGCTCTTTCAAGTACTAGTAAAACAATATACATCGTCATTTCCTTAGTTTCTAAATAAATCAGTAATTTTTAATTTTCTAATTTTTATTAACATAACATGCTCCTGAAGCCCACTCTGTCAAAGTAAAATGGCGTTTGAGTTGACTTTTGGCAGATGAACTGTATGTATTTGAAGCCGTAGAATCCAAACATGTAAAAATATACAGGTTGCTTAATTTAAATTTTCAGAATTTGTGTCATTTCCGGCGAAGTCGGAAGTCGGTCATATTGTTTTTTTTTTATGCAAAAAAATCCCAATCTGACTAATATTAACCATCTGGCATTCTTTTTTAACATCTTTATTATTTGTTGTAAAGAACGAACTTTGCCGTATTTTTCAATTTTATATATTTTGCTGCACAGCACTATACTCTTTTATTTTAAATGGAACACCCTGTATATTATTATTACATTTTTGAATTTCCTGTTGAAATTGAGGGGCACTTTGTTAAGCATACATGTCACCTACAGTCTACCGTTTCGGCGTTATCTCACGTTTTTGAAAAAAACGTTTGCGGCATATTCAAACATGACTAATATCTCGCAAAATAAAACAGGTAGGACATGCGGTTTTCACCATTAAATAGAGCCATAAAAAGTCAATAAAAACCTATGAAAAGAATCATTTTTGAGATACAGATTTTTTGCGGGTTAATTTTTGATTTTCGAAAAATTGTATCATGGATAACTTATTTTTTTTTAAAGAAAGGTATATATTTTTACATAGGGACGCGGATTTTTTTTTCTTTTTCGATTTTGTTAATACACATATGGGTCTATCTTTAGCCGTTTTTATAGAATTGGCGATTTTCTATTTTTTACTTTCTTTTTTGCTATATCGCAGTAGCCATGTAACAGAAAAACAAGGAAAAGGACGCAAAATAATAATTTATTTGATTGAATTTTATGTTAATCATATTTCATTTAACAAACTAATTCTAAAAGAAACAAAAAATCAAAAATAAATAAATAAAAGTATTTTAATTCATTAACCCTCTGGCATTCCTTTTTAACATCTTTATTATTTGTTGTAAAGAAAAAGTATAAAAACGAACTTTACCGTATTTTTCAATTTTATATATTTTGCTGCACAACACTATACTCTTATTTTAAATGTAACACTATATTATTATTACATTTTTGAATATCCTGTTGAAATTGAAGGCACTTTGATAAGCATACATGTCACCTACAGTCTACGTTTCGGCGTTATCTCACGTTTTGAAAAAAACCTTTGCGGCATATTCAAACGTGACTAATGTCTAAATTAAAACAGGTAGACCTTTTCACCATTCGATAGACATAAAAGTCAATAAAACCTATGAACAGAATCATTTTGAGATACAGATTTTTCGAGTTAATTTTTGATTTTCGAAAAATTGTATCATGGATAACTTTTTTTTTTAAAGAAAGGTATATATTTTTTCTATAGAGACGCGGATTTTTTTCTTTTCGATTTTGTTAATACATTATGGGTTATCTTTAGCCGTTTTACAGAATTGGCGATTTTGTATTTTTATTTTTTTTTGCTATATGCGTAGCCATGTAACAGAAAAACAAAAAGGACGCAAAAAGAATAATTTTTTGATTGAATTTTATGTTAATCATATTTCATTTAACAAACTAATGCTAAAAGAAACAAAAATCAAGAAGAAATAAATAAAAGTATTTTAATTTAAAGTTTTCAAAATAGTTCTCAAATTTTTATTTTAACGCTTTGACATTATTTGTGTTATTGAAAATGCGATTTTTATTCATCATGGCATGGATGATAGTACACTTTTTTATTGAAGTACTAGATTTACATGAAGTACAAAAACAAAAGCCAAATTATTGTTTGACAGTCACAAGAAATAGGAGAAACTGACTTATTAGTTTCAATTAATTAACATGATTTTTACTTAAAGTGTCAAAGAATTTGTCTTTTGGCTGTTCGTGAGTATAAACAGAGATATCCTGATCGACGTCTTCCAAGTACCCGTGGGTTACAAAAATTATTGGCTTGATTTGAACAAACGGAAGGGTACACTACAAAGCAAATGTTCAAAGAAGAATAGTTAGAACAGAAGAAACTGAATTTATAGTAATGCAGAGCGTTGTCGAAAATCCAAACATAAGCACAAGCCAAATATCTGATGCCATTGGTACTATTATCGGCAAGACGCATACTAAAACATAATAAATATCATCCACATCATGTAGAATTACACCAAAAATTAACTGTGGGTGATTTTAGTGTAACAAGAGCTTTTTGTTAATGGATGTTAAATAAGTTAAATGAGGATCCACGTTTTACGTCCATTATTTTATTTACTGATGAAGCTACCTTCCACAGCAACGACCGAGTAAACCGTCGGAATTTTCATTATTATGATAACATAAATCCACATATTGTGCGATATTTGGATCAGACGGTAATTGTGTGGGGATGAATTGTAAATAACTTTGTGATAGGTCCTTATTTCTTTGATCATCATTTGAATGGTAACTGATATTTGGAATTTCTAAATAATGTGTTACCTGAATTACTCAAATGTTCTATCATAAGTAAATTGTGGTATAATGTGCCTTGCCACTATGCTAGGTATGTGCAGAATTTTTTAAATCTTCAATTTCCCAATCGCTGGATCGGCCGAGGAAGTCCCGTGTTTTGGCCTGCAAGATCGGCAGACCTAACCAGGATGGACTTTTTTTGTGGGGGTTTGTTAACAATTTCGTATATGAAAAAGAACCTGCTACACAAGCAGTAATGAAATACTGAACAAGAATTACATTTGCTAACGTAACTCCAGAAATGCTATTAAATGTGCGCCAATCTCTGCGGCAAAGGCTTGAAAAGTGTTTTGAATTAAACGGATAGAATTTTGAGCACTTCTTGAATTAAAATTGAAATAAATTATTATTTTGCGTCCTTTTCCTTGTTTTTCTGTTACAATATAGCAAAAAAAAAAATAGAAAGACCCATATGTGTATTAACAAAATCGAAAAAAATCCGCGTCTGTCCATGTAAAAAATATATACCTATCTGATTAAAAAAATCAAGTTATCCATGATTCAATTTTTCGAAAATCAAAAATTTACCCGCAAAAAATCTGTATTATTCTTTTCATAAGTTTTTATTGACTTTTTCATGCTCCATCGAATGGTGAAAACCGCATGTCCCTGTCTATTTTACTTTGCGAGATATTAGTCATTTTTGAGTATGCCGAAAACGTCCTTTTTTTCAAAAATCTTGATATAACGCCGAAACGGTGAACTGTAGGTGACATGTATTCTTAACAAAGTGCCCCTCAATTTCAACAGGAAATTCAGAAATGCAATAATATACAGGGTGTTCCATTTAAAATAAAAGAGTAGAGTGCTGTGTATCAAAAATGGAACACCCTGTACACATGAAAATACTTTATAGGTTATAGAGCTGGAAAAATAAGACGAAGTTCGTTTTTATACTATACAGAAATGAATCGTCAACCGAGCTAGTAGGTCAGCGGTAACACGATCTGCTTAGCATTCGGGAGGTTAATGGATTCATTAACCTTCTATGAGATTTTTAAGGGAGTTTTTCTAATACACGTATTGCGTCCATTACATATACCCACATCATGTGCGGCTATCTATTTGAATGCTGGGATAGCAAGTTCTCCTCTCCCCCTCCTCACAACTCTAACTCCGTTACTCCCGATCCTATCCTGACCGCACCTATCCACACTGAATGTATAATTGGGAATCCATCAATGTGGGTGAAATAGCTTGCAAAGCTCAAGCAGTTTGCCCTCCCCCTTGGCGTGGAACTTTTCCTTTATCGTTGTTGTAAGTCGTTACAAGTTATTACTAAGTGTAATAAGCATGGGCGTAGCCAGCGAAGGGCAGGGTGGGGCAACTGCCCCCCCCCCCCCCTGGAAGAGCAAAAATAAATGAAATAATTTTTAAATTTTAATAAACAAAAAATTAAATCTAAAATATACATATTTTTCTGTTCTGCATATTTTTTTTGTTATCTGTTTTATATATTTTGTTTGTTGTTTTGGTCGTTTGCTTGCTTTTATGAACATTTTAAAATTAATTAATAAGCTCTAATAAATAAAATTATTCGCGCGTCCTTTGTCACTAAAATATATTTCATCAGCAAAAAACAAAACTGTTTGAAAAACTGACATAGTGCTAAATATATATTAATAGCGTTTTCGATCTATGCATTTAATGCATTGGTGCACACCAGAATTGTCCCACACCAGAATTGGATAAAAACGAGTGTTAGATTTACTCTCAGGATACGTCAATTTTTAGTGCTCGATTCAACCACTTAACAGTCGGACATTTTGAGAAAATGGTAAAAAATTGTCACTTTTTTTGTTTTCATTTAACTACATTTTTTAATCCTATTAATTAATTAAAATAAATTTACTCAATAAGTAGTTTTAGTGTGAAATATTTTGAAACATTCACAATCCTACATCAGAATCCGAAATAAATACTCTTATAACGTACGTAAGACCTGCACCAACAAGTTAAAACAAAAGTTACCTGAACGAGACTCGGGATCGTCAGTGTACGGAAAAATGTCACGTCCGAGTGCAGTTCGTGCAAAACTATCAAGTGGTTAAAACACAACTTGCTCCAAATCCTAACATAGGACAATATTTTTTGCAACAACTATTGAGTCGGTGTGTAAGTGCTCTTGTCTAGCGACAGTGTCTTATTTAAAAGTGTAACGAAACGCCACTGGTTTTCTTCGAGAAAAATCGAGATACAAGTGAGGAATATACGGGAACCGGCGATGCGAATGTTCTGGCAATTTCTAGGCTCAAAAAGGGTATATAAAATTCCCTATCCGGCGCGAAGACAGACAGTACAATACAGTACATAGTGCAGGATACGAAGTTGCATACGGCGAATAGAAAGCGAGGCGCGAGATTTAAAAGCGGAATAGTTAAAAAGTGTTTAGAAAGTGAATATTGGTGTTGTTTTGTCAACTTTATTGGTTTTAAATAAAGTTGGTGTGAATAGTTATCAGTGTTAAATTATTGCCTGAGAAACAAGAGGGAAAATCCGTAACAATAGTTTTACCACAGAATAAAGAGACAGAAATCACAGAAGACAATATGGATATAAGAAATTGGTTACAAAAGGTAAGTTAAATAATTTCAGTAGAAAATTAAATTTTTAATTAAAACTTTAGAGTCATTCCATTAGAAATGGTCCAAAAATTTGAAAATTGGTTGCTCGACCAGCACCAAATAAAACAAGACTACCATGTAATAATAGCTTATAATGTAGATATGTTATATCCGATGTTAATTTTGTTCAAAATTATTTGTATCGCAACGTTTGGAAAAAATTCTATTGCAGCCCTTTACAAAATTGCCAGTTGCTCTTTAATCTTTGCTTGTATCTTTGTGAAACAATTTTATTAGCTTTGGCAAAAGATTCTGTGCATTATTAATATAATTTTATATATTTTCATTATTATGATGCCGACTTTTTGCCTTCTAATTTAAGAAAAATTACAATAATGCACCGATTTTGACAGCTGATATCTCAAATGGGACTAAATATAAAAACTTCAAATTTTCACATATTAAAGAACAAACAGCACTTTATACGTGCTATTAATTTCATTTTGTGTTTTTAATCTAGAGAAAAAATATTAACATCGGATATAGATTTAGTATATCCACATTATAAGCTATCATTACATGGTAGTTTTGTTTTATACTAATTTTTATACTAGGGACTAAGAACAAGAATGATATTAGGTTATTATTTTTAGGTCAAAAATCTCTAAAACGGAAAAAAAGTTCATGATGACCTCTAAACAAACTGAAGAACGCGATGAACGCGATGGCTACCTTGAAAATGACATTGGTCGTTATGTTAGTTGTGCCAATAACTTGCCTTCTGAAAAAAAGAAGGAATTGTTGACAAACCCTTGGGTTCCATCATCCAATTACTATTTTGCTTCTGATGCCATTCACTTGAAAAGAAAATTTAATCATCGCTGGTTAGATCAATATACTCCATGGCTGGTGTACTCAAGTCGTTTGAAAGGTGCTCTATGTTTGTATTGCCAAGAATTGCTACAGTTTAAGGAGTTTTGGGGTCATTTATGGTAAGGCCTTACATGCAATTTAAGGATATACATGAAGATTGTAGAAAGCACGTTGGCAGCCATTACCACAAATCTTCAACAGCTGCTGCAAAAGCATTTGTTGAAAATGCTCCTGTTGATGTCCAGTTGCAAATAGGGCACCATAAGACGATTGAAGAAAATAAACAACAAATATCGTCAGCAATTATTTCATGCATAATATTTTGTGGAATTCATGATTTGCCGCTTAGAGGAAAACAAGGAAATGAGGGAGTTTTCTTTGACCTTTTAAATTTGAGGATTGACTCTGGTGATGAGAGGCTAAAGAGCCACTTGGATAAATGTCAAAAAAACGCAGTCTATACCTCACCAACAATTCAAAATGTGATCATACAATTATGCGGTGAAGTTATCAAAGAAAAAATAATCGAAGACTGTAAACGGGCAAAAGCTTATGCTGTAATGGCTGATGATATCGCTGGAAAAGAGCAGCTTTCTATTGGATTAAGGTTCTATGATGAAAGCCAAAAAATAATCAGGGAGGAATTTGTAGGCTACATTGAGTTAAAATGTCAAGATGCTTCTACAATCACTAGCGCAATTCAAAGTTTTTAGAAGATAATAATTTTTCGCCGATAATTGTGTGGGATTCGGATTTGACGGGTGTTCCACGATGGCCGGCAAAGAAGGTGGTGTACAGGCCATTCTTAAAAAAGTACGCTAAATCTTTATTTTTCCATTGCTCCAGCCACAGACTAAATCTTGTGGTAAATGATACTAGCAAGCTACCAGAAATAAAATACATTGCAACGGTTAAAGACACAATAACCTTCTTTCGTGAATCGCCAGTCCGTAGGAAATCGGTTCCAAATATTTCAAGGTCTGTGAGACCAGATGGTCGGAAAAATATAAGAGCATAAAAAATTTTCAGAAGCTTCACTGACATTGTTAAAGCACTAGAACATCTATCTGTCGAAGGAAACTATGCAACAAGAAAATCTGCCTACCAATTGCACTGTGCAGTTACTAAACCAATATTCATCTTAGGTTAAACATAATTGCAAGATACTCTGCAATTTTGGAACCCGTTGTAAACGTTTTACAAGAAAAGATGGATTTGGTTATGGTGAAGAAACATATTGATGATATTCTAGTGTAATCAAAGAAGATCGACAAGATGTCGAAAATGTTTCTTATGATATTTAAAAATCACTTGATATCGCAGAGAAAGTAGGGTTGAGTTGTCAGTACCACGAGTCACTCAAAAGCAAGTACGAAGTAATCCACCATCTGAGTCTGCAGTTGAATACTGAAGCGGTCAATAATCATCCCTATCTTGATTCTTTAACTTGTCTTTGGATGCTAGATTCTCCAACGAAAATACACCTGCTTTTGTTTAACTTATCTTCATCCTTCAACATGCTCAAAATGGCTTCAAAAGATTTCAAAATAATGCAGAATCTTTCATGGAATTTTATAAGTTGGGTGATGTCTCTGCAGAATTAGATTTGTGGTACAATATGTGGAAGAAAGAATTTAGAGAAGACAAATTAAAGGACATTGAAGTGGCTGCACTTTTGGAGGAAGCTAATGTTTTTTCCGCAACAAGGCACGCACTGCTAAATAAGTGCTTTCATCCACTATGCTCCGTGGAAAGATCGTTCAGTACCCTGAAGGGTAAAACCTGGCTCAGGAGTACAATGGGTGATGACAGACTCATGGTTGTGTTTGATGAGTGTGCATCGAAAATTTTTGAAGGAAAATCAGGACTGCATAGTGAAGAAAGTTTTGGATAAATTTAGTTTAAACCCAAGAAAATGTTATTAGTTTAATTTAAGTATAATTAAAATCTCAAAGTTTTGTTTTCATTTGCCTTTTCTTTTTATCCTAAAATTTTACATTTTGAACGACCATGGACCATGTTCCGTTATAAATCCTGGCTAGCCCTTGAATAAGGAAAATATTTCGTAATAAACTTTATTCACAATATTGATATCTCAAATTGCACCTTATTAAATAGTTTCACCTTTCTGAGCTAAAGCTAATCTACTGTTAGCTGTTAAATTATTTAAGATGTAATCATATTAAAATACGTAAATAGAAAATAAGTATCATATAGTGACTTGTATAAATATTTAATTTAAATAAATACAAATACACCTTCTAAAATTCAACATTATATAATAGGGAATTTTCTATTGTCAAATATTGTGCTATATTAACAACGTAAAGGTGGTCCTTAAGTTCACACTTTACTGAAATATGAATATTTTATGTTTAGGAATTTCATCATTAAAATTTGCAAACCAGCATTTCCGAACCTACTCAATTTTCATTGATATTGTACATTCATCGAAAAAAATGTAACTTGTTGAAAAAAAATGCCTATGTTATTGTTTTAAAAATTTAATATTCTTGATATTAGTTATTTAATATAGTAAACATCTTTTGCATTAAGTATGAATGACGGAAATGAGCTTCCTGTAATACGCGTGCTGTTTTTTTTATCACTGACAAATGAATTGTAATTATTTACCAATTTTTCAGCATTCTCTTTTTACTCCTTAATAGAAAGAAATTTAAAACTTTTATTTTTACCACGAGAAAACATCGATAAGGAAACAAAAGAATCTCGTTCTTAGAACAAGAGAGAAGAATTCAATCTGGGTTCTCTTTATGCAATCTGAGATGAATGACGCATGTATGCACGTACAAAAAAGAATTATATAAAAGGTTTGATCGCTTTAAAAAGAAATAGAACAAAAGATCCTTTTGAAAGGCATGTGGTTTTCTTGATACGTAAATGCATATAAAGTACTTTTTTATATGATTCTCTTGATTATACAACAACGTCAAAATAATAGAGTTGCTCGAAAAGAATGCTCATAAAATATCATTTGTGTCATTTGTTTTAAGGTTATGTAATCTAAAACAAAAGAATACCACATACGAAAAAATGCAACGCAAAAAAAGATCTTTTAATTAATAGCGATGGCGTTTTAAATACCTTTCTTGAATTTCAAAATTTTTTATTTGCATTTTGAAATGATCTCATTAATTCGAGTGTCTATTTTTATTTCACGGTTAAAAGGACACAAATTTAAAAATTTTGTTATTTCGGTTTTGTAATTCATAACATTTTCGCGTTTGATACGTTTTCAATTTTGCTACACTCTGTATTCGTTCATGTAGAACGTAAAACTGAATATTTCATTATAGTAGATGTGATCGTCTTTCATAATAGGTACCGTTTTCCATATTCACAATATCGAAATCGAACACTCAGTACCTATTATAGTTTGATACAAAGTTTATGAGGTAATTACATGACAATTAGTAAAATTTAACATAAGATATATAATAAAAATAAGCGATTATACACTCGGTATACGAATTCATTTTTTGGTATTATACAGGGTGATTCAGGTTTAATATTGATAACTTCAGGGATCGATAGAACACATGAAAATAATGGGGATTTATCCTATAAATTATTGTCCTAAAACGCCTTCTTACCAGAGATAAATGGCGCTAACATTTGAAATTTTTAAATATTTTTTCTTAATCTGCACTTGTTTTTGAGTTTTTCGGCCAAATCAAAAATGAAAATTTGTTGGTAAACATCTGGGCAAATATCCTACAAGATCGAATTTAATTAAACAATGGCGTAACTCAAAAAAATTCAGGTGAATGGAAGGGTGCGCGCCCCCCAAAAAAATATCATTCGGCATTCCGACTACACTGAATTAATGGTCATCGCCCATCTAGTGCGCCTGCTAAATTTGGAAATTGTACCTATACCCGTTTAGGAGCTAGCAAAAATATTTAAAAAATTCAAATTTTGGAGCCATTTTTCTCTGGCAAGAAAACCTTGTAGGACCATACTTCATAGGGCAAATTCCAAGTATTTTCACGTGTTCTATCGATTTCTCAAGTTATCAAGATTAAGCCTGACTCACCCTGTATACCATGAATTTTAGTAACAATACAAAGTAAAGAAACAGTTAAATCTGGATCAAGTAGGGCATATAACTAACAGTTCCGGAAAACCAACCAGAATCCCTGACAACCCTAATCATACTCCACATCTATTCCTTACAACTAACCCACTTGTGTATAAAACATGAGTTTTTTCCCCACTTGGTCAACCAGACCACTGCCTAATCGAAACAACTTCCTCTGTACGAAATCCCACTGTCATTCGAAAAACAACTAGAACTATGTGGTCTTTTAAATCAGCTAACTGGAGCGAACTGCGAGATTTTTTACAACCTACCCCTGGCGTGAGTATTGCTTTAAATCGTCCTCGTCTTCAAAAATTGCTCTTTCAATAGCTGAAGTTATTCTGATGGGTGTGGAGTTATACATTCCCACAAAACATAATCGTGTAGATCATGCCGTTCTCAACCCTGGTTTAATAGGGCTTGCACTGGTGCATTATCGCAAAAGCATAAACTTTATCTCAAATGGAAATCAAATAAATCTACCGAAAATCACGCCAACTATATTGCCACAAGGAATAGTTGCAAAAGTATCATCACCAAGGCAAAAAGATGTTTGAAGAACGTAAATGCAAAGAATCAGTCTCATGTCCTTTAGGTGGTCGTAAATTTTGGTCATTAGCTAAAGCCATCAGTAAAAACTTTCGTACATCTTCCTTTCCTCCCATGACGTCTCGCAACGGAGCTGTCGTAGCTGATCCTGTTGAAAAAGCCAACTTCTTTGTCGATTACTTTGCATCCAATTCACGTCTCAATGATTCTGATAAAACTGTGCCGTCGCCCAAATCTACCCCATACGCTATTAAACCAATCCACTTTCGTTACAAGCTCCTGACCAATTATCCAATTATCAATAAACTTGACCCAAACAAGGCGACTGGCCCTGACGGTATTCCAGCTATCGTCCTTAAAAAATGCTACCCGAGCTAGCTAGTACCTGTATTGTCCAAACTCTTTTCGATCTCCATGCCATCTTCAGAATTTCATCGTGGAAGTTATCAAATGTCCAGCCTATTCCTAAAAAGGGCGACAAAACCGATCCCTCAAACTATCGACCAATAGCTATCATTTCCATTCTGTAGAAAATCATGGAGAAAGCCATTAACCACCAACTACTTTCGTTCCTCGAGTCCAATAAACTCTTAAACGACTACCAGTGTGGGTTCAGACAGAGTCGTTCAACAGGTGATATTGTTTCATATGTCTCCCAATTTTGGAATAACACATTAGAGAGGTCCGGTGAAACAGTAGTAGTAGCTTTAGATATTTCAAAAGCTTTTGAGCCAAGCTCACTTCGTTCGGCTTATCCGATTCGCTCATCAATTGGATATCCAATTTTCTTGACAAAAGACATATACGCGTTGTCATCGATGGCTTCTTTTCGAAAGAAACTACGATTAACGCGGAAGTACCCCAAGGATCACATTGTAGTTCTTCTCAGTTTTCCCACAACAATAAGTCTAGACGGTACGTAAAGGTGAAAATGGCAGCCTCAATCAACAGTGACTTAGAACGTGTCCTTGAATGGGGAAGGAATAATCTACTCACGTTCAACGCCAACAAAACGCAGTGTTGCCTTGTGTCCGCCAAGAAAGGCCAATCATTTCCTGCTGTAAATGTGAATGACTTAGAACTCAAGTTTTCAAACTCTATTTCTATGTTAGAGATGTCCGTATTATCGAACCTTTCATGGGTTGACCACATTTTGTCAGCCAGCAAAACAGCTGCCCGTAAACTAGGCTTTCCATACAGATCTAAACAGTACTGCACATCGCAAAAACTCCTTTTACTGTATAAGGCTCAAATTCGACCTCATCTGGAATACAATTCCCACCTCTGGGTCAGCGCTCCCCAATACGCCCTTGATATGGTAAACCGCATCCAAAAAAGAGCTATCAGCCTTATAAATGACCCGTCTCTGACTTCTGACCTACAGCCTCTTGAGTTGGCCTCCGAAATACACTCCTTAATACCTTCACAGACTATCTACGCTAAGAATACTCGGTTTGCCCATTCACGCCATAATTACGCACTAAAAATTCCATCGTGTCGCACTAAATGGGCTCAATCTACATTTTTCCACACGGCGACCAAATTGTGGAATTGCGCTACTCAGTTCCTGTTTTCCTCCAAACGATGACTTAAGTCAATTTAAGCTAGTCATTCATAAACATTTCTCGGCAGTCAAACAATATCCCTAAACCCTCCCAGTATTCCTGAGTGCTTTAACACGTTAGTCAAGTATCGAAAATTTGGAAATAATGTTTTTATAATTTAATTTGGATTTATTAACCTTTTTTTGAAGAAATGTTATTAGATAATTAAAATTCTCTGTGTAAGTTTTTTTTTTAATTCTAATATTCAATAACTCCATTGAACATAGAATCAAATACAGAATATATCTTTTTTGGCTACATATAATAAAAACTTTCTCGAAGACCAAACTTTGGACGAAGAGCATTTTGGTGAACTAAATCCATCTTTCAGATTTAATATAGGTTCTAAGGGAATGTGTTTTATTTTGCTATGGCATTTTCAAATTTTCGGTTTTTTTCACATTTTCGAAAGTTTCGTAAATATTGGGACACCATTATACAGGGTACATATGTGACATATGTAAATTGATAAAGAGTATTTTTTTAATTATTTTCAATTATACAGGGTGGTTCAGGAAATTGCAATATATCAAAGTTAAATTTTTTAATACAACGCCCTGTATTTTATGTCATTTTTAGCTTATACGTTAAAAATTAAGTCAACTTTATTCAACGTTCCCTATACCTGTCGCTTACTAATTATGAGAAAATTGTGATTGTAAGAAAAATATTCATTTTAAACAAGAACTATAAACACAGAAACCTCTTACTTTGAGTAACACAAATTTATATCGATTTATTTTTTATTCCATTTACACTGTGTAGGATTTCGATATTTAGTACAGGGTGTTGAGCAGACCGTAGCCAGGATAACGTCTTGGGGAGGGGGCAAACATAATTTTTGAGGGGGCTTATATTTTATAGAAATTCTATAATAGAATATACACAATTAGCCAAGTGACGAGTGACCAATTGCCAAAATTTTTGATTGACCATGTTGTGGGTTTATGAAGGTTTGTTTATTAGTAATAAGCAAAGTAGAATTTTGGGCATGTCTGCATTAAAAAAAAACAGAAATTTAGGTAACGCGCATAATGCTGACACTTGGCAGTAGATTCGAGTGGCGCGCTTTTGAATTTGTAAGCTTGGCATGGTTCATGTTGGGCGCCGGCTCCACACCACGTCGCGTTGTTGTAACATGGTATCGAAATTAAAACTCGCTGTAGGGCACATTGAGTTAGAAATGTTGTAACCTATTTAGTTTTTACTTTTTCTTATCCGCATCGCTAATTCTAATTCTGGAAAGAATTTACATAATTTATTCTCTGTTTGGCCAACTTGCCACTGTGCATTATTCCCGCAACGACAAGAACCGTTACTGTGGCATACTGACTAATTAAAACTGTAATCTGGAATGCATGCAATAAAACGTCAACCTTGCAAGAAAAACATTTTATTAGGTGTTTGTTAGAATGGTGTAGCTCAGATGGTCTCCTAGGAAATCTGTTTTTGCACTCTTTGTGGTGCATTCAGTAACCTATAGGAAACAAACAATTTGTCCTTACATATTTTTAAATTCCAACAATAAACATGAAAAATAATTCCTTCAAGATTTATTGGAATTCCTTAAAAAAAGTGGATATTTAAACTTGTTTTTGCATGAATGAAAAACCGTGAAGAACAAGAACGACATCTGTGATTAGAATGTATTTGGTCATAAAACACCCAGACGTTGAGGTGGCACTTGACTTTGCTTGAAACATGACGGAATTTTGTTTTATGTTTACAACTAACCGAAAACAAAGGTCACATCCTCGTATTTCAAGCATTTTAAGAAATACATGGTGAAATTAAATTTATGCTGAACTCATAATCTGAAACATTATTATGAGAATCTGTGCAATCATTACAAAATTGAATTCTTACAATTTTTAATTTGACTAATTTTGCATGGGGGGGGGGCAACGCCCCTTTTGCCCACCCATGACTACGGCCCTGGTGTTGAGGAAAAGGATTCTTCTTTTTTATTTTTCAAACATCAAAAACCCACTTAACTTAAATAGACCACATTCTAGTAGGTTATGATTTTAAAAGTAAGATATTGTTTGATTCATCTAGTTGGCGGTTGTCCTTAACCTTAGTGTTCGGTCAGATACTGTCAAAATTCTTACTTTATTTTCAATATTTAAGACTGAAACAATGAAACAGTATTCACAAGAAGAAAGAGTGGATATGGTGTTTATCCTTGGTGAATGTTTTAGAAATTATTTGCTAGCGTCAAGGGTATACGAAGAAAGGCATCTCGATCAACCACATCCAGACAAAAGAGCTTTTGAAGAACTGCTACAAACTTTTTGTGAAACTGGTAGTGTATCCTACAAGAAACAGACTAAAGCAAAGTATGTTGTAAATAATGAGGACAATGAGTTCTTAGTTTTAGGCTCAGTGGGTGACAAAGCAAATGTAAGTTGAAGAGAAATTTCTAGCCAAACTGGAATTAGTCAAGCAAGTGTTTTGAGAATTTTGAAAAAACATAAGTACCATCCTTATCACATACAACTTCATCAGAATTTATCTGGACGAGACTTTTAACGGAGGTCGGATTTCTGTGTATGAAGTCTTGAAAAAGTTGGGGAAGATGATGACTTCATTAAATTTGTTTTATTTACCGACGAATCAACTTTCCACAACAACGGCTTGGTAAACCGACATAACTTTCTTTACTATGATACTCAAAACAGTTACCTATATCGCACTGTCGACTGCTAAAATCGGTGGAGCCTCAATGTATTTGGGGGAATTGTAGGAGACCATGTGGTTGGTCCATATTTTTTTGATGGAAACTTGAATGGTTAGAACAAGAATTTTCGAGTCTTCTAGATGACGTTTCTTTAGATATTAGAAACTAAATGTGGTTATTGCGCACCTCTACATTTTAGTCGGAATATAATAAATTATTTGGATAGGCAATTCTTCAGTAAATGGATTGGAGGGGGCGGTTCACATGGATTTCCACCTAGATTTCCTGAATGGATTTCTTTTTTTGGGTTACATTAAAAATTTAGTTTATAACACTACATCTACCACTGCTGATGACATGAAGATTAGAGTAAAGGATGCGTTTGCTACTGTAACACCACATATCCTCAGAAACGTTAGGGAGATATTTTGAAAAACCAGTGCGGTTGTGCATAGAAGAAAATGGTCATATTGAGCATTTGATTGTAGTATTTTTGTTTTTTTTTCTTAAACGTTTACGTCTTGGTTTTATTAAGTTTTGATCCCATACCTATTTATCAACTACAATTCAAAAATCATTACCTACTAGAATGTATACAAAAAATCCATAGAAATTAAAAAAAATCTTAATAAATTTTTAATCGTTAATTTTAGACATTACTCATAGTTTTTGATAGTAAATGAAAAGTTATTTCACATAAATAAAAATTATACAGGGTGGTCCATTTAAGTGAAGTGGGTTTTTGGTGTTTGAAAAATATAAAATAAGAATCCTTTTCCTAAACACTCTGTACTAAATATCAAAATCCTACACTGTGAAAATGGAAGCTTTAAAGGTCAGAATAAATCGATATAAATTTGTATTACTCAAAGAGGTTTCCGTGTTTTTAGTTCTTGCTTAAATTGAATATTTTTCTTAAAATCAAAATTTTCTCAAAATTGGTAAGCGATAGGTATAGGGAACGAACGTTGAATAAAGTTGACTTAATTTTTAACGTATAATCTAAAAATGACATAAGATACAGGGCGTTGTGTTTAAAAACACCCAACTTTGGTATATTACAATTTTTTGAACCACCCTGTATAATTGAAAATAATTTTAAAAAATAGTCCTTATCAATTTACATGTCATTAAAAAATTAAGCTGATATCTCATATCGTTTAGGCACATGAGACCGAGGGAATAGTCGTGAGCCACCCTGTATAGACTGTTTCCTCTAAAACGCACGTTAGAAGTTTTTATGTTCTGAAAATGTCACTGATTGAAAATTTGTATACAGGAATTATGATGAATTCCTCTTCAATGAAAATATTTTTAAGATGGCGGGACTGCCAAACGAGACCTACTCCCATAAGTTATAGCACCCCATACCATAATCCCTACAGTTTGGTGCACATGCCTCGCAACAGAAAATTCAACATTTCGGCGTTGCGCACATCTTAATCTGACCCTCATACGGCTATCATGCATCCCCAAATAGAATCGGGATTCATCAGTGAACACCACCGTGTGCTACTCTTGGTTCGAGTGCAGTCGCAACCTACACCGCTCCAAACGTTGCCGTCGATGTTGAGCCGTTAGTGGTAACACATGATGTGGCCAATAGGATTGTAAGCCGAAAGCTCTGATTCTCCGGTAAACCGTTCGAAGGGTTACAGGACGACCTTTGTTAGCTAACCATTGATCGGCAATTGATCTGGCACTCGAGAATCGGTTCCTTGTTGCCATAAGTTGAAGATGGCGGTCCTGCACCTCGTTTGTTCCTCTTCGTCCCCGGTTCCTATTGTGCGGGGTTCCTGACTCTCGATAGCCCATGCCTGATAGCAGCGGTGGTTTGGTTCCGGTTAAGGCAATTTCCGATTTCTCCACGTTGGCGCACTCTAGGCATGATCACACCCCCAAAGCAAACAATCACATGCGAAAACAATCGAGAACTGAACACAATCTCGCATCAAGATTTGATTAATTTATTCCATATGTATGGAAAATATAACAACATTGTGGAGAGAACCTACCCTTTCAACGAAAGATTGAAATCGAATTTGGTACAGTTTGGACAAGCGAAAGCAACAAGAATGACACATAAACCTGTAACTGGCATTGAAATTTTACTACACATCAACACATAGGTCAATCCGTACAGCTAGGCCTGTGCACAGTATTTTGTAGAACCATAAAATACATCCATATCCCATTATAACAGTACATTCACTAATACCTGGAGATTACAATCGAAGAACCGAATATTGTGAAAGTATTTTAATAGAAATACAGGAAGATCTATAGTTTCTACAGAAAATTATTTGGACCAATGAATCAAAATTTAGTAAATAATGAATCATCAATCAACGTAATTGGCACAGAAAAATCTATAATTCACCAGAGAAGTACGTTTTCAACATATAATTAGTTTCAATGTGTTCGGTATGGTGATTGATAATCGGATTGCCATCGAAATTTACGGTAAAAATCTAACAAGTGACAGATATTTGGGCTTGCTGAGAGGAGCGGTCTTTGAGTTTTGCGATAATTTGCCATTGAATGTGCTGAGTAACTGTTGGTATCAGATGGATGGCGCGCCAGCACATTCCACGTATCAAGCAGGCCAAGAATTAACGGAAATTTTTAAGATCGATGGTATGGACGATGTGGTCCCGCAAGATGTCCTCCAAGATCCCCTGATATGACGCCACTGGATTTTTATGTATGGGGTTACAAAAATCTTGTGTACTCTACCCCAGTGCATAGCAGAGAAGAACTGATGCGGCGAGTTGGATCGAGAACAAATTATTAAAGCGACAACAATTGAAGTTCATACCAGAATTCTGAAATATCTGGAAAATAATGGACAGCACATAGAACACCTTTAATTTATTAATCATTTGAATAATTCACCATGATTTCAGTGTCAATTTTCTTTTACAATTAAATATTAATTAACTTCCATAAATACAGAATAAAATCAGCAAAAGTAATGCAAACTCGAACATTTTAAAAAAAGTCTTAAGTATAGGGAAAGCTGATGAGATTCCTCTCAAAAAGACAAAAAGCAATCTGAAAACGCAATAAAAAATATATATACCCTGAAGTTTAAGTAATAATGTGTTATCACGATTGATAGAATTCAATATTAAGGATACGGTGTACCAATCCTAAGATTTTATTGAAACGTTTCGTGCTTTTACCCTCAATATCATTTACATCGGAGGGATTTGCGAAATAACACTTTATAGGTACACCCTGTATACCCTAAAGTTTAAGTAAAAGAATTCAATATTAAGGATACGGTGTACGAATAATTTACCAATCCTAAGATTCTGTTGAAACGTTTCCCAATTTAAAGCAGAAAAATATTGGAATGTTTCGTTCTTTTACATTCGAAATCACTTAAAATGTGCGGATTTGCGAAATACCACTTGATCGGTACACCTTGTATACCGTTAAGTTTAACTGAGGAAAAGGCCACGTGCTTCATTCCTTCCCCAAGGAATCATGGATTCCCAGCATGGATACATACATACATTACGTATATGTCCATGGTGGGATTAAGGGTGAGCGTGGTCAGGATAGAATCGGAAGAGACGGAGTTAGGGTTTTGAGGGGGAAAATACTAACCCAGCGTTCGCCTGAATAGCCACACATGGTGTCCGTATACGCAGGGACCATGCCACTACATGTATATGAGGAAAACCCCCTAAAAAAAACCTCATGCAGGGTAGACGGTATCGGGAATCGAACCCATTACCTCCCGAATGCTAAGCAGATCGTGTTACCACAACTCTACTAGCTCGGTGTTTAAGTAATAGTATAACATCACAATTGATAAAATTCAATATTAGCGATACGGTGTATAAATAGTATACCAATCTTAAAGATTTTAATGAAGAGTTTCACAATTTAAAGCATGAACGTATTGGAACGCTTCGTGGATTTGCGATATAAAACTTTTTATCGGGATACCCTCTATACCTTCAAGCTTAGTATACCTTAGCAGCTTTTAACACTATTTGTGGTATAATTTAAAAGCTACAGAGTTGAAGCTCAGCCCTGGTGACTGGCTCCACGTTGCGTTACATAATATTTTTGATTACATAAAGGTTAAAATCGCATTTCACTTGTAAGTCGGTTGGTTCCTTTTCCAACAGCTATCGTTCGGTCTCCATTTCCAACAGTTGGGGCTCTACTGCGGCCTGTATTTTTAACAGCTCTATCTTATGGCATAATTAGAAATTATCCCAGAGCTTAGAACGGCCTCTTGTGGTATACTTTAAAAGCCCTACTTGATCTTCGTCACTTTAATAATAATAAAAATGTATAATAACTAGAACAATATTATATAATTCTCACCTCTGGGTTAGTGCTCCCCAATACGCTCTCGATATCGTTGATCGTATTCAAAAGAAAGCGATTAGGCTTATAAATGACCTGTCCTTAACTTCTCACATAAGTCCCTTGAGCATAGAAGGATGGTTTCAGTTCTTTCTTTGTATTATCGTTATTACAACGGCTATTGTGCTGCTGAATTATATTCTTTGATACCATCTCGGGCTACTTTGCGAGAAACACTCGGTTCGCTCATTCACATCATCAGTATGCAGTACAAATCTCCACTTGTCGTACCAAACGGGCGCAATCCACATTTTTCTACACGGCTTCTAAACTCTGGAATGATCTCCCTAGTTCCTGCTTTCCTCTCATTTATGATATGAGAAAATTTAAGGTAGCTGTTCATAGGCATCTATTGGCAATTCATTATCCCTCTATCCATCCTCCTAAGTGTTCCTGAGTGCTTTGGCATGATAGGCCAAATTTAGCCTGTTCAGGTCCACAATCATAAAAAATATATGTGTATATATATATATATATATATATATATATATATATATATATATATATATATATATATATATATTTTTTCAGAGAATACATTTAGCGGCAACAATTATACCGACATGTTGGAAAACTTTTTCTATTCCCAGTTACAACAAGATGGTATTTTAACCAAAATCTATACCTTCAACAAGACGAGACGGGGCTCCGCCCCATTATTCCAACATATCAAGAGAATATCTTAACCACAGTTTGGAAACAATTGGATTGGTAGAAGTGGACCAATAGAATGGGCTCTAGATTCTCAAGACCTGACTGTTCCAGATTTTTTGGATGGGGATATGTGAAAGATAGAGTATACAACCTGATGCCTGCAACTATTGAGGAATTAAAAAATAAGATACGGCAAGTAATGGAAAATATTCGTCCTGAAATGTTGGCAGCATCATTTGACAATTTAATGGTTCGATTCCACAAATGTATAGACCAAGAAGGTACATTTGTTTTGGAGTGTCTTACGAAATGTTCTTAGCTGTTTATTATTTATCACTTTTAGCTAATCAAGTTGTGTTTATGGCAATTGCGACTTTAATCTGAATCATTACAGTATCCCAGTTAAAGTTCTCTAGCTTCGCTTTCTGTGTACCTATTTTAAACTTTAAGGTACCCTTACAAAGTAAAAATATGTGGCCCTTAGGATATTTCTAAATATACACGGTGTCCTGTTTAAAAAATAACATCTACTGTCTTCTGAAAATACGCCACCTTTATAGCGATGCCATTTATATAAATTGTCACAACAAAACTTATAGTAATTTTAAACCCAACTGTGAAAACCTCATCTCGTTATCTAGAACCGTTTGGACGATATAAGCTTTTAAAAACAGTCAGAATATAATGAGACATCCTGTATAACTGAAATAAGATTTAAAATGTTCTATGTTCTCCATTGAACTATGTGATGTTACCTCAAATAGTGAGAATCTTGTAATGTATAACTTTATAATTTAAAGCTAGTGACATGGTTGGTCTTTATAAATATCGAAATACTACCAAAAGCAAGCATTTGAGGTATTTTTATACGCTCAAATCGAAAATATTTACTGTATGATAATGCAGAAGTAAATGCATTATGCACTTGTTTTGGTAATTATACACATCCTAGATTTCACAATATTAAAATTACTTTTCCTATGCCATCGTGTCAGAATGTTATATTGGTTCTTAAAATACCTACCAAAGTTATTCTTTTCTTTATTCCTGTTTTTAAACGTAATTATGGGGAAATATAGTTTAAAATTCTCTATGTTGCTTTACAAAAGTGAATTTACAATTACGGACCATCATGAAGTTAGCGAAACAACTTTAACTAAACAAATTTTAATTATTGCCAATGTTCGTTGCTCCATAGTTGCCAATAAGGTATTTGCAGCGTAAATAAAAAAGGTATAGGGTGTTTCGCTAGCTTCATATGAACTTAGCAAAACACACCCTCAAAAGTTCCATGATTCAGAAAAACGATGTAGATCAATCTTTACATAAATTGTTCTTAAGTTACCAAATAAAGCAGTCGATAATTTCAATATTGAAAAATATACAGGGTGTTTCGCTAAGTTCATATGAAGTTAGCGAAACACATGTTCTAATTTTGCGTTATTTAGAAAAACGAAATGTTATTTTCGATACTTGCATTAATTGCTGAATAGTTACCGAGGAAAAAATCTACAAAATGTTGCCATCTTAACTTGTATGGGCCATGCGCTCGAGTTACCGGGCGGACGGAAGCATATTAAATGTATTTTCACTGAACATTTGTCTTATAATTTACGCAAACTTCTCGTTCTGACAAAACGTTAATTAGTACCACTGTTAGTTACTCTATAGTTGCCAACAAGTTACCTAAGAAAAAAATTATTGCTGCTTAAATAAAGAAGATATAGGGTGTTTCGCTAACTTCATACAAACTTGGAAAAGTCAAGATCTTTAAATCGATAAACGAGTTGCGACAATCTGCCCTATATTCAAGACCAGCAATGATCCTGATTGCCTTGCGCTGCAATCGAAGCACATTTAAGCTCTGTAAACTATGACCCCATACCAATATAGCATAAAGTAGAGTACTTTGTATTAACGCAAAGTAATCTGTTATAATTACTTCAGGGATTTATTACTTTGTAAAAATAAATTTTATTTAATTTATTTGTAACTAGGTTAACATGATAATCAAAATTTAAACGCCAGTCTATAACCACAACCCAAGAATAGTACTTTGGTAGTAGAATCTACACTAACTTTTTTTAATGATGAAGGCATGATTATCGTTCTTGATTCGTTGAGCGTTAGTTGGTTATGTCCCCACCAGTTTTTAACAATATTTATACTTTTCACAACATTATTGTTAACAAGGTTAAAATCAGAACCAGTTGAAAATAGCGTTGCATCATCGTCAGATACAGCTAATGTTAGTTGGAAGATACCTTGGCATGTCATTAATGTAAATTCAAAATAGCAATGGTCCCAATATAGACCCTATGAAGTTAAAGAAACACATGTTCTAAAACTTTAACTAGACAAATTTTAATTAGTACCAATACCAATGTTAGTTGCTCCATAGTTGCCAATAAGTTACCAAAGAAATAAATTTATTTCTGCATAAATAAATAAGGTATAGGGTGTTTCGCTAATCTCGTATGAACTTAGCGAAACACACCTCAAAAGTTGCATTATTCAGAAAAACGATGTGGCATTATCAAGCCTTACATAAATTGCTCTTAAGTTAACAAATAAAATAGTCGGTAATTTCTATATTGAAAAATATACAGGGTGTTGCTAAGTTCATGTGAAGTTAGCAAAACACCCTATATCTTCTTGATTTATGCAGCAATAAATTTTTTTCTTTGGTAACTTGTTGGCAACTGTGGAGCAACTAACAGTGGAATAATTAACGTTTTGTAAGATCAAGAAGTTTGCATAAATTGTAAGGCAGGTGTTCAGTGAAAATACATTTAATCCACTTCCGTCCGTCTGGTAAGTCGAGCACTGAGCCCATACAAGTTAAAATGACATTCTCTAGAGTCTTATTGCTCTAATTCTTTTTTTTTTCCTCGGCAATTAATGCAAGTATCGAAAATAACATCGTTTTTCCAAATAACGCAAAATTAGAACATGTGTTTCGCTAGCTTTATATGAAGATAGCGGAACACCCTGTATATCTTTTAATACTGAAATTACCGACTGTTTTACTTGGTAACTTAAGAACAATTTATGCAAGGATTGATGATGCTATAGGGTTTTTCTGGATCACGTAACTTTTAAAGGTATGTTTCGCTAAGTTTATATGAAGTTAGAGAAACACCCTATATTTTCTTTATTTATGCAGCAATAAATTTTTTCTTTGGTAACTTGTTGGAAACTATGGGGCAACTAACAATGGTACTAATTAACATTTTGTCAGATCGAGAAGTTTGCGTAAATTGTAATACAAATGTTCAGTGGAAGTACATTTAATCCGCTTCCGTCCGCCTGATAACTCGAGCGCAGAGCCCATACAAGTTAAGATGCTTGATTTAATTCTTATTTTTTTTCTTGGTAACTATTCAGCAATTAATGCAAGTATCAAAAATAACATATCGTTTTTCTAAATAACGCAAAATTAGAACATGTGTTTCGCTAACTTCATATGAACTTTGCGAAGCATCCTGTATATTTTTCAATATTGAAGTTATCTACTGTTTTATTTGGTAACTTAAGAACAATTTATGCAAGGATTGATAATGGCTACATCGTTTTTCTGAATCATTCCACTTTTGAGGGCGTGTTTCACTAAGTTCATATGAAGTTAGCGAAACACCCTATATCTTTTTTATTATTTCTTTGGTAACTTATTGGAAACTATGGAGCAACTAACATTGGCACTAATCAAAATTTGTCTAGTTGAAGCTGTTTCGCTAACTTCATGTAGTTCAGTTAGGGAGAATGTGGGCATTCTTGCTATTTACCATTAAATAACTACTATAATGATCGGGCTACCAGCAAAGGAAAGCATTTGAGCAATTTTATATAAGCTCATATTTAAAATGTTTACTTTATAATAATGAACAAATATGCATTATACATTGCGCAATGCAATTCTTTTGTTAATTATAAACATCCTTGAATTTTGCAATGTAAAAATTACTTCTCCAAAGGCGACATCGTAACACAATGTTGTTTTGGTTCTTAAAATAGCGGCCAAAGTTGTTTTTTTCTTTAGTCCTGCTTTTAAGCGTAATTAGTAGAAAATAAAGATAGTATCATTAAATATTTCAGATAGAATCAGGGATCGTGCTATTTACCTTTAAATAACTAAAATAGAGATCGGAATACGAACCAAAGAATTATCATTTGTAAATTTATATGATTACAAATATGCATTACGTATTGTAATGTTAAATATAAACATCCTCGAATTTTGCAATATTAAAATTACTGCTCCAATGACATTGTGTCTCAGTATTGTATTGGTTCTTAAAATAGCGGCCAAAGATGTTCATTATTCCTGCCTTTAAATGTAATCATTAGGAAATATGTGAATTTAAGGGCAATTACGGAAAATCCGTGGATGCTGCCATTTATTATTAATTAACTACCATAAAAATCGTTATGTGAGGTAATAATATACAAATATGCTTTCCATTTACTATTAATTAATTACCATAAAAATCGTTATGTGAGGTAATAATATACAAATATGCATTATGCATTACCCAATGCATCCTTTTGTTAATTGTAAACATCCTCAAATTTCGCAAATATTAAAATTACTTTTCCAATCATAGCGTATCACAACCGTTTTAAAATAGGGGCCAAAGTAGTTCTTCTCTTTATTCCTGCTTTTAAACGTAATTATAGGGAAATAGTACCTTTGAAAGTCTGCGTCTTGTTTTGCAAAAATGAATATAAGTACAATTAAGGAAAATTTCGGGACGCTGCTATTTACCATCAGATGACTACCATCAAGATCGTTATACGAGCAAAGGAAAGCAATTGAGCAATTTTATACATTCTACAATATTTCCTATATAATAATATAAAAATATGCATTAAGTATTGCACAATGCAGTTCTTTTGTTAATGGTAAACATCCTGGAATTTTGCAATATTAAAACTACTTCTCCAATGGCACCGTATCACAATGTTATATTGGTTCCTTAAAATAGCGGCTAACGTTATTCTTCTCTTTATTCCTGCTTTTAAATTGTAATTGTAATTGTTTCTCAGTGTTGTATTGGTTCTTAAAATAGCGGCCAAAGATGTTCATTATTCCTGCCTTTAAATGTAATTATTAGGAAATATGTGAAATATGTGAATTTAAGGGCAATTACGGAAAATCGTGGATGCTGCCATTTACTATTAATTAACTACCGTAAACATTGTTATGTGAGGTAATAATATACAAATATGCATTCCACTTACTATTAATTAATTACCATAAAAATTGTTATGTGAGGTAATAATATACAAATATGCATTATGCATTACCCAATGCATCCTTTTGTTAATTGTAAACATCCTCAAATTTCGCAAATATTAAAATTACTTTTCCAATCATAGCGTATCACAACCGTTTTAAAATAGGGGCCAAAGTAGTTCTTCTCTTTATTCCTGCTTTTAAACGTAATTATAGGGAAATAGTACCTTTGAAAGTCTGCGTCTTGTTTTGCAAAAATGAATAAAGTACAATTAAGGAAAATTTCGGGACGCTGCTATTTACCATCAGTTGACTACCATCAAGATCGTTATACGAGCAAAGGAAAGCAATTGAGCAATTTTATACATTCTATAATATTTCCTATATAATAATATAAAAATATGCATTAAGTATTGCACAATGCATTTTTTTTGTTAATGGTAAACATCCTGGAATTTTGCAATATTAAAACTACTTCTCCAATGGCACCGTATCACAATGTTGTATTGGTTCCTTAAAATAGCGGCTAACGTTATTCTTCTCTTTATTCCTGCTTTTAAATTGTAATTGTAATTGTTTCTCAGTGTTGTATTGGTTCTTAAAATAGCGGCCAAAGATGTTCATTATTCCTGCCTTTAAATGTAATTATTAGGAAATACGTGAAATATGTGAATTTAAGGGCAATTACGGAAAATCGTGGATGCTGCCATTTACTATTAATTAACTACCATAAAAATTGTTATATGAGGTAATAATATACAAATATGCATTATGCATTACCCAATGCATCCTTTTGTTAATTGTAAACATCCTCAAATTTCGCAAATATTAAAATTACTTTTCCAATCATAGCGTATCACAACCGTTTTAAAATAGGGACCAAAGTAGTTCTTCTCTTTATTCCTGCTTTTAAACGTAATTATAGGGAAATAGTACCTTTGAAAGTCTGCGTCTTGTTTTGCAAAAATGAATATAAGTACAATTAAGGAAAATTTCGGACGCTGCTATTTACCATCAGATGACTACCATCAAGATCGTTATACGAGCAAAGGAAAGCAATTGAGCAATTTTATACATTCTACAATATTTCCTATATAATAATATAAAAATATGCATTAAGTATTGCACAATGCAGTTCTTTTGTTAATGGTAAACATCCTGGAATTTTGCAATATTAAAACTACTTCTCCAATGGCACCGTATCACAATGTTATATTGGTTCCTTAAAATAGCGGCTAACGTTATTCTTCTCTTTATTCCTGCTTTTAAATTGTAATTGTAATTGTTTCTCAGTGTTGTATTGGTTCTTAAAATAGCGGCCAAAGATGTTCATTATTCCTGCCTTTAAATGTAATTATTAGGAAATATGTGAAATATGTGAATTTAAGGGCAATTACGGAAAATCGTGGATGCTGCCATTTACTATTAATTAACTACCATAAAAATTGTTATGTGAGGTAATAATATACAAATATGCATTCCACTTACTATTAATTAATTACCATAAAAATTGTTATGTGAGGTAATAATATACAAATATGCATTATGCATTACCCAATGCATCCTTTTGTTAATTGTAAACATCCTCAAATTTCGCAAATATTAAAATTACTTTTCCAATCATAGCGTATCACAACCGTTTTAAAATAGGGGCCAAAGTAGTTCTTCTCTTTATTCCTGCTTTTAAACGTAATTATAGGAAATAGTACCTTTGAAAGTCTGCGTCTTGTTTTGCAAAATGAATAAAGTACAATTAAGGAAAATTTCGAGACGCTGCTATTTACCATCAGTTGACTACCATCAAGATCGTTATACGAGCAAAGGAAAGCAATTGAGCAATTTTATACATTCTATAATATTTCCTATATAATAATATAAAAATATGCATTAAGTATTGCACAATGCAATTTTTTGTTAATGGTAAACATCCTGGAATTTTGCAATATTAAAACTACTTCTCCAATGGCACCGTATCACAATGTTGTATTGGTTCCTTAAAATAGCGGCTAACGTTATTCTTCTCTTTATTCCTGCTTTTAAATTGTAATTGTAATTGTTTCTCAGTGTTGTATTGGTTCTTAAAATAGCGGCCAAAGATGTTCATTATTCCTGCCTTTAAATGTAATTATTAGGAAATATGTGAAATATGTGAATTTAAGGGCAATTACGGAAAATCGTGGATGCTGCCATTTACTATTAATTAACTACCATAAAAATTGTTATGTGAGGTAATAATATACAAATATGCATTATGCATTACCCAATGCATCCTTTTGTTAATTGTAAACATCCTCAAATTTCGCAAATATTAAAATTATTTTTCCAATCATAGCGGTATCACAACCGTTTTAAAATAGGGGCCAAAGTAGTTCTTCTCTTTATTCCTGCTTTTAAATGTAATTATAGGGAAATAGTACCTTTGAAAGTCTCCGTCTTGTTTTGCAAAAATGAATATAAGTACAATTAAGGAAAATTTCGGGATGCTGCTATTTACCATCAGATGACTACTATCAAGATCGTTATACGAGCAAAAGAAAGCAATTGAGCAATTTTATACATTCTACAATATTTCCTATATAATAATATAAAAATATGCATTAAGTATTGCACAATGTAATTCTTTTGTTAATGGTAAACATCCTGGAATTTTGCAATATTAAAACTACTTCTCCAATGGCACCGTATCACAATGTTATATTGGTTCCTTAAAATAGCGGCTAACGTTATTCTTCTCTTTATTCCTGCTTTTAAATTGTAATTGTAATTGTTTCTCAGTGTTGTATTGGTTCTTAAAATAGCGGCCAAAGATGTTCATTATTTCTGCCTTTAAATGTAATTATTAGGAAATATGTGAAATATGTGAATTTAAGGGCAATTACGGAAAATCGTGGATGCTGCCATTTACTATTAATTAACTACCATAAAAATTGTTATGTGAGGTAATAATATACAAATATGCATTATGCATTACCCAATGCATCCTTTTGTTAATTGTAAACATCCTCAAATTTCGCAAATATTAAAATTACTTTTCCAATCATAGCGTATCACAACCGTTTTAAAATAGGGGCCAAAGTAGTTCTTCTCTTTATTCCTGCTTTTAAACGTAATTATAGGGAAATAGTACCTTTGAAAGTCTGCGTCTTGTTTTGCAAAAATGAATATAAGTACAATTAAGGAAAATTTCGGGACGCTGCTATTTACCATCAGATGACTACCATCAAGATCGTTATACGAGCAAAGGAAAGCAATTGAGCAATTTTATACATTCTACAATATTTCCTATATAATAATATAAAAATATGCATTAAGTATTGCACAATGCAGTTCTTTTGTTAATGGTAAACATCCTGGAATTTTGCAATATTAAAACTACTTCTCCAATGGCACCGTATCACAATGTTATATTGGTTCCTTAAAATAGCGGCTAACGTTATTCTTCTCTTTATTCCTGCTTTTAAATTGTAATTGTAATTGTTTCTCAGTGTTGTATTGGTTCTTAAAATAGCGGCCAAAGATGTTCATTATTCCTGCCTTTAAATGTAATTATTAGGAAATATGTGAAATATGTGAATTTAAGGGCAATTACGGAAAATCGTGGATGCTGCCATTTACTATTAATTAACTACCATAAAATTGTTATGTGAGGTAATAATATACAAATATGCATTCCACTTACTATTAATTAATTACCATAAAATTGTTATGTGAGGTAATAATATACAATATGCATTATGCATTACCCAATGCATCCTTTTGTTAATTGTAAACATCCTCAAATTTCGCAAATATTAAAATTACTTTTCCAATCATAGCGTATCACAACCGTTTTAAAATAGGGGCCAAAGTAGTTCTTCTCTTTATTCCTGCTTTTAAACGTAATTATAGGGAAATAGTACCTTTGAAAGTCTGCGTCTTGTTTTGCAAAAATGAATAAAGTACAATTAAGGAAAATTTCGAGACGCTGC
This sequence comes from Vesta saturnalis, assembly GCA_036346205.1. Taxonomy (NCBI): domain Eukaryota; kingdom Metazoa; phylum Arthropoda; class Insecta; order Coleoptera; family Lampyridae; genus Vesta; species Vesta saturnalis. The sequence continues at coordinate 3,523,683 of JARFJB010001594.1, forward strand.
TATTTACCATCAGTTGACTACCATCAAGATCGTTATACGAGCAAAGGAAAGCAATTGAGCAATTTTATACATTCTATAATATTTCCTATATAATAATATAAAATATGCATTAAGTATTGCACAATGCAATTTTTTGTTAATGGTAAACATCCTGGAATTTTGCAATATTAAAACTACTTCTCCAATGGCACCGTATCACAATGTTGTATTGGTTCCTTAAAATAGCGGCTAACGTTATTCTTCTCTTTATTCCTGCTTTTAAATTGTAATTGTAATTGTTTCTCAGTGTTGTATTGGTTCTTAAAATAGCGGCCAAAGATGTTCATTATTCCTGCCTTTAAATGTAATTATTAGGAAATACGTGAAATATGTGAATTTAAGGGCAATTACGGAAAATCGTGGATGCTGCCATTTACTATTAATTAACTACCATAAAATTGTTATGTGAGGTAATAATATACAAATATGCATTATGCATTACTCAATGCATCCTTTTGTTAATTGTAAACATCCTCAAATTTCGCAAATATTAAAATTACTTTTCCAATCACAACCGTTTTAAAATAGGGGCCAAAGTAGTTCTTCTCTTTATTCCTGCTTTTAAATGTAATTATAGGGAAATAGTACCTTTGAAAGTCTCCGTCTTGTTTTGCAAAAATGAATATAAGTACAATTAAGGAAAATTTCGGGATGCTGCTATTTACCATCAGATGACTACCATCAAGATCGTTACACGAGCAAAAGAAAGCAATTGAGCAATTTTATACATTCTACAATATTTCCTATATAATAATATAAAAATATGCATTAAGTATTGCACAATGCAATTCTTTTGTTAATGGTAAACATCCTGGAATTTTGCAATATTAAAACTACTTCTCCAATGGCACCGTATCACAATGTTGTATTGGTTCCTTAAAATAGCGGCTAACGTTATTCTTCTCTTTATTCCTGCTTTTAAACGTAATTATGGGGAAATATAGTACCTTTGAAAGTCTCCTTGTTTTGCAAAAATGAATATAAGTACATTTACGGAAAATTGCGGGATGCTGCTATTCACCATTAATTCTAAAATGTTTACTTTATAATACATATACGAACATGAATTATGCATTGCACAATACAATTCTTTAGTTAATTATAAATATCCTCGCAATATTAAAATTACTTCTTCAGTGACATCGTATTACAATGTTGTTATTGGTTCTTAAAATAACGGTTAAAGTTACTACTAATAACTACTTTAAAGATCAGGATACCAGCAAAAGAAAGCATTTGAGCTATTTTATACAGGGTGCTCATCAGACCGCTCGGTAATAGCATTTTACATGTAAAATCACACTTATGCAATTTCCAGCTCCCCTAACTGGTTTAGAGCAAAAACATTAGAGATCAAAGTTTTTCAGAATTAAAAATGCTATACGATAGATCCGTTTTTTTTATTCTCAAAATAGTACTTGAAAAAAGAAAATAAAGAATAAATTAGTAATAATTAAAAAAAAACACAATTGCCATGATATTAAAACAAATATTAAAACAAAATGTTACGATATCAACAACTGTCAAGTTTTGACGTTTTTAATAGTACAGAAGGCAAGTTAACAAAGAATTAAATAAATCTACACTTATTAATAATTATTTCAATAAAATTAAACAATAAGTAATAACAATAAAAATGATATACATTAATAATTAATATTGCAATGGTTTGAAATAATGTGAATCAAGAGAAGAACAACCAAACATTAATACGAATTCATTCATTTAAATAAGCAGCGACATCTCTTGTAAAATGCGCAGGACAACCATCCTGTTGAAACTATACCACATTTTCTCCTGCGACAGCATCTATGCCCGGGCCAATCTCCGTTTGAAGCAGCTCAAGGTATTTTCCGCCGTTTAAGTGTCCATCAATGGAGAAGGGGTCTATAATATTAGATCCGTATATTCCTAACCATACGTTGACTTACTGTGGATATTAGGAATGGTTATCGAACTTAAATGACACTCAACCTTCCCCACAATGATATACTTGAATTAACAATAAATACAATTGGTGACTAGTTTCGACAAGAAACTGTCATCTTCAGATCTTAAACTATATTAAACTGTAACATCTTGTGTGAAAAACTAACGAATACTTACAAGTACTTATATATAAAGACATATAACACTACATGTGCATAGTTAAATCGCCTAAGGCGTACATTTATAAATATCAAGATATGTTTTGACCTACATATCATGAATAAAATTCAAGATTCCCTTTTACCTAAGGTTCCATCAAAGGAAAATCTTACGATTAAGTAAATTGAACAAACTGATGTATTAACAAGATTAAACTAATGATGCCTCGAAGAGGAAACTCATGGGAACTTCTGCATTAAAATTCAAATTTGAAAAAGATTAATCCACCTTCCAGCTTTGTATACAAACGTTGGGACAAGTCTGCCGTAGCCCTACATATGTTTGATAAGAATCATGTAGTAGATGAGGTATCATTAATCAAACATGTTAGTAATAAGCACGAACTTGATTGTTATGAAAGTTTAAAGATCTTTAAAAACAAACAAATTCTAATGAATAATGATGATCAAGGACCTTTAGGCGACTCATTAAACTTATTAGCAACGAAGCGTTACTCGATGATGGTATACATGTTAGAAATTTTCTTTAGTCCGCCCTAGTCGACCGCTGATGACGATAGCGTAGCTATCGAAACGCGTTCGGTGTTTTTTAATTTTGTGTGGTACATGGGTGTATTTTGTTTGAATTTTAATGCAGAAGTTCCCATGAGTTTACTCTTCAAGGCCTCATTGGTTTAATCCTCTTAATACATTAACTTGTTCAAATTACTTAATCGTAAGATTTCTCGTTGATGGAACCTTAGGTAAAAGGAATCTTGAATTTTATTCATGATATGTAGGTCAAAACATATCTTGATATTTATAAATATACGCCTTAGGCGGTTTAACTTTGCGCATGTAGTGTTATATTTATTTATATATAAGTACTTGTAAGTATTCGTTAGTTTTTTACACAAGATATAACAGTTTAATATAGCTTAAGGTATGAAGATGACGATTTCTTGTCGAAACTAGTCACCAATTGTATTCATTGTTAATTCAAGTATATCATTGTGGGGAAGGTTGAGTGTCATTTAAGTATACCTTAGATCGATAACCATTCCCAATATCCACAGTAAGTCAACGTATGGTTGGGAATATACGGATATAATATTATAGGCCCCTTCTTCATTGATGGACACTTAAACGGCGTAAAATACCTTGAGCTGCTTCAAACGGAGATTGGCCCGGGCATAGATGCTGTCGTAGGTATGGTTTCAACAGGATGGTTGTCCTGCACATTTTACAAGAGACGTCACTGCTTATTTAAATGAATTCGTATTAATGTTTGGTTATTCTTCTCTTGATTCTCATTATTTCAAACCATTGCAATATTAATTATTAATGTATATCATTTTTATTGTTATTACTTATTGTTAAATTTTATTGAATTAATTATTAATAAGTGTGGATTTATTTAATTATTTGTTAACTTGTCTTCTGTACTATTAAAAACGTCAAAACTTGACAGTTGTTGATAACGTAACATTTTGTTTTAATATCATTTTTTAAATTATTACTAATTTAATTCTTCGTTTTCTTTTTTCAAGTACTACTTTAAGACAAACAAAATACACCCACGTACCACACAAAATTAAGAAAATACCGAACGCCTTTCGATAGCTACGCTATCATTATCAGCGGTCGACTAGGGCGGACTAACGAAAATTTCTAACATATACCATCAGCAGGTAACGCTTCGTTGCTAATCTGGTGAAAGTGAAAGTTATGATAGTTTAATGAGTTCTGAGTAGCCTAAAGGTCCTTGATCATCATTAGAATTTGTTTGTTTTTGAAGATCTCTAAACGTTCATAACAATCAAGTTGGTGCTTATTACTAACATGTTTGATGACTGACATGAATGATACCTCATCTACTACATGATTTTTATCAAACATATGTAGGGCTACGGCAGACATGTTCCAACGTTTATATTTTATATGAGCCAAATGTTCTTTAAAGCGAATTTTGATAGGTCGTTTAGTTTGAGCCACATATATTTTAGTATTAAGGATGGCAAACACATCATCCACGTATCTAATCCAAACTCTAGGAAAATAAGGCAAATCGCGTTTTAAGTCTGTCTCAAATTTACCCATGAAAAGATTGGCTATAAACGGAGATAAGCTATTGCCCGTTGTCGTACCATGTTCTTGCTGGAAAATTGATGGTTAATTTTGAAAAAGGTTTGTTTCATACACAAGTCTGTTAACTTAAGAAAATATTCTACTTCTCTATCGTCCAAATGGTTTTGTTTTAAAACATCTTCTAAATAAACTAAGGTTTGATCTATTGGTATGCTCGAAAACAGTGAACAACCGTCGAATGAGACTAAAATTTCATTTTTTTTAAGTTCAATGTTTTTAATTTTATCAATATATACATACGAATTTGCCACACTGAAGTTGGGCTGTTGGTAGGAGAGGTTATGAAATTTACTAGATAACCATTTGGACAGTAGATAAGTAGGTGAATTAATACCAGTATCTACTATTTTGAGAATAAAAAACTGATCTATCATATAGCATTTTTAATTCTGAAAAACTTTGATCTCTAATGTTTTTGCTCTAAACCATTTAGGTATTCTTTGTATCTAATATCAAAGTTCCTAAGTGGTTGTCCAATATAAACAGAATTACAGAATGTGTAGTTCAATTTATAAATGCCCGATTGCAAAATGTCGTTAATCGAATCTTTGGTATTAAATAATCATTTAAGAAAATTGGTATTAGTTTTGAAAGTTACTTTTCATGCTCTTTTGTAATATGAGAGCTAGTTTTTCTCTTTTTCCAAAATATGAAATTGATATCTATTTATTTTCTGTCGGTTATGTGTTAATTGGATAAATGTTTTAGATAGATCATTTGTATTCTTGATTTTTAACTAAAGCTTTTCTTTTAGCGACTCTTGTCTGTACTTTTTTAATCCGAGCATAAACTACTCACTCACTCAGAACCAATCAAGCAATGTTACGATCCACAGTTGAGCCATCTACCAGTCTATGGTCTAGTACTGTGGTCTTAGTTAAAAAGAAGGATTAATCTTATCGCTTTTGTATAGACTTCAGAAAAGTTAACGCGCTTCCTTAGAAGCATGCTTATCCTATTCCCTAAATTGCATCAATTTTTGAACGATTGCGTCATACTCTTGAGTCTTTGTATTCTCTCTGTTTATTGGAAACTTCTCTCCGAAGCCGAAACCATTAACAGCATTTACTCTGTCTTATCGCGCACTATTTTTATTTACGCGTATATCGTTCGACCTACATAACTATCCGGCTTCTTTTAAACGTGTAGTTGATTAAAGTTCTTAGAGCTGACAAAACTTAAAACACCTAACTGGACGACAATGAAAAGCATGTAGAAGTTCGTTCACTTATTTTCCAACGTTTGAGTACTGCTAGTCTCACTCTAATGCGGGACAAATATCAATTAGGATATGTCGTGAACATAGACAGATTATCCGGGGATCCATACAAGGTAGCTGCCATTTTTTCTATAGCAGTTCCAAAGTGTGTTAATGATATTAAGCGAATACTAGGAATGTGTATGGGTGTTAGATTCCAAATTTTGCAACTCTTACTGCTCCGCTTAGTGCTCTCACTAGGAAAAACTCATATTATGTGATGTTCTGAATGCCAAGACGCTGTGGACTTCTTAAAAAAATGTTAAGCATATGCTTAACTTCCTTTATGGTTCGTAAAGGATGACCTCTTTTATAAACGGACCAAGTCCTCTTCTTTATCTGATGACTTTCTAAAGGAGTAGAAGCTCTATATATGATTGTGCCACTAGAAATTTTTATATATTCTTTTTATAAATTATATTTTGATGTATTAAATAAGTATTAATTTATGAAATATGAAAGCAACTATTAAAAATTAAATACTATACATTCATGCATACTTATATACATACTTACACAGACGGACGGACGGACGGAAAGACAGGCGGGCACACGCGCCCTTGCCCGCACGCACCCCCACGCACCTACCCACGGACGTACGCACCCACTCACGCATGCACCCACTCACGCATGCACGTCCCCATTCACGCACGCACCCACGTATGCACGCCGGCACCCACGTATGCACGCACGCACCCACGTATTCACGCACGCACCCACGTATGCACGCACGCACCCACGTACTCGCGCACATACGATTATGCTGATAACATATGTGGATATAAAGAGTTGCCTTTTTGTTACATCCATATAGATGTTGCTCAGTATATAAAAAAATACGCAAACTTTTTTAAAAATAGCACATTTACTTAGCAAGTACCAGTTAATTAATATTAGCGCGTGACATAGAAGAAACGGAAAAAATATTATTTGCTATTTTAACTATTTCTGTTAATGGAAGAGAAGAAAATAATCCCGAAGGAGCACCCACATGCTGCGAAATTCCAAAACAGAAATTAAAGTTGTTGATAAGAGAAACCTTAAGCGAATCAGAAATTTATGCAATTAATGATGAGGAGTGAAATATAAATAATAATTCAATTACAGTAAATCGTTATTTAATAAATAAAATATAATTTATAAAAAGAATGTATAAAAAAATGTATCACAATATGCAATTAATTTAATTTTTTATAAAATAGTTAAATTTTTTCATTTTAAGCATAGTTCTCTCTTGTGCCGGTGAAACGAGGGGTAGTTTTACCGTAAGGTGGTTGCGGGCCAAAAATAAAAATACGTATTTTGAGAGCTCTTAAATCATTAAAGAATATTTACCTGCAACAGAATTTTAGTGTAGTTCTCACTCAAATTATTGAAAGGGTTGTTTTGGGGTTAAAAGGATGAGGTCAGAAATCAAAATTATACGATTTTAAAAGCCCTAAAACAGCTCCTAATTCTGCCGCAAAGAACGATTCAAGATCCGAGTCTTCCCCGAAACGTGTTTTTAGTAAAACATCAACGGCCTTTCCTTTATCCTACGAAATTCCTCACGCAGAATCCAGTCAACAGCGTTTAAGTTTTTAAGGCGTTTTACTAGAGTTATAAAAGGCTTCGAATTGTCTTGGACTCTTGAGTTCATCTCGCAGTTAAATTTAACTTGACTTGTATTGGATTTATTTGTAAATTTCTTGAAAAATAATCTTTTTTGTTCGTTTAGTCTTTCAACTTTTGTAAGAGTATCTAGCAAATATTTCATAAGCTTGCCAATATGTTCCTAATATGTGTACTTCCAAATTTTTTATAAATTCCTTGACAATCTTTAGGACTTCGGCGTGCTGTCTTAACTCATTTCAACTCTTCCGAAGACCCTATTCACTGGAAGATACGAATGACCTGTTACTGGAAAAACTACCGCGATTTCTTTAACGTTACGTACGGTGAATACTTTTTGCCGAAATTGTTTTGTGTTTTAGATGTTCCCAGTAACTGCACACGTCAGTTGCTGGAGAAGCAAACCCTGAATTAAATTTTGTTGAAAATATTTTGAGGAAGAACTAATAATTTACTTGAAGATCTTGGTCTATAGTGTCGTTATACATTCTAAATATTTTGTTTATGTTGATCATAGAACTCGAATATAATTTCTTGGATTTGGCCCTATTGTAATGAATCTCAACATCTTTAAACTTTTTTTTAATATACTACACTACTCAAAATTTGAACTGGTACACAAGAACATATATAAATAGCAATTTACTACTTTTTAAGCAACACCTTCTTGATTAATTGATAGTATATGGTTCTGGGAAACAGGGCGAAGAATTAAAAGAATAAAACTAAAATAACGAATTTCAAATGTTTTAATGGAAAAATAAGAAAATCTTCATTTTAGTATTACAGAAAAGTTTGCTCTGGAAAGAAATGGTAACCAAACACATAATGCGAGGGACCTCCTCTAGCTCTTGTGACCTCTTGGCAACGTCTTGGCATGCTGGAAATCAAATCCCAAATGTAACACTGAGGAATATTTGGCCATTCTTCCAAAATGGCAGTTCGGAGCTGATGGTCATTGTTTTGATCCAGTCCTCGTGACCTTATCGACCTTTTCACGTAATCCCATACGTTCTCTATGGGATTAAGATCTGGAGAGTTCGCTGGCCAATTCATGTGCGTAATATTGTTCTCTTCAGAAAATGCATTGATTTGCCTTGTTCTATGAGGACGCGCTTTATCATCAACAATTACGAAACCATCGCCAATTTCATTGGCAAATAGCAACACTACAGGTTGTAATACCTCATTAAGCTACCTTACACTATTCATTGTACCATTTCCAAGTATAACTAATTCAATACGACGAGTCGCAGAAATATCTCCCCAAACGCTAATTGAACCACCTGCATAAGCTTGATGGTAAGTCGTTCTCCTATGTTTCTTAAAACTCTCAACTTTCCATCTGAGCTATGGCGACGCACTCTGGTCTTGTCACTGAATAAACAACGTTCCCAACCTTCAACATTCCAATTTACATGTTGGTGTGTCCACTCTAGCCTACTTCTTTTGTGGGTTCTGATCAAACAATGGACAATTTTTAGAAGATCTGGACCTTAAATTTACCGCATCGAGCTTTCTTACTGTTTGAGTGAATACCTGAGTACCTGTTACATTCAATAACTGAATTTGGAGTGTTCTTGCAGTAGAAAATCTATTCCTTCGACACTGAACCGTAATAAAACGGTCCTCCCTGATTGTCGTACTACAATTTCGCCCTTCGCAGTGCCTATGTTGGACAGATTCAGTATAATTACAACCAATTCGAACTCTTCTGATCACATTGTAGCTCACATTGAATTATTGGACACAACAGTTCTTACCGATTCACCAGTCACAAGGATTCCCATAGCTTGCCTCATCTCTTCAATACTCAAACGCCTTATTGGCATCTCTAAAATGCAGTCAACCACCCTGAATTTAAACTTACTCAAGAAATTCGCAAAATTCTCTTAAAATTTGATAAAAGTGTAAGCATCCGCGAGCTCAGTAACTGCACTTATGACAGATAATAACAACAAACGACAATTGAATCGCAAATCTTGTTTGATATGTATTTGTTTGCATTCCGAAATACAGCCCTGATCACATAGGAAATCATGCCAAACGCCTAAGAAGGGTTGTTTACTTTTACTGCGTTATATGAGTGTACCAGTTCAAATGTTGAGCAGTGTATTTCAATTTTTTGTTCTGGGAAACAGGTTAACGTAAGTAGGTTTCACCTTTTTCTTTAAGCATTCTTGGTTAAACCATACATTTTCACTTGCTATTCCATGTTTAATCATAAGTTTCTTATATAATTTGGTATGTTCTTGCAACAAAGAGCTTTGATTACATTTATACAGTAGAGCAGCCCGGTGAAACAGTTGTAGTCGCTTTAGATATCTCAAAGGCATTTGACCAAGTTTGGTATAAGTGTTTACTTGCAAAACTCACCTCTTTTGGGTTAAATCATACGCTCATCAACTGGGTTTCTAGTTTCCTTGATAAAAGACGAATACGTGTCGTAGTTGATGGGTTTTTTTCAAAAGAAGTTAGCATTAACGCGAGCGTACCACAGGAATCCGTTATAGCGCCTACACTTTTTCTGCTGTACATAAATGACCTTATTTCTTCAACAACTAACCCCATCCATTGCTTTGCTGACTATAGCACTCTTCACTGTAGTTCATCTCAGTCTACTCATAGTGATAATCCACCTTCTATGTCAAATCAAGAAATTAAAGATGAAATGGCAACTTCAATCAACAAAGACATTCAACGTATTCTCGAATGGGGAAGCAATAATCTAGTTAAATTTAATGCTAACAAAACTCAGTGTTGCCTTATGTCCGCCAAAAAAGATCGATCATTTCGTGTTGTAAGTATAAATGGCTCAGTTCTTAAGTTTGCAGACTCTATTACTCTGTTGGGTATGACTGTATCTTCAAATCTCTCATGGGTTGACCATCTTCTGTCAGCTACCAAAACATCTGCTCGTAAAATAGGCTTTTTGTACAGATCTAAGCAGTACTTTACCTTTCGACAACTCCTTCTGCTTTATAAGGCTCAAATTCGGCCTCATCTGGAATATAATTCTCACCTCTGGGTTAGTGCTCCCCAATACGCTCTCGATATCGTTGATCGTATTCAAAAGAGAGCGATTAGGCTTATTAATGACCCGTCTTTAATTTCTCATATACAGTCCCTTGAGCATAGAAGGATGGTTTCAGTTCTTTCTTTGTATTATCGTTATAACAACGGCTATTGTGCTGCTGAATTATATTCTTTGGTACCATATCGGGCTATCTTTGCGAGAAACACTCGGTTCGCTCAATCACATCATCAGTATGCAGTACAAATCTCCACTTGTCGTACCAAACGGGCGCAATCCACATTTTTCTACACGGCTTCTAAACTCTGGAATGATCTCCCTAGTTCCTGTTTTCCTCTTACTTATGGTATGAGAAAATTTAAGGTAGCTGTTCATAGGCATCTATTGGAAATTCATTATCCCTCTATCCATCCTCCTAAGTGTTCCCGAGTGCTTTAGCACGATAGGCCAAATTTAACCTGTTCAGGTCCACAAACATAAAAAGTATATATATATATATATATATATATATATATATATATATATATATATATATATATATATAAAATTTTTTTCGCAAAATATGTCCCGAAAAAATATAAAATCGACGGGTCCGAGCGATTTTTGAAAAAATTGTGCTTTACGAGATATTGAATTTATACCTTCCTTTACGACCACCCGGTATAAAAGGAATTGTGGAAATTATATTGTGTTGCAAACATTAGGGCTATTAAATATGGAATGCCACGAAGTAAGACGAGCGGCTAAATCACAAGATCCGTTCCGTAGGTTACAGTATTTTTATTTATCTAGTTTAGATTAGATAAACAAAACTACTGTAATCTAACAGGACTAGAACTACATTGGTCGCTACATTAGTCACCTGCCGTCACGCGGTCGGTGCGAGTTCAATTCCCGGTCAATGCAACTTTTTTTTTCTGTTGGGTTACAGTAGTTTTGTTAATCTAATCTAGTTCTACTGGGTTACAGTAGTAGTTTTGTCTGAGCTAGATAAAAAAACTACTGTAATTTACCGAACGGATCTTGTGATTCATAAGGTTAAAGAATGTAAATTTACTTCATAATAATTTACAAATATGCATTATGTATTGCACAATGCAATTCTCATGTTAATTATAAACATCCTCGTATTTTGCAACATTAACATTACTTCTCCAATAAGACAGTATCACAATGTTGTATTGGTTTAATTCTAAACACCCTCGAATTATATACAAATATGCATTATGCATTGCACAATGCAATTCTTTTGTTAATTATAAACATACTCGAATTTTGATACAGTGTGACCCATTTGAAATGGGAGCACCCCTGTAAAACACACATTTTTCAACCGATGTTGTCCTATTAAACATTAAAAACTGTATCATGGCACAAATTTTCATAATTTATTTTTCATTTTCAAGACCCTTATAATGTTAACGAGGTAATGGTGCCAGGTATAATAAGTGTTTTAAATAATCTAATACAGAAATAAATAAGTTGTAAACGTTTTGCTTTTGTTTTGCTTAATTGCCACAATTTATGCTGTGTTATTTCCACTTAACATCAATAGAAAAACGGCAATGTAACACAAATCAAAAAATTTCGGACGCCAAGTTATTTTTTAATTATGCTCGGAATAACTAAACCGAGGTTTACAATAAAAATTTTACCAAAATGTGAAAAATAAAAAAATATACAAACTATGTGTAACAGTTAAATTTAGGGTTGTATAAAATATATCTTAAAAATAGCCTTATACTAAGATATCATTAAACTTACCTGTTACAAAATATAATACATCTTCTTGAGAACCCCTGGTCTTGTAAAAAATAAATGCGGAAATGCAAACCAAGGTGATGTAATCCTTGTATCAATGTTGCGCAATATCTCGCAATAACAATGCTTTACGTTGTAAACCTCACCAAAATGGAATTTTATTTCTTATAAATTGTTCTTCAAGAAATTTGGGTAGTCCAATGTTTATTGCATTCTCTCGAAAGTTCAAAATAAATAATGGGATCTACATTTCGATCTGCATTAAAAGCAAAACGCAATCATAAAATGAAAGCGTACGTAAAAGTAGAATTAAATGTGCAATTAAAGCGGTAAAATTAAAGTGTCAAAGTAAAAAAATGAAAGTGCCTACAAAAAGCAAATGTTTTAGATTTTAGTATTACGAGTTAAATATTTCTTACCATTAAATCAATGGCACTTTTCACAAAATTTAGGTGGAAACCCAAAAATGGCTTCCTGCATCAAACAGCGTATCACAAGAAATGAAAAAAATTTACGCTTAGGAAGTCAGGTGATGACGCGGTGCGCGAAAATATGAGCAGAAAAAAATAATTTAAAGAAGTGAGAGTATAAACCCTTAAGAAGATATATGCACTTAAGTTACACCAAAATGCAAATTAAGTTGCCTACCACATACTTGTAATTCAATAATAATTAAAAACATTTTTTCTTATATTTACAACTAAATGAACGAAGAACGTAAATTACGGTATATTTTAATACAACTCAAAATGGGTTGTTACACACTCTTGTCTTTTTTCCTTGTCAAAAATGGCAAAAGTTCATTAGGCAATTTTGTTTCAAAATTTGACTACACCACTGGATCCATAATCCTTAAGAATAAAAGCTCCCAAAATTTCATAAAAAAATATTCATTAAGAACAAACTTATAACATTACTTTTGCAAACGAAATTTTTCAATCTATTTTTCACGTAGATTGTGGACAAATTAAAAAGCTGGCAACAAGGCATACAGAAAGTGGAAGATCACCTCAGTTGTATGGTAAAAATCCCAAATTAATTTTTTTGGCCGGTCTAGAATTATCATGAAAATATGGTAAAATGGTGTTTAATTTAATTCCTTATCGAAATGCAATGAAATTTTTTGAAATCAACAGACACACATGTTTAACAAGAGCACATCATTTAATACCTACATAAAAATACTAATTGAGAAAAAATCAAAAACAACTTTTAAAGTTTGGTTTCCTCCACTAAGCCTCTATTCACTTCATACATTATTTTGTCATACCGCTTTCAAATGTTATGTATAGTTTTTCTTAAATGCTCAGGTGTACAAGCTTGCCGTATCTTGTCACATAGTTCCAGTCTGTTTCTGGGGCAATTTTGTACACTTTTTAAACAATAAGACCCCACAAGAAAAAATTGAGGGGATCTGGGTGGCCATTCGATTATTTCACTACCTTAACCTATCCAGAGCCGAGGAGAATGATCATTTAACCATTGTTTAATAATTCTGTCATTATGCACAGAGCAGCTACCTAGTTGAAAATGCAGGTTCACTCTCTCCGCAACCGGAAGGTCATCAATAGCATCCCATAACGCGGTTCTTAAAAATTCTAAGAAATTGAGCACTCGTTTTACTTTTGAAGGATAAAGACGTGTTGGACGCCGCTCTTGAGTGATATCCAATACGGATACGTGTACGTGCAAAACGCGAAGCGCGTTAAGAATAAAGATTCCTGCTGAGAAAGGTTATGGCTAGGGGCATACATCCAACCTGCCCAATAGACCTGATAGTCGATGACCTGAAAGAAAAAAAATACAATATTGTAAGTGCTACCAACATCATTAAGAAAACTAAAACAGAGAATGGCTCCATAACAAAGCCATTGCCCCTACATATGTTAGCTTATTATTGCAGGATTGAAGGTAAAGATTGAACCTCTACGTAAGAAAACAACCCTTATCCCGCAATGCAAAAAGTACCAGGCTTATGGCCACACCCAAACCTTCTGCTATAAAGAAGCGAGGTGCGTAAAGTGTGCAGGACGGCATGTTACTAAGGATTGCAAGTCAACCAAACTTGCAAAAGCTAAATGCGCCAACTATGGAGAAGCTCATCCGGCAAACTACAGAGGGTATCTAGTTGCGAAAGAACTCCAAAAGCAGAGTGAAAAAATACAGCAAGAGAGGAAAAGGAACAACCCGAGAACAGCTAATGCTCAAAAAACAACGACAGAACTTTCCTACCCTACCTAAGGCTGCTCCATCAAAGCAAAGTAATGTTACAGGAGCAAGCAGCTATGCACAAATGGCTAAAAACGAGCCGCAAGAAAACTCGACAGAAGAAACTAAACTAGACGCAATAAATAACACGTTGCAAGCAATTCTAGGTAAAATCGATCGAAACATGAAGAGTCTATTCAAAACTATTCTAAAGCAGAGTTGAAAACTTGAATACAGCAAAGAGGCAAGGACAGCCAAACAGCTAATGCTAATAAAAAGCAGTCTATCTAGCCATACTAAGGTAGCTCCATGGAACGCAAATGGGCTTCTGCCAGCATGCCCATGAGCTAGAATTATTCCTCTGGAGAAACTCAAAAGAATAGACATACTGTCATAAATAACTCGTGAACACATTTACTAGAGAAAACTGCTTGAAAATAACAGCTACAAATCTATATCTACACTAGTTCACTCAAACAACACAGCATAGGATCAGCAGCAGAAATAATAAATGGAGATCATTAAACATAGCCGAAGAATGTCAGATGCATACTGAAACATGCGACAAAATAACATTGCAACATGCTGTAAAAATCAGAAACTGCAAAATCTACAAGAGCTATATCACATATTCACTCAAACAACACAGCCAGGGTGGATCAGCGGTAATAATAAAGGAGATCATTAAACATTACGAAGATGTCAGTTATGAAACATGCGAAATACAAGCAACAGCTGTAAAAATCAATGCAAAATCTAAAGAGCAATATATTCACTCAAACAACACAGCCAGGGGTGGATCAGCGGTAATAATAAAGGAGATCATTAAACATTACGAAGATGTCAGTTATGAAACATGCGAAATACAAGCAACAGCTGTAAAAATCAATGCAAAATCTAAAGAGCAATATATTGTCCTCCTAGGTACGCGCTAGAAAAAGAGGATTATCTTAGACTTTTCCAAACACTAGGAGATCGCTTCATAATTGGAGGTAATTTCAATGCTAAACATACCTATTAGGGATCAACGCCGATCACCCCCAGAGGCAAGCAGCTGCACGAATCAATCAAGCAAGCCAAATGCATATGCCAGTCAACTGGTAAGCCAACATATTGGCCATCAGACAGCAATAAAATACCAGATCTTATTGACTTCTTCATACTAAAAAACATATAATCCAACTACATCAGCATTGAAGACAATTATGACCTGTCATCAGACCACTCTCTGATAATCCTAACGATAAGCGAGACAATTATTAATAACTCAACACTACCGTCACTAACAAGCAAACGGACAGATTGGGACGGATTTAGAGCAGAAGTGGAAGAACGTGTCAGATTGAACGTTCCACTAAAAACAATCGACAACTAGACACAGAAGCAGAATTGCTCGTTGCCAACCTACAACAGGCGGCATGGAACAACACCCCATTGCTAAAAAACAAAACACCAGGGATAAACTACCCAAGAGAAATTTGAGAGCTAGTCTCGACGAAACGCAAAGCACGAAAGAAATGGCAACAAACCAGATCACTTGCAGACAAGACACTGCTTAACCGATTAAATCAACAACATAAGCAGGAGAGATCCAAGCTGTTAAAAATGAAACCTTCTCTGAATTTCTATGGGGTCTAACAGACGATAAAGACACTGATTACTCTCTCTGGAAGGCCATCAAGAGATTAAAACGTCCACAAAACCAAAACCCGCCTATTCGTAAAGAAAACGGTGGCTGGGCAAAGAAAGATAGCGAAAAATCTGAGCTATTTGCTGAGCACTTAGCAAATACATTCCAACTACATCCAGCTGATGACAACGAACTCTTACCTGAGATAAATAGACAGGAAGATAGACCTTTAGAACCTATGACTCCAAACGAAATTGCAAAGGAGATTCGAAGGAACCTAAGTGCCAAAAAAGCACCTGGCTACGATCTTATAAATGGCCAAGTCCTTAAACTGCCAAAAAAGGGCATAATGAAACTTACACACCTATACAATGCTGCACTACGACTACAGTACGTACCGATGCAGTGGAAGGTTGTTGAAGTTATTATGATCCCAAAACCGGGCAAAGCACCCAACGAGAAGTCGTCGTATCGACCAATTTCACTACTTCCAATCATATCCAAACTGTTTGAGAAACTTCTCTTAAAACGCCTTAAACCAATTATAGAGGAAAAGCAACTTATCCCGACTTTCGGAATAAGCATTCAACCATCGATCAAGTGCATCGCATCACTGATGTAATTGAAAGAACTATAGAAGAAAAAGAAATATGCTCAGCTATATTTCTGGACGTGGCCCAAGCTTTCGATAAAGTATGGCACGAGGGTCTCGAATACAGGCTAGCTAAGAATCTGCCTAAAAAGATAAGTCAAATCCATATGTCATATATCTCTGACCGCCAATTCAGAGTGAAATATGGCGAAGAATATTCAGAACTAAAAGATATTGCTGCAGGTGTACTACAAGGAAGCGTCCTTGGGCCGGTATTGTACCTGCTCTATGCCAGCGACATTCCTAAATGTGATGAAGTAACAACTGCTACATTCGCTGATGACACTGCATTACTAGCTACAAGCAACGAAATCGAAACAGCTACAAACAAACTGCAAGCAGCTGTCAACAACGTTACCAATTGGACCAAGAAATGGCGAATTAAGCTAAATGAGACCAAGTCTACGCATATAAACTTCACGAACAGAAGAATAGATTATTTACCAGTGATAATTATTTACCAAGTAATCCCTCATGCTAACACAGCGAAATACCTAGGCATGACATTAGATGCCAAGCTCAAATGGAAAGAACATGTCAAGAAAAAACGCGAAGAACTTTGCATCAGATACAGAAAAATGTGGTGGCTACTTGGACAACATTCCGAGCTGTCGCTACATAATAAGCTGTTACTGTACAAGCAGATTATAAAACCTGTTTGGACCTACGGAGTGCAACTTTGGGGATGCACCAAGAAATCTAATGTCAAAATGATACAAACCTTTCAGAATAAAGCACTAAGGAGCACTGTCAACGCGCCATGGTACATCCGTAAGAATTTAGGTTTAAATGGATTCATTTTTTTTTTGAGGCATCTCCGTATGTTTTCTCTTGGCAAATTAGCTTGTATTTGGGTTATTCTTATAATAATCCAAAATAATCTGATTGTTACCAATCTTTTCTCTGTCATTGTTTTTTAAATATGTTGTGATACAGTACCGGTTCCATTAAAAATTTTATTTAATCTGTGCACAGCACTGCAGCTAATAGGAGGGCGGCTTGGATGTTTATTATTGAATATTCTACATACCTCTCGTTCGTTTCTATCATTGTCTCCAAGAAGACGCACGATTTTAATTTTTTCTCCATTACATAAAACTTCTTATTTGTACTTAGTTTAAATTGATTGTGTAGTAATTTTCAGATTTAGTTTGCAAACACTCGAGTATACAGAAGAATTAACCAACTGTCGTTCTGTCTTTGTCACAGCCTACTTAAAATGTATTTCGTAAAAAATAATGCACTTCGAAAGTAACTATTGTGAGAACTTCGTTGTTAATAATATTTTCTATGCATAAAGAAGCCATAATTTCAGTGGTGTGGTAATGTTTTTCCCAATATTCTTTAATCGTATTTAATACGGAAAAATGAAACAATTGAAAATTGAAAGTAAAGTACCTACCACAAAATTGTAGTAGGTATTCGAATTTAGTTTTTGATGCTCACAGCAATGTGATTTAATTTATAGTGCAGTTAGGTCTATTAACTTTATTTAAGACATTTGTAAAAGAAGCGATAAACGGGTGCTATTCAGTTCGTTAATAAATTATATTATTTTACATATTTTCAGCACCGGACAAAATAATTAACTTGGAATTTTTACCATACAACTGCGGTGATCTACTTTGTATTTGCCTTGTTGCCAGCTTTTTAATTTGTCCACAATCTACGTAAAAAAATTGAATATTTTTTTTAGAAATGATGGGAGTTTTTATTCTTAAGGATTATAAATCCAGTGGTGTAGTCAAATTTCGAAAAAAAATTGCCTAATAAATTTTGAAAATCGGTTGAAAAATGTGCATTTTACCGGAGTGCTCCCATCTCAAATGGGTCACACTATATTAAAATTATTCTTAAAATAGCGGTCACGTTGCCTTTTATTCCTGCTTTTTATAAACGTATTTAATTATTAGGAAATGCAGTATCTCCTCTATCTTGTTTTGCTAAAGTGAAGGACAAACACGGAAAATAGGGGGATGCTGTTATTTAGTTGGCAACCCTAACGTGACGGTATCATGTTGCATACTTTAGCCATCTTTTAGAAGCCTACTGTCAAAATTTCGTGAAAATCCGTCAGCTCCTTTATGTTTGACACGTTTTGTATTTAATTAAAAATGGATAAAAAGGAATTTCGTGTTGAATAAAACTCTTTTTTTTTTACGCGGAAAAAAACGTAAACGGAGAGAAATTACGCAAATATTACGGCGAATCTGCTCCACCCATTGAGGTAGGAAGGGAGGGGAGACGATATGCGATCTCGAAAAGCGTCCAAGGGTCGGCCATATTTTTAGCAGATTTACGTCGTTTATGTTGTGTGAAGTGTATAAGTGACATTATTTGAATTTTATAAATTATAGTGATGGCTTGTTGTGCTCTGCGTAGGATGTTACAGGGCCGTACGCCATGATTTAAAAAACACTCTGTTTTCATTTATCATTGTTACTTAATTTTAATTTGACCTGACCCTGGTATCCGCCATGTTGATAGCAGATTTAGTCCCACCTACCACGGACGTTTTTGTATCGGATAAAGTGGTATTATGTCGTCTCCCCTCCCTTCCTACCTCAATGGCTTCGCCCCATAGAATGGTTTACAAGTGGTTTGCTGCTTTTAGCCCTCCTATTGTGTTCGGGTCAATATGACCCAATCGCGCTCTTCTAATGTGCATAATTCGTTAATTTATTTAAATATTTCGTTGCCACATTCACTGTGTTTGGGTCTATATGACCCGGTGATTTGTGTGGTTCAAATTAGGAGAACGAGAAGCAGATTATTATCATAGACGAATGTATTTCATCAGTTTTGTTTTATTTTCATAAATATAAATAACTTACATTATATTGTCACATTATTGCGCAATATTGCGCATATTGCATGCGTTATTTGCGTACCGGTAAACAAGTTTATTCCCGTTGAGACTTGCCTGTGGGTCGGCGTATAAATGTAGCCAGTGAGCCTCCGTGTATTATTAGTTTCGCAGTAAATATTAACCTTTATGCTATACTCTAATAAGAAATACCTAACAATTGAAATTTCTTATTGAAAATATGTAGTGAGAGAGTGCTTACGGATAGTGAACTTGAGAAACTTTTGTGTGTTCCTGATAGTGATTCTAATTGCTTCTGAAGAAGAAGACCATTTGTCCGAAACCAAGATATATACTGACTTCCATAAAGCTAGAATTTGTTGAACGATTTTATTGAAATCTTCGTCAACGATGTCTTAGAACAAACAAACAATTAAAATTTGAATAAAATCTAGCTAGTGGTTTTTTTTTCCTTTGCACTTAGTAACAATAAATTTGAAGAAATAAACCAATCAGTGTCTAATTAACTGTCAATTTTGCAAATTGTTTGTTCACAATTTCGTTCTGAACTTAGGAACAATGCCAAGAGTACGTCAACATCAACATTTTACCCAATTGACTGATTTTGAACGTGGCCGCATTATTGGCATGAGAGAGGCTGGACTTTCGCTAAGAGAAATTGCTCGTCGTGTAAACCGAAATATTACAACGGTATTGAGATGTTTGTCCAAATGGTTCAAGGAAGGGTGCAACAACGTCGCCCTGAATCTGGACGTCGCCGCAGGACTACAGATCGCGAAGAACGTCGCTTAAGACTTTTGGCCACAAGAGATAGATTTTCAACAAATCGTTCGATTGCAAATGATTGGATGAGAGGTGGAGGACGCAGTATGTCAACGTCATACGTTTATCGCTGGATAAGGTCTTATGGGCTGCGTTTATATCGTCCATTTTTATGTCTTCATCTTACACCACTTCACCGTCTACGCAGGTTAGAATGGAGCAACGCAAGAGCGAATTGGGCGCAAGAATGATCGTAGGAGGGTCAGACGGATGCGTGTATAACGTAAAAATCCAACATTTTTTGTGGAACGCAACACAGCCCTGACACAAGAAGTGATGATATGGGGTGCAATATGTTACGGTAGCAGATCACCCTTGGTCTTCATTAATGGCAACTTAAACACCGCTGGTTATATTGCCAATGTGCTAGAACCCGTTGCGCTTCCATATCTTCAGGGGATGGAAAATCCTATTTTACAACAGGATAATGCTCGTCCTCATACGACAAGGACTACATCACGTTTTTTGGAAGAAGCTAACATTCCCATGGCCTGCTCGTTCGCCTGATTTGACGCCCATTGAAC
Organism: Vesta saturnalis; assembly: GCA_036346205.1. Lineage (NCBI taxonomy): Eukaryota > Metazoa > Arthropoda > Insecta > Coleoptera > Lampyridae > Vesta > Vesta saturnalis. The sequence goes on from JARFJB010001594.1 coordinate 3,544,284, forward strand.
ATGTATGGGATGAGGTCGGTAGGCGACTGGGTAATTTACCACACCCTCCAGATAACTTACACGATCTCGGGATACGGATTCAAGAAGCGTGGGTTGATATACCACAGGCAGCTATAGATCACTTTATTAGTATTGATAGCATGCTATGCCGTCTAACATGAGTGCATTACAAATCGCGGCGGAGCAACTCATTATTGAAAAAAACATTTTTAGTTTTTATTCTTTTGTTTTCAAATTTTACTCGTTTGTTTGTTCTAATGAAAGACATCGTTGACGAAACTTTCAATAAAATCGTTTAATAAATTCTAGGTGTTGCAATTTTTATGAAAGTCAGTATAATAGCGAATCGGAGGATGAAGTGGAAGTTACGATTTCAGATGAAACTGATGCGAATAATCACATAACTTCAAAAGATGGCAACATAGTATGGAATGAAAAGACACATCAATCGGGAAGGTCATCAGCAGCAAATATTATTTCGTTGATTCCTGGGCTAACAAGGTATGCTACGTCGCTACCAGTGTGCACCATGATAAATTCATAATTGGCATTTGCAATTGTAAATAAAATGACACTAAACCTTCCTTTATAGTTGTAATAACATGACCCACTGTTTGGTGGCTTTACTACATTTATGTGCTTCTCGTCTATTGCACCGCAACATCTACGAAACTGCCATTTCTCTCTCAAATCGTTTGCTATTATCTGTCATTCTTGTTCACTTTTTGGAAACTGAAACAAAATAAAAGAGCATAACAATTTATCATAAAGTCAAGCTTTCAATGACCCTTAAAAAATTATTATTTTTATGAGGATAGCAACCATGCCGACCCCTCTGAATCGATCTTTTCACCTGCTTTACCACGAGATGAAAATGAATCACGCCCAGAGTCACAAGCTTCTATATCTGATAACACGTCTTTACTTTCCGGCATCTACGTCATCACACCCATCTACATCTACTCCTAGGATACCGCGAAAAAAAAGCGATCGTTGGAAGCGAGTAAAAAGCAGCTAATAGCGTTAGCAAATGAAACTTTACAGGGATGGACCACCAATGAAAAGAAAGCAACAACGATGATCCTTGCATTATAACTGGAAAGAAAATTGCTGCTGATTTAAAGCAAATGTCTGATATGCAAAGAATGCTAACAGATAAAATTATAAATGATGTGTGTTTTTTATGGAAAAGCGGAACTTTTACAAATGGGACTTTCGTTCACGTTGCAACAGTCACCAATTTTCCAATCAAATCCTTATGCATCCTGCATCCACAGCAGGTCCTGATGTAAGAAATCGACAGATTCAAGCATACAACAGTCAGCCCTCTACGTTTCATACAACTGGCACTACACCTCCGCAACCCTAGCCTTGTTTTTCATTCAATGTATTCCTAGAAAGTCAATCATCTCTGCAACCTAACACAAATGTTCCTGAGAGTACTAACCAGCTACATAACAATAAGCAGTCTTCACTTTTAACCTATCTGCAACCCTTTTTAAATTTAAACCATTAGAATAAATATAACTTCGCTGTTTTTTAATACATGTGAATATTGTTTTATTTTGTAATTCTCTAATAAAGTTAATACTTACCTTTATATATTTATTTTTTAATTTCCTGTAAATAGCCCAACAAGTTTCAGGAATAATTCCGCTAAGAGCTTGCGGTGAAATAATTGCTGAAAACTTAAGGTCTGCGTAACTACGACCTGTGCCAAATATCTTAAAGTTACTGCAAGTCTTTCTTCGACACTGATTGCTTTTCTTAACTTGGTATCTTGTGTTTCTATATCTGGTCGAATAACGTCAAGCAAGGAATCAAATGTATCTGTATTCATTCGCAAATATAATTGAAGAAGTCATCATGGGCAGAAACTTGTAATTCCTTTATTAAAGACATGTGAAAATGTATCCTTTTCCATTAGCCACTTTTTGCACCAAATGTTTCTCCTTTTCTTCTTCTTGATTAAACAAACACTAATAATAATAATAATACTCATTGTACAATTTTTTTTACGCGAAGGAGCCATCGTGTTGCTCTAAAGAGTTTGTACGTCACAATGTTCATGATACATACCGCATAATATGTATGGATGCAATGACTTGAGACATACCTCCCGATACGGTATCATGAGACTGTTTCTTAAGATATGTATCTAAGTCTGTAGCAGGCTTTACACACCTGAGACGAAAATGCATTCGAAACAATGGACTTCTGCGGATGACGTGCCCCTAAAAAGGCAAAAAACGTTTTTTCGGCCAACAAAGTTATGGCAACGGTCTTTTGGGAATTTCAAGGGGTAATCCTTATTGATTACCTACAGAAGGGTAGAACTATAACTGGCTAGTATTATTCAAACTTATTAACACGCTTTGATGCGGAATTAACACTTCAGTGGACGGGTGCTATAAAAGTTACACCAGTGAACGGGTGGGGCCTGTCAGGGCCACTTTTTAAGATTGTAATAATAATTATAAACAGATATATCTGTATCTTGTATTCTGTGATGAAGTTTGTTTATTTTAGTGTTATCATAGTTGAACATACGGGAAAAAACTTGATGTAAATATATATAAATCTAGATGCCTTTTTGGACACTTTTTATTTAAAAAAATATAAATGCAGTACTTGACATAAAAAACCTATTATAGATGATGTAATGTATTGTATAAACAATAATATGACATAAAAACATTAATAAAATGAATACAAAAAATTCTACACACAAACTACCCCACTATAAACTTGAGTCATTTTTTTTCAATACATTCACTACAGCATGCAACAATGTGTTCCATGCAAAGCCAACACTTGCAAAATTTGCAAAAATACCTTGTCTTCCTCTTTTTACAATATTTACAGTGTCCTCTTTTATTAGGGGGAGGGTCAGGTACATCCTCAGGTGTTGAAAAACCAGAAAGACGACTCGCCACTTGACGAACACATCTACGAAGGTGCTTGCTGGTTGCTCGTTCAGTCAAGCTTTCCTTCACAAGTTCTATGCTTAAATTTTTCAAGAAGAGTCGACAACTTTTGGTCAATTCGCCATTGGGGTTGTTTGCTTTGTAGATAATGAAAGCGTTTATAGCAGCCACATTCAATAGACCATAAAATACTACCATTGGCCAACGTCGAGTGTTTCTTGTCACATTGTAGGATGTTGTCATTCTATCTACAACGTCGACACCTCCTTTCGTCAAATTATAGAAAGTTACCATTTCTGGCTTGGAAAGATCACCAGTAGTCTCATCAATTTTACTGTCGTTATGTATGGAAGAAACAAGTAACACATTTTTTAACCTTTTGGGTACATAAGAAACGGCAGTCATGCCGACACTAAAACCAAATATAGAATAATGAACTGGTCTGTTTTTTATATTTGTTAGCTCAATGGGAAGTTCTCGTCTATTGGACCGAATAGTTGCAACAACTGTGAGGCGGTGTTCCCGCAATAGTCTGCTTATGATGGGATATCTGGTAAACCAGCGGTCCATGGTGATGTTGCGACCAGAACCACATAAATGAATACACATTCTTTCTATGATTGCAGCCGTCGAATTGTCAATTTTGAAAGGACCGTCAGGTTGAGTTCCTGCATATATCTCTATATGAGAAGTATAGAAAGTTCGGATCTAGGAAAGTTTACCGAAAGACAATTAACCGAAAGGTGAATTTACCGAAACAATAATTGGTCGAATTACAATTGACCGAAAAACACTTTTACCTAAACACAGTTTACCGAAAGAAATATTAACCGAAAATGTATCATAATGCTATGAGGTACGTGCAGGTTATGTATCTAATGACATACTATTATATAAACGAACTTTTCCTTCACACTTTACCAAGGCTTAGGACTTGCAGCTCAAATTGCTGGCGTGTTTAAAAAGTCGGAAATTAATTCCTTTGTCATTTTTTTTTATTTACTTGTGTTTTATACAACAATAAATATTGTTATTAAAACTACTGTTAGTTGTGATGTCATTAATGTAGCGATTGTATCAGCATACTATTAATAAGCTACCTTCATTTATTACTCACACACAATAATTATGTTTTCCTTGCAAGAATAAACATTGATATTTTTAAATATTAACTCTATCTGCAGAATATCCGAAATCATTAAGATATTAGAGGTATGTAATATAAAATTTGTAAGAGAGCATTCAACCACCACAAAAAAGTAAACTGTGATCTAAATATTAGAATGAAAAACTGTACGACGCTGATAAGCTGATGTTTTTAAAGGGAATCGCTTCTAATTTAAATTAATAATAAGAAGGGTTTTTTAAGTACGCACGTATTATTTCAACGCAATGAAAAGTATTATTAAAGCTCCTTTTTTGCATATTATGTCATTTTATTTAAAGCAGCGTCGGAATTTTTTCGGCGGGAAATGACCGTGAACCATAATTTTCGGTTAGCTTCTCTTTCGGTAAACTGTATTTCGGCAAAAATGTTTTTTGGTAAATTGTAATTCGGCCAATTGTCCTTTCGGCAAATTGACCTTTCGGTTAATTGTCTTTCGGTAAACTGTTTTCGGTCAACTGTTTTCGGTCAACTGTTTTCGGTAAACTTTCCGGGGCCGAGAAAGTTCTTGCATCCACTAGCGAAAAAACTTTTAAGCCGTATTTATTAGGCTTGTTTGGTATGTAAACTTTAAAGCTGCATCTCCCGCGAAATGCTAGTAGCATTTCATCAAGGGTGACATATTCCCTCACAGAATAGTTTTCCTTACATCTTTGATTGAAACTGGCTACCATTTCTCTTACAGCTGCAAGTTTATCTTGTGATTTCCTTCCATCTCTAGTGTTTATGTCATCAAACCGCAAGAATCTAAGTAAAAATCTGAATCTCCTTAAAGACATTGATGCAGAAAACATTTCAGCTCCTAGCCCATCGTCGCTATAAAATTCTTGAATATTTTTCCTTCCTCCGTGCTGTGAACCAGCCAAGTATAGTAGGCCAAATATGGTTCTTATCTCTTTAGTGTTTGTCTCCTTCACGTCGGTTGATCATCATACTTGTATGAATTTTTTTGGATATATACGTTGGTGTTTGAAACAGTGAGATCTATGATTTCAGCAAAGAAATGTTGCCAACATTTTAGTGGCGACATTGCATGTTGAGCTCTCCTAATACTCCTGGAATATGAGAAACAATATTTCTTTGTCTTCTTCTTACCTTCAGTGATTGAGCTTCCTTGCTCCATTTTGTACCATATTTGCCATAGTAGTACCGTGATCTATCGGATGTAGATGCTGTACTCTCAGGTTCATCATCTTCACTCGAAGGCTCATTTTGCTCTGTATCAGTTTCGTGTTCACTTTTTTCATCCGCCGAACAGTGGTCATCACTTTCGTGATTAGAAGATTCAGATGATGTGATGTCTTCACCTCTTCATAAGGAACTCTAAGCCCAGCTATTTCACTTTCATATGAATCCATTGATGCATCTGTATAGAATAGTTATAAGTATAAAATATAAAAATAAAAAATAAACTGCGTTATTAAGTGTAACATATGTATTTATGTACTCTTTCCACAGAAAAAAAATGTACCGAGTATATACTATTTATTTGACATCATAACAAAAATTCACAAGAATGCATTTATCTATAACAAAAAAAAACTTTACAACAGTTTAGTTAAGGGGCTTCACTACTTCCTAGAGACACTTATTTTACAACAGATGGAAACAAAGTAGTAAAATTTCAGTTTACTTTAAGCTCCTCCTTTTATTTCATGTAAACAAGTTCTTTACGAAATGTGGTTTATTTTAACGCCTGATAATATAATATTATTGGTAATCGTTCGGACCGAATGATATATTTATGTTTGCTTCAAAAGGTTACATTAATAATTAGTTCAATTATTATCAAATTAAATATAGTTATAATATTTATTGACTAACAGAATAATTCCACTTACAGGACAATACATAAAATAAAATTATTACAAAGTATGTACGTAAGTATTAATTTCTATTTAACGGAAATCTAATGAGTTGAAATTACACTATTAACTATAGAAAAAAAATATAATATACATAAAAAAGTATGAAAAAGTGTACTATCGAGCAGCAATTGAATTTATATTGTATTTAATACCCATTTGGGATCTCGTATTCGCATATTTCTACAGATTCTTGAGTCAATTATTTCCGGTAGAATGCAATCCATATAAAATCTGTTTAATTTTGGTAGCATGGTCTTATTCCATAACTCTTCATCCCTGTAAATTCTTTCAATAGAAAAGTCTGTTTCGCAATATATGATAAAGGCGCAGAAATTTCTCCTGCTTATATTTAGTTGACCCTGAACTTGGCAAAAATAGTTGTGGTTTCTTTTTAATCTGAAACAAACATTGTATTGCCGCCGCATAGAAATAAATATTCTTACCTAGTTTTTCCATCAACTATTTCATAACATAGTTTATTCGTCAGTGATCTATTTTCTTCCAAATATGGGTCCAACAATTTTTCCCCTTCATACTGTGCAAACACTTAATTTCTACAATGCCATCGTCACCAATTAACCCATCGGGACTTGCTCCTAAAAAGTAATGTTCTGTGTCTAGAAACAATCCGCACTCTAATATGTCTGTTCCCATCTTTGAAATAGATAACTCCTTAGCTAAACGCTCATTTGTTCGACCGTATAAAATAGATGACGTATTTACGTCCCTTCCATATAGTAAATTTCGAATAAAATTATGACACGACGTTGAATCGCGTCTCTTGATAACTGTACCAAAATTAGATTCAGTAAGGTACTCTTTCCTGATGGACCTCCGATTTTCATTTTCATGTTGGCCACGTGTTATTTTCTGTATTTCATTAACCTTATCTATTGTATTTACCCTTTCTCTTAAGGTTTTTAAAAAATGATTCTTTCACTGAATAGGTCTTCATCCATATTGGGTTGAGATGCATCTGGACCATAATTGCAGTCTGCTTCCAACTGTTGCGCACGAAATTTTCGGCGAATGACTCCTTTTCTTCTCTCCAAGGCACATTGTCTCTTATTCAATATCCTTTCTCTCATTTGGCCATTTCTTTGATTTTTCAAGTGGCGAATATGCCATGTAGGACCCCCCATATACAATAATGCGGCAGCATGAACTCTTGCTGTATATGATAAGCGCTTAGTATAATTAATGCGTTTACCTCCCACACATTTGGAAACCAGCGACATAAATCTAAAACAACATATTTTTATGTTATTCAGGCTTCTGCGTATACATATGTTTACGTACCTTTCAGCCGCGTTTGTAGTTTTATTGAGTACCAACATGTCACTTTTTTGTGCCATTGGTTCCAAGAATTTTTTAATTTCACGTAATACTCCACTTGATTGAGCTATACTTAATATGTTTTAATGTTCCACCTTTTTCTTACAAAAAGATGTACTGCAATAAAAATAAATATTAAACTACACATACTGCGGTAGCAACTTGTAGATATATTCTAACCTGCATTTTGTGTGACACCCAAAAACATGGAACGGTGCATTTAATAAGTTTTCACGCAAATGTAAAGAGCCCTGCTCATTATTTTTTATCGCAGTCCGAACACCTTTAACCAATCGCTCAATCCTTGTGAAACCATCAAATTTTTCTAGTAAGATTTTACGTCCTTCTAATGAGAAGCTGGTGTTTTTTGATAGCCTGTGCAACTTTTCGCTCAAGCAACGTGTCATATGGTTTGCACATTCTATTTTACTGACATAATGACCATATGAAACCTTCTCTTTTATTTTTGCAAAGACATTTGAGTCACCATCGCCTGGAATAAAATGTTTATATTATTATACATATATTATGTACGTATAGTAGATATATCCGTACATACCTATAAAGCATTTATAAATTAATCCATGTTGTTCTTGACTGTTTGAGAATCCTTCCGTAATTATAGCACTTTCCATGGCCGTTGAAGGACCAGAGAAATTGAGTACACATTCGTGTTTCTTTGGGGTCTCTTTGCGCATTTTATAGAATTGACATTTCGAGCACATCTTATTTTTTACACCGGCATATAATATTTTATTTGTAGCTGCTACAATAATGATATTTACATTGAAATATACATTATTTTATAGTGTAGCTTACAATCCCAGAAGATGCATTATAGCCATGACCGTAACTTCGTTTGGACCAACCTCCATCCACAATTACAGTAATATATGGGATTTTCTCACCAATTAGTTCAAACCATTGGTTAGAATCTATAGCGAGCTTTTCCTCCTCGCCTGCCAGGCGCATTTCTTCAAACAATTGTGATTCCCAAATCTAACAAAATATTAATTGAACTCAATTTTGATATAACTAACGATTTTCACCTTCTTCACCGCAGAAGTGTTACGATGGAAAGTTTCGTATCTCATGAATGGTGAATTTAGTACGCCAAATAATTCTTCACATTGTGAATGACCAATTCCGTGAACCAAGCTATTATCGTTGTCGCTGTTAGCAATTTGAGGCTCAATATCGTGTTCCCTGTAATAAATAAGGAATATATTTAGGAAATTGTAAGAGAATAAAATTTTTTTAACATACGATCTATAAACAATACAAAAGCTCTATTTTTTCTATTGTAATAAAATAAAATTACTCACTCAACAATGCCATTAACGTCATTCTCAACACTTCTTGTTGTATTAGATCCAACATAGTTTTTGCTATAACAAAACAAAATATGTTTAGGAAAACAACTTCTACAATAGACGAAAATCTTAATTTTTTAAAGAATAATAGGATAAAAATCAGTATCTATACTTACGATTGATTACACAAGTTTTTTATTATTCTAGATCTGCTTGTTCGCTTACGGCGTCTTGACAAAGACGGTTTTGCTTTAGGCATCTTGAATACTATGAAACTCTAGGAACGAATACACACTACACACTGATGATACAGAATAAACATAAACCCAAAAAGAAGGACCTTAAATAGGTAAATTCAAAGTATACCTACTCTCTTTCTAAATTACTAATGGGTTTACGCATAACAATAAACCGGTAATGAATGCATTTTAATCCTTTGTACTTAAGAACTTAATCTTACAGTGCAGCGGATGTCATTTAATGAGGAATTTCCGTTAACTATAAGTTTAATTAACAAATTTTTTAAATAGCCGTTTGCTATTTTTCTTTGAGTACATCGATTGCATTTTATACAAATGAGTCATTCTTGTACATTTTAAAATTGTCAGGTCGAGCGTCATTAGGGCTGCTTACTATATATTGCACATTTATCTTGTATAGGTACCTTAAGTCTTATTGGTTATTGCCGGAATTGTTAGGCGGAACCTGTGAAGGGCGTATTTGTTAATACAATTACTTTCCCATCTTAATTATCCATATATTGTTTATAGTCATTTTATATTATTCATTATAATACCTGTATCCTGTTGTCCAGAATACTTATAATTTTTTTAAAGGGGCTACAATAGCACGCTTCGAAGTACGTATTTTACAAATGTTATAACACTTTTAACAATAACATTGTTTAAAATATACCAGTGATCTACTTAGGACGTAAGTTGAGACTGCATATTGTTTTCAGATGATCTATTGTCATAGCTGTTTAAAAAAATAACATGTTGTGAATGTACAATCTGAATTTCTTGATGTTTCAACGATTAGGTAATCCAACTATTCTGCAAGCATCCTGATTATACAACAATAAGAGCTGTATAATTATTATTCAGGGAAACCTCAAACACGTATTTATAACTAGTCAAGACTGTCAACACAAATATGGATAAATTTACAAAATTTGTAAAAATTACATGGTAAATCTAATTTTACTCATGGAGAACGATGGTTAATATATGGATTAAACAACCTTACAAAAATTTTATGGTGAAGAAAATATCCATCTAATAATACAACTGAAGTAAAAGTGAAACAAATTTTTAAATAAATGTGAAGATTATCGCTATAGACATTCTTTAAGTAAAGCTTTTATATTATTTAATGTGGATTCTGACATAGTTCCGCAAATAACGTGTTATACTGATGTTAGTAAAATGTGGAAAGCCTTAAATGATCTTTTGATAAGAAAAATGAATATACTCTACATGCATTGGTAAAATTACAATTGGTATTAAATGAATCGAAAAATACTATTGCCGAGCACATTTCAAAATACAATGAGTTATGGTCTAGATTAGTTGAAAGAACAGTAAAACATCTGAGGAAGATGAGCAAGATTCTTTGGAAGCTGCATTTAGACCAATGGTAAATTCTCTTAAAGCAAAGCATCTTTATTTTTAACTACTCTTCGAAGAGTTGGATAATTATAGACAATTTAAAAACAAAACAAAACTTAACTTATGATGATGTATGTTCTCGTTTATTAGAATTGTCAATTAGTAATGCGCCATATGACGATAATCAAGCTTTTATACTAAGAATCAGAAAGCTAAGAAAAACAATTGGAATGTTCTTACTGTAAAAATAATGGAAAATGGTACAAAGGTCATACAATTGAGTATTGCAGAAATAAGAAAGAAAAGGCTCACATTGTATACGCGTCTGAAGAAGATTCATCAGAAGAAAATCCAGAATCTAATAATTTCGCATATACAGCATCAGTAACTACAGCCAAACAAAATAAATGGGTGTTTGACACTGGTGCCACGTCTCACATGACAGGAAATAAATCCATTTTACGAAATATTAGACCTTTTAGTGGTTTTATTCGGTTAAACAATAAAAAGTAAGAATAACAGAAATTGGGGACGTAACCCTTAGAGCATTATTACCTAATGGTGAAATTATAAATATCAATTTGTATGATGTACTTTATTCAAACGAACTTAAATGTTCCTTAATGTCTTGGGAAAAGTAAAATCTAAAGGAATTAAAATGCAAGGCAATAAAATGAAATTGTTTTATCAAAATCAGGAAAAATTGTTGGTTGGGTTATATCAGAAAATAAAGAACAAGTATTTCAAGAAGTAACAACATGTGACGTAAGTAATATCAGTTGCTACATGGCATAGAAGATTAGGCATATATCATCTATTGAAGACACAAGAAAAGTAGTTGCAGATCCACACGTATTACCGGAAAATTGTTCAGAAAAATTGAATGCGTAGCATGTAACAAATCCAAGATGTCGCGAAAATATCAAGAGATGAAGGACATTCGTGTTCCGATGTATTAGAAAAAATCACTCTGATGTAGTTGGACCATTTTCAATCAAATCTTTAGGTGGAAAATGGTATTTTGTTTCGTTTATTGATGAGTTTTCCTGTTACACCAATGTTTATTTCATAAATAAAAATCTGAGGTAGAAGAAATAATAAAAATCACATAAAAAAATTGAGAGACAAACAGGAAAGAAAGTAAAAATTTTAAAAGCGATAATGGTGGTGAATATGTTTCGAAATCTTTAGAAACATTTTCAATGAAATGGCATAGTACATGAATATTCTATTCAGAGTCCACGAAACTAATGGATTAGCAGAAAGACTAAATAGAACTATTACTACTATGTCTAGAACTAGTTTAATTGATGCAGATTTACCAAAATATCTATGGGCTGAAGCAGTAGCATATGCAACTTATACAAAAATAGGGTGTCACATTTTTCATAAAAACCCCATTTGAATTATTTTATGGGCATAAACCTTCAATAAACCATTTAAAAATGTTTGGAGAAACAGCATATATACATATTTCAAAGAAGAAAGGAAAACCAGTAATAAGATGGGTAACGAGCAAAGAAGCAATATTTGTTGGATATGCAGAGAAGGTTGGCTGGTATCGATTCTGGATACAAAACAAAGTAGTCATATCAAGAGACTACAAATTCATGTCCCACGAATCTAATGTAGTCTTAATCGAACCTATGAGAAAGTCATTCCAGTTCGATGATCAGTGTGAAAATTATGAAGAAAGCGATAACGAAAATATTCAATTTTTAAATGGAAATTATAAAATTGAAGATGAAACCAATATACGTAAATGAAGAAAATATAGATAATATAATTGAAGAACAAAGAACTGCTACTAGACCAGAATGTTCGGTTGAACCTCGTCGAAGTGAGAGAATAAAAAATAAAATTAACTATTCAGAAGAAGACTATTGTAATATAGCTCTGATGAACCAAACACATACAACGAAGCCATTTCTGGACCTAATAGTGATAAATGGATTGATGCTATACAAGATGAGTTAAATAGTATGGAAGAAAATAAAGTGTAAAATTGTAGAAAACCAGAAAACAAGATCGTATAGTTGGATGTAAATGGATTTTAAAAGAAACTTTCAGACACTGGAGAAATAACTAAATTCAAAGCTCGCTTAGTTGCCCAAGGATACAGTCAAATTCCAGGTATTGATTTTACAGAAACATACTGCCTGTTGTGAGGTATGAAACCATTAGGATGTTATTAGCGCACTGCATACAAAATCAAATGATTGCCCGACAACTTGATGTAAAAACAGCATTTCTGAATGGAGATATTGATTGTAAACTTTATATGAAAGTTCCGAAGGAGTAAATGCAACCAGGAGAGTATGTTTGCTAAAGAAAAGTATTTATGGGTTAAAACAATCTCCTCGTCAATGGAATCAAAAACTTATAAGTGTGTTGAAGACAATTCAATTAAAACAATTAGCTAATCCTTGTGTTTTGTTTCTGATGACGGAAACCAAATCATAGCGTTTTATGTTGACGATTTGTTATTGTTGGCCTCAAATGAGAAAAATGAAACAACTTGAAAATGTTATATCTGAAAATTTTAAATCTACAATTTTAGAACCCATCATTTATTTTATCCTTTCAAATTATCAAAGGTGCACCAACCAATGGATAACGGTGAAAACCTCAAAAGATAAAATTAAATGAAAAAAAACGGACAAAGATATATATCAATCGAAAATTAAGTTTACTTTATCTGGCAACAGGGACTAGACCGGATATAGCTTTTGCTGTTAACATGATGTCGCAGTTTTGTCAAGATCCGACAGAAATACACGCCAATATGGTAAATCATATATTTAGATACTTGAAAGGAACATAGACAAAACTTTGATATACAGAAAGGATGACCAGTGTAATCTCAAAGTTTATAGCGACGCCTCTTACGGAAATTTGTTAGACGATCGAAGATCTATTAGTGGTTATGTAGTCTTGAAATGCGTTGTAACTTGGGCTGTGAAAAACAACAAAGTGTAGCTGTTTCTTCAACTGAAGCTGAGTACATGGCTTTGTCACTAGCCTGCAGACAACTGATGTGGATGATGAACATTTTAAAAGAATTAAAATCAAATAGTTTTCGGTCCTTTTTATTCTGTGATAAAGCTGCGATTCATATTTCTGAATCCTGTCGTACATCAAAGAAGCAAACATATTGATATACATTACCATTTTGTGAGAGAAAAGATATTGGAGAAGCAAGTAATTTTAAATTACGTAACCACAAATGAAAACATTGCCGATCTGTTTACGAAACCTTTGGGCAAACTACTTTTTAGTCGAATTATTTCAACATTTGGCTTGAAAGCAATCACTGAGGGAGAGTGTTGAGATTGTTTAATATACCAGTGATTACTTATATAATTTAGACTGTTTTTGTTTTTTCAATGAATTGTCAAATTTTAATTTTAATAAATAAGATTTGTAAACACATCTGAATTTTGATCAGTTCTTAAGATTAGTAATTTAAAACTGTTAACAATAACATTTTTTAAAATATAAATCTACCAGGACGTAGTGAACTGCATATTGTTTCAGTATTATCTATTTCATAGCTGTTAATGCAAAAGAAAACATGTTGTGAATGTAAAAAATTTCTTGATTTTCAACGTTTATCCAACTATTCTGAAGCTCCTGTTATCAAAATAATTTTATAATTATTTTTTTAGGGAACCCTCAAACACGTACTTCTATACTCCCAAATATTTCATACTAAAAATAATTTTTTGTTTTCATGTTTTAAGGTAGTGTAGCCCCTTAAGTATAAAATACTGGAGTAATTGAATTGATTGAAAGTAAGAAACTACCTACCTTTTTTACGTTGTATTCTCATAAAACACTATATAAATTCTGTACAAAAATCAGCCCACACACTTGTAAATGAAAGGTCAAAGAAATACGTACCTAAATTAGTCAGCATCGAGCATAACGAAGTAATATCAACTGAAATAAACAAACTATGTTTATAAACACTTCATTAGGGTATAATACAGCGCTGTTAAATGGAATTTACAATTTCACTAAAAGTTACACGAGTGGACGGGTTGGGTCTATCAGTACATTTCATTTTTTTATAAAAAAAACTTTAATAAGTAGGTATTGAAAGACTAACTAAGCGAAAACATTTAGTTTAACATCTCAGGAAGGTACATAGGAGATGATACTGTTAAATACATTTTTCTTTAAGTTATAGGCATTTTCAGATACTGCATGGACTCACAGACCCCACTCGTGCACTGGAGGGTTAAGAAAGAAACGACCACATTTAAACAAAAGAAAGTTCCATCATGATAACGCGTGCTCTCATTTGTCCGTTATTGCATCCTATAAATTAATTGAATTAGGTTATGAATTGCTGCCCCATCCTCCATATATGCCAGATCAGGCTCCAAGTGATTTCTTCTTGTTCCCAAACTTGAAGTGGTTCGGAGGACAGAGATTTCATACAAATAAAGAAGTAATGGATGCAACGGATGCATATTTTGCAGAATTTCCAAAAAATATTTTTCTAAAGGTTTAAAAAAGTTGGGAAGCCGTTGGAATAAGTGTATAGAATTAAAAGGAAATTATGTAGAAAAATAAAATATATTTTTGCCTTAAAACAAGTTTGTTTACTGAAAAGTCACTTTTCCGTCAAACCATCCTCGTATACTGCCCTAAAGATATGTATAATACAGCATTTGGAGATATTTTATATAGGCTCATCTCGCAAAATGTTTTAATTTATAATTAACAAATATGCATTATGCATTGCAATGCAATACTTTTATTAATTATAAACATCCTGGAATTTTGCAATATTAAAAACTATTTCCTCTCTGACATGGGTATCCCAATGTGTTTTAGTGGTGCTTTCTTTATTCATGTTTTTAAATGTAATTATTGGGAATTATTAGTATCTTCCATGCTTCTATTTACCATTAAATAACTGCCAGTCCGGAACTAAAAGCAATACACTCATTTTGAATAATACTTTTAATACCTCATTAATTTCCCACTCTATCTATTTTTAACTTTTGCCAACGCTATAATAAACAGAATAAAAGCGTGTGGTTATGGGTTAAAGCTGCCCGTGTCGTTTCACTATAAAAATGTTTAAAATAAATTTTGTTTATGAAGCTTATTTTTCAGGGTCATCTATAGAGAAAACGATAAATAAAATTTTAGTCAAGCTGGTATTTATTTGAACCTTTAATCATAAAAAATATACAAATGAGATCAGCAGTAAAATACAGATTAGAGGAATATTTGTTTGCTTTTCTTTCATCACTGATATGAAACAAAGAGAACTTTAATCAAAAATAGCATTCGATAAACCTTCCTATCTTATAGTTTTTGTATAAAATTCATCGCTTATCAAAATAAATTTCCATAATATAAAGCTGCACTTTAATGATAAAGGAAAAAACTATTTGTGTTTCCCACAAAAAACATCAAGATTTATCAGATCGACTGGCCACTCACCCTTCCCCTAGAGAAAGAAAAATTTCAAGTTTCAAGTTTCAAATTTCATTTTGTACATTAATATAATTTTAGGTTTGCGGTTATTGTAATTAATCATTCACTTTTATTAGGTGTTTGTTATGCAAACATTAAGGTCAATTTATCAACATAATAGTGAACTTGTATAAAAAAATTAGTGATGGCTATTAAAGCTCACCCCTTTAAGCTTTAAATTTCTTCTCAGAAACATTAATTTTGCTAATAATAACCGGATTTGTGTCATTTATTTGTATGACGGGTTTTATGTCATCTAGGGTCCAAAATCGCGCTGATGACACCTTAAATTTGCATGATATAAATGTTGATGCTGCAAAAGTTACCACACACTTTATGTTTGCACTTCAAATTATTTATATGTAAATTTTTGGCCTAAATTTATTTGTGTAAATATTCTCATTCAAACGTAATTGAATAGTTCTGATTTTATTCGATCCCCAGTGGATCTTTATAACATTTCAAATACAGGGTGTACATTAATTGTTCTTATCATATATCTTAAATAGCAATGATAATTTCTACACTTAAATAACAATTTCATAAAGCATGTAAAAACACAAATCATAAACACGCTATTTTTGAAATGAAAGTTGGTCTTTGCAAACTGTACATTAAATCAATTTGGTATTTTAGACTGTAAGTTGTAAGTTATATCAAACTGCTATTCTTGAACTGAAAATTGGTTTTTGCCAGCTGTAAGTTATGATTTGGTTGATTGATTTAACTGATTGATTGATTTAACTGATTGATTTGACTAAGATTGATTTGATTGAGATTGATTTGATTGAGATTTATTTGATTGAGATTGATTTGATTGAAATTGATTAGACTGAGATTGAGTTGATTGAGATTGATTTGATTGAGATTGATGTGATTGAGATTGATTTGATTGAGACTGATTTGATTGAGATTGATTTGATTGAGATTGATTTGATTTGATTGAGATTGATTTGATTTGATTGAGATTGATTTGATTGAGATGGATTTGATTAAGATGGATTTGCTGATGATCGACTGTTTTCCCACGCCGATGCCCTCACGTTTCGGGACTCTGAAGGAAAGAAAAGGCCACGTGGGATTCAGGATGGGTGTGGTAAGGTTAGGATCGAAAGGAACAGAGTTAAGGTTCTGAGGGGGGAAAATACTACCCCAGCATTCGCCTAAGTAGCCGCGCCGCACATGGTGTGCATGTACGCAGTGACCATGCCGCTACATGTGTATGAAGAAAATCAGGTGAAAAAACCTCATACAAGGTAGACGGTAACAGGAATCGAACCCATTACCTCCCGAATGCTAAGCAGGTCGTGCCACCACTGACCACTACGCTACTAGCTCGATCGATTGAGTGTCGGTTAGCCTTATCTAAAAACTAAGCGGTCGCTCATTGGAGTTAGGTATTACAGTGATAGAATCGTTACGTGAAGGTTATGAAGAATTGTTAGCTCATCTTCTTGATTGATTTGATCTAATGATTGATTTCATTAATAAGTTTTTCAAGTCTGAGAACCATCGTATGCAGTAATTTAACGAGCGGTTGAAGAGTAAAGATGTTTCAATGTGTTCTTTAGGACCAATAGCCAAAACAATCAATTAAATATTCGTTTAGAAAAAACAGTTTCATACTATGTTATGCAACGATGAAATTTAGTAAATACAACCACTTTTGTTTCTGTGGTACCATGTTTTGTAATAATTTTAGTTTAACTGATTTGATTGATTGATTTAATTAATTGATTTGACTGGTTTACGAGATAGAATCGCACATTCTTTATCAGAATGCTATTTCCCGCCATAACAGTTACAGTGGCCTACTTTTAAAAATGTACCACTAGCGGGCGTCCGCATCAATAAGGCACCTCAATCGGCAGACCGTATCAATAAGCGATCTCAAGTAGAAGTTTGTATCAATAAGTGACCCAATCGGAAGTCCGGATCAATTTGGGCCCACTCAGAGGACTGGATCAATTGCTTGCCCCATTCGATTGCTTTGATCAAAAAGTGCACCACTCGAACGTCCAGATCAAAAAGTACCCCCACTCGTCATTTTACTTACGAAAATAATTTGTCAAATCTTTTAGGCAATCTAAAACATTAAGTCGAAAAGCAGGATAGGTCGAGAATTTATAGAATTTGCAAAAATTGGAAATATTGTGAACATATATATGTAGGGCAAACTAAACGATCTATCAAAAATCGATTTAAAGACATGTAACTCATATCATGTACAAACGTTTGAGACCAATCTGCCGTAGCCCTGCACTCTGAACTCATTAAACATTTTTACCAGATAAGGAACGAAACGTTACTTGCAGATGGATATATATATATATATATATATATATATATATATATATATATATATATATATATACAGGGTTTTCCACGGTTGGCGTTCGTTAGAAGTTTATGTGGTTAGAAACAATTTAGAAATCGGAATTTTTGAACTTAAGGGTTATTTAAGATTCTTTTCATTCTAAAATATTTTCAAGGTCATGTTACTTCCGGTTATACCGGAAGTCGCCACTAACTTCCTTATTTTAAATGGAACACCCTGTATATTATTTTATTTTTGGATTCTTGACAAAATTTTAGGATGTCTTATAAGGGTTTCCTATACCTTTTTCCTATACCTTTTTTCAACCCACAAGGACCTTGGAACTGGCCACCAAGATCACCCGATTTGACGCCCCTGGACTTTTACCTCTGGGGTCGTGTAAAAGAATTAATGTACTCTAGGCCAGTTCAAACTAGAGAGGAATTGCTAAATCGTGTTCACAATGTATTCAATAGTATGTGTCCACACGAAATTCGGCGATCTATTTCGCAAGGAGTATATGATAGAGTTATAAAATGCTTAAATCAAATTGGCGATCATGTGGAACATTTGCAATGATTCATTTTATCTTTTTTATCACTTTTCTTCTAGTTATGTTCAAATAATCGTTTTATGTTTTTCGTTTGTTATTATGCTCTCAATTTTGTTATCTTCTTGTTTTATTTCATTGTTTTAATAAAATAGAATTTGTGTAGTTTAAATTAAGTTCATTTTATTTTTGAAAAACATTTCAGTTTCTGTCAAAAATCATATTAAAGTAGAAAATATTAATTAACAAGAAAATTGTCGATAATAGGTATAGATAGTGTTATAGCCAAACGATGCATAACTAAATGCTGCATCTATTCATCCAATAATATACAGGGTGTCACATTTGAATTAACAAAGTTGTTAAACTTTGAAAATTGTTTCATAGTTCATCAAATTTTGAACACCATGTATGCAATAAATCAATTGTCAATGAGTATTTCAAAAGTATAGTTCTTATGCTTCTGTCTACTCCAGAAGCACTTTCCATCAGTCAAAAATAAGTAAGACAAGCAGTGTTGAAAATAGGGTTACATATTTCAAAATTTTTGAAAAAATCAAGATATCTAAGAAACAGTTGAAAAAAGGTATAGGAAACCCTTATAAGACATCCTAAAATTTTGTCAAGAATCCAAAAATAAAATAATATACAGGGTGTTCCATTTAAAATAAGGAAGTTAGTGGCGACTTCCGGTATAACCGGAAGTAACATGACCTTGAAAATATTTTAGAATGATAGAGAATCTTAAATAACCCTTAGGTTCAAAAATGCAGATTTCTAAATTGTTTCTAACCACATAAACTTCTAACGAACGCCTACCGTGGAAAACCCTGTATATATATATATATATATATATATATATATATATATATATATATATATATATATCGGTTAAATTAGAAAAATTGGGCAGAATTACATGATAATTCAAATATGGATAAGAAAATTCAGCATTGTTGCCAACTTTGTAAGATATCTGAAAATAACTAAAAATCGTCCAAATTTTAAATCGGCTGTATCTTTTTTAATATTCAAAATACGAAACATTGATAAGGAGACTTTTGATAGCTTTTTTACGCAAAATGGGAAAATGCGAGTAAAAAATTTTTTTAGTAATTATTTTTCCACCTACAACCCAACATACATTTTTTAATTGGCAACTATAAGTGGCTATGGGCTCATTCGATGGCTTATTTTTTTCTGATTTCAAAAATGTATAGCTTTGTATGTTTAGTATTATTAGTGCCGTGAACATTTAAATATCAAAATAAGCTCATATTCTACTACTAAATTTGTGGAAACAACAAGAAATAATGTACTGCATTATCAAAATAAAAAAGTTCTAAATAAATTTAACTTACAACGAAGAGTAACAGTAAGGAATATAAACAGATAACACAATCATAGAAGTTCTTCAAAATGCCCTCCATTATTTTGAACACACATTTGACATCGTTTTAAAATTCGTTCTGAACTTTTAATATACTTTGGGTTCTAATTTGTTGTATAGCAACACGAATTTTATTTTTTAAATCGTCTAGATTACCAGGTTTTACTCGGTACACTTTGTCGTTAATTGTATGCCACAAGAAAAAGTCCAGGGGGGCAAAGTCTGGAGATCGCGGCGACAAGCTATTGGACGTCGATTTCCTATTCAATTATTAAAACGGTCCTGTAAATAGTTACACACAAGTAATCCATTATGTGCTGGTGCCCCGTTGTGTTGAAAGTAATTCAAATTTTGAATTACGTTCAACGGAAGCTCGTCCAACATTTCTTCAAATTCGTTTCGTAAAAAAGTAAGAAGTAAATTTGAGGAATGTTTGGATGTTTACATTTTAAATTGTTATAAACATTTGAAAATCATTATAATAATTTAAAATGTAAACATCCAAACGCTACCCAAAAATTCAGAGACAATCGTCTACTATGACCAATTGTATCTTCAATAAATACTCCAACATATCATTTATCTAAATTCTTGGCACAAATAATACAACAAATTTTAAACAAAAAGGAATATGCAATAAAGAATTCTATCGAATTTAAAGAAAAAATTAAAAAAAGAACTATCGAAGATGGAAATTTATTGTTATCATTGGATGTTTGCGCTTTGTATACAAACATTCTAATTCCTCTAGTTATAATGATTTTAAAAGAAAAATGGAACATAATTAAAAAACATACAAAATTAAAAAAGAAACAATTTATCGAGGGAGTTGAGTTTTGTTTATCTTATAATCTCATACATTTTGAAAAATTGAAAATAATTCCGAAACGGCTATAATTTAGGGATAGGGAATTGTATATCGAATTGATAAGGATTAATACGTAGAAACCAAAAACGGAATAATATACAGGATGTTCTAGGTATTTGAAAAAGTAAACTTTTACTAGTTGGAAAATGTCTGATTGGCAAGTCAATTGTATGCAGTTATGACATTTTTTTTGCATTATAAGAAACTTTTGTTTTTCAACGGTTAAGGAGGTACATTTTCAAAGCTATCTCTGTAATTTCAATTTTTATATAAAAATCGACATAACTCAAAAACGGCTATATTTAGGGATAGGGAAATATCTTGCGAATTTGTTAGAAACAATGTGTATAATTCAAAAAAGTGATAATATGCAGGGTGTTACATTTAAATTTTTTTTATTATAGTGTGGTCATCTTTAAATAAACAACTTGTATACACGTGAATAATTTTAAAATATGCACACAACTAAACTATAACCCTATCCCAAATTTTATTAATCTAGCTTATATGAAACGGAAGATATAGAAGAAGGCGCTCTTGTTGCCTGACCCTGTATATATATATATATATATATATATATATATATATATATATATATATATATATATATATATATATATATATATATATATATATATATACATTTCTGTAGTTCGTCCCAGTCAACCGCTGATGATAGCGTAACTATTGAAACGCGTTCGATGTTTTTAATTTTTGTGTGGTACGTGGGTGTGTTTTGTTTGTTACAAGGTCCTGCCACAGATCCAGTGTCCCAGATTTTTTAAATTTAGGTGATTAATAATCATAATTAACGGCTTCCTGTCGCTTATCAGCTTCTTATCTATCGTAATTGTTTTTTTTTTTTTAATTTGAATACATGTCTTAAATTTTAAAGACCGCTAGAGAAAGTAGTTTGAGTAATTACGAAATTTGTTTCTTATTGGGAAATTATATTAGGGAAGTGTTTGAAATAATTCGGTAATTTCTTAATTATGTGATAATATTTTATTTAATAATGTAATAAAAATTATTAAAATAATTAAAATATAATCAATAGGTATACATAATTCAAAATAAATGCTAGAGGAATTGAGTTCTGATTTAGTGACACTTTTGCGCTTTCAATTTATTTGAAAATGCCCAAAAAGCTTTCAATCGAACGTTGCCAAGAGCTGATATTTAACATGTACGAGTATTTCTGCCGAGAAAAAGATAATTTTGGACCGCCGCGTAATGTTGAAGCAGCACTTGGAAAAGCAGTAGAAGCTTTAAATATCAGTCCGCTTACATTAAAGAAGATAATCTAAAGCAGAAAAAAGAACCTTCCATTACGGAAAACGCTTGAGAAACCTCGTCAAAAGTATGAAATAGACATATCTGAAGGTCTAAATCATAAAATACCAGATATAGTTTATTAGTAGTATGCTGAGAAGGAACTCCATACCACTATCACATCAGTGTAATTGTAAATATTTGAAGCATTAATAATTTCGGCGAATGATGGATATTCAAGCAACAGTGATACTAAAGATGATGATGTTTTATCTTACATTAACGTTTTTTGTTAATTTTACTTAGTGCTGGTTGTGCCTATTTGTAAATGTTTGTACATACTCACTTTTTTAATAATTTGATTAGTTCGTTTTTATATTTGTGTAAAATAAACCGAGGAAATATAACTACATACCTATAAGAAACTAAATCAAAATTCAATTCCTCTAACATGTATTAGGAACTATTTATCCCTACTAGTTATATTTTCTAATTACATTACTAAAATCACGTTAATTCATTTCTCTATTAATCACGTGTACGTTTGTACTTTGATAAAATGTTTTCACATGATTAAAAACCGTATTATTATGAGTTCACAATAAGAAATTAATTTTGTAATTACTCGAATTACCTATTTTCTCTGGCAATTCATCGAAATTTTATACATGTATTCCACGCCAAACATGCCTTTTCAATTTAAAACGCCTGTAACGTAGAGCGTTTTTTTTTTGTTCGCCACCCGTAGTCAGAAAATCCGCATATACACTACCTTCTAGCCCAAATGAAGTGGGTTACAAACAACGACAATGATATATAACCTTACGAGCAGTATTAACATAAGCGTTAATCCGTAAACATCGACTATAGCTAATAAGCAACTTTGAGTTTAAATTTAAAATAAAGCTTTACATTCAGATATGATGTATACATTGTTAATATATGTATTAATAGGTGCATTTTGTATTTGTATCAAGCCACCAACGGAAGTGTCGGGCATCTTTATGCTCATCATCTACTCCGGTTTGGAAGGCTACCTCGGCCGAGTTTGAATTTGCGCCGTTTTGATGAAAAGAAAACACTCTATCGGTTAGACTACTGAATCAGCTCTATGTCGTTATAAGAGTTATTTCCATGCACTTCAGTTGTTGCACCTTTAACAAATCCAAAATTTTCAATTTCTTTACGTAGGTACTTTAAATTATTAAAGTTACACAATGCTGGTGTTTTATTGTTGTTTTCAATTTTTAAATATAAAGCTACAGTTATTCCAATTTTAATATATACAAATATTGGTTTCACAATACCTACGTAGTATTGCGAAAGTAGCCATCTTTAGTTTGAATTTTAAAAGCTTTTAGCCTTATTAGGTGCGTTACCGTTTGTTACCGTTATTAAGTCTAGTAGATTATTTTGCACAGCGACAGTGTGACGGCCACCCTCATTGTGTAAAAAAACAGTTTTTTCAACCCATTTATGTTATTTATATTTCATTATGTTAATTTGATTAATAAATAAATAATTATTGTGTTTTAGCACTATATGCGTGGAATAAGTATTGCAAAATGTAACTCGTAGGATGACTATTTTTATAATTCTTTCTCAGGAAATACCATTCGCGATATTTCCATCACAACGCAATAATATATCTTGAGTTTTCTCAATAATTATCCTACTCATGGTATTGCTAATGACTATTCAATGCATACAATTCAATAACCAATCATAATCGAGATGTAACATTGCCTTGTCGCGGCAAGTCAAAGTTACCCGGCATTTTCATTGACTTAAAAAACGGTTTTCAACCTGACAAACTATACAATCATGTCGATAAGTTAATTTGTGTTGATATTTTCTTAATTTAACCAAATTAATAAAATATCAACAAATTGTTAAAAAATTGTGTATCCATAAAATAATATTTTTATAATTCAGACTTTTATTAGCATTTTTGTTCTCTAATAAATCGACTGAATTATCACTAATTGAAAATATTTGGTATGAATTCATTTCACAATATTATTATTATATATACAGGGTGTTTCATTAATGCTGATCACCGGCCATATTTCAGAAACTAGTGGACATAAAAAGTGGAGAGAAAAAATTCATTATAAAAGTCGCCACGAGAAAATCCTGGAAATTATTTTTAAGTTCCGTAATTCATCGCAAGGGGGCGCAATTGAAAATTAAAAAATAAAATTATAAATTTCTCCGAAAATTCCCACATTAAGGCATACCTTTGGTAACATCGTTAGAAAGCTTAGACAATTCTGCATCATTTTGGTCTAAGGCTCATTGGCGTACCGACCTTAATAAGAGTGGGGGAAGCTATTGAATGTGTAATCATTTAAATCGCTGTTATTTTTAAACGACTTATCCGATCGTAGTAAACCTATGCTTGTTTAGAAGAAAAAGGTAAGTACTTTTAACTGTCGCATCCATTGGTACGCGATAGCTCATAATAAAATTGTTAGAGGGCGCAATTTGTAATAATACCAGTATTTTTGATTTTATTCAGAAAAATTAAATCATACGGTATAATTATGACATCACAAGCGGAAAGTAGCTTAAATTTGTAACAAAAAACGTAATTAAGCAAATTGGTATCTTTATTTGTTCCAGAGTTATGGCGAAAAGAAGACTTTTTAACCGTTTAATTTAATAATTGATTGTTGCTATGGTTTCTTAAGGTGTATAGGTTGGATTAGTAATAAGGAATCTGCATTTATCATAGTCTGTGCCTCCCTTCACACTCTATCTAGGCTTAGGACTAGTCCAAACTAAGCAAATTGCAAAATTTGGAGCGTGTTTAGAGGCCAACGGGCCATAACAACGATATCAAAGTAATGATTGATTTTTGTTTAAGAAACTTTTAATAGAATGGTAAAAATCATGAACAACTGTTAAAAACAAGTGAAAAGCTATAAATGTTCAAATTGACGGCCGTTTTGTAAAATACAACTATTAATTCTTCTTCTTGTACTGGAAACAGCTGTTTCGATTTCGTCTCGTGGAATCGAATTTATTGCAATTTCAATTCGGTGAATCATGTCCTCTCGGGTGGTTGGTCTCGTTTCGTAAACAATATCTTTTATTCTTCCCCACAAGTAGAAATCTAATACAGTTAAATCCGGGGATCTAGGTGGCCACGGAAACAAACTACCCCTTCCCATCCAGCGATTTGGGTATCTAACATTTAAGAAATCACGGACTCTTCGGGAATAGTGTGAAGGACATCCATCATGTTGATACCACAGGGATGCTCTCACGTCAAGGGAATGTCTTCTAAAAGATTGGGCAAGTCATTTTGTAAAAGTTTAAATAAGATTCACCATTTAGGTGTCCATGAAAAACAAATGGTCCGATAATTCTGTCATCTAAAACACCACACCACAAATTTACACTCCATCTGTTTTGGTGATCCACTTCGCGCAGCCAGTGAGGATTTGTTTACGACCAATAATGCATATTGTGCAAATTAACTCTGCCGCAGCTAGTAAAAGTAGCCTCATCGGTCCATAAAACTTTGGAAAGGAATCGAAGATTTTCACTACACATGTCTCTCAGCCAATAGCAATAGTCGAGCCGCCTGTAAAAATCAGTGTCTGATAAAGCCTGGTGTAAAACTAGATGATAGGATGCAGCTTAAAATCCCTTAAAATTCTGAACACAGAAGCAACACTTACACCTAGTTCTGTGGAAATCTCCCTGATGCTTACGTGAGGCTCCGATTCTACGTACGCAAGAACATTAATACTATTGTCTTCATTTCTTATGCGACGTCTTCTGACAGGAAGTGGAACACGTCGTACATTTCCTGTTTGTCTTAAACGTGTTGCCATTCGCCGAAACACTTTTCTAGTGTAGTGCCTTCGATCAGGATATCTGATAGCGTATTGTCGTTCCGCAATAGCTGCATTTTGAAAACATTCATAATACACGGCAAGCATGTCGTAAGCCTCGGCATTGGTATACGACATTTTTGAAGGATAGCACTAATTTCTGATAAGGTACAATGAAACCCAAAACTAATGAAGGAAAAATTTTTACAACACAACATCAATCAAAATTAAGTAAGTTGACAACTTTTTCAATTTATTTACCTCCATGGAAACGAGCCGACTTTGTTCCGCAGCAAATTAGATTATTATTTTAAAACACACCACATTAGAATTATGCCTTAGAAGTTTTATATGATTTTATAAACGTACAGAAGAAGAATTAATAGTTGTTTTTACAAAACGGCCGTCAATTTGAACATTTATAGATTTTCACTAGTTTTTAACAGTTGTTCATGATTTTTACAATTCTCTTGAAAAGTTTCTTAAACAAAAATCAATCATTACTTTGATATCGTTGTTATGGCCCGTTGGCCTCTAAACACGCTCCAAATTTTGCAATTTGCTTAGTTTGGACTAGTCCTAAGCCTAGATAGAGTGTGAAGGGAGGCACAGACTATGATAAATGCAGATTCCTCATTACTAATCCAACCTATACACCTTAAGAAACCATAGCAACAATCAATTATTAAATTAAACGGTTAAAAAGTCTTATTTTCGCCATAACTCTGGAACAAATAAAGATATCAAATTGCGTTATTTACGTTTTTTGTTACAAATTTAAGCTACTTTCCGCTTATGATGTCATAATTATACCGTCTGATTTAATTTTTCTGAATAAAATCAAAAATACTGGTATTATTACAAATTGCGCCCTCTAACAATTTTATTATGAGCTATCGCGTACCAATGGATGCGACATTTAAAAGTACTTACCTTTTTCTTCTAAACAAGCCTAGGTTTGCTACAATCGGATAAGTCGTTTAAAAATAACAGCGATTTAAATGATTACACATTCAATAGCTTCCCCCACTCTTATTAAGGTCGGTACGCCAATGAGCCTTAGACCAAAATGATGCAGAATTGTCTAAGCTTTCTAACGATGTTACCAAAGGTATGCCTTAATGTGGGAATTTTCGGAGAAATTTATAATTTTATTTTTTAATTTTCAATTGCGCCCCCTTGCGATGAATTACGGAACTTAAAAATAATTTCCAGGATTTTCTCGTGGCGACTTTTATAATGAATTTTTTTTCTCCACTTTTTATGTCCACTAGTTTCTGAAATATGGCCGGTGGCCAGCCTTAATGAAACACCCTGTATATATATATATATATATATATATATATATATATATATATATATATATATATATATATCGATGGTCCTCTGCAATAACGACATAACTCAAAATTCAGGAGTTTTCAGAAAACGTGTTTAAAGATTTCACATTACAAATTATTACCTATGACTTGCATTTTGATAGATGATGTTTCTTAATTTATATCATAGTCAATAGAGAAATTGTTTGTCTTTTCACACTTCATTTCCTTATTTTGATTAGATGATGTATAAACCCCTAAGTGATAACTTTTACCCCTAATGTTGCACTTATGTCAATGTTTTACAGAAAATAACTAAACTTTTTGATTGATTTTTTTTTATGTCGACATTGTGAGTGTGGACCTATAATAATCATGGGTATAATAAGGATTAAATTCAGCAAAAATAAACTTTATTCTTGTAAAACAAACAAATACAAAGATAAAAAAATACAAAAGTTTCTGTAATAGGATCGATAAAATTTTCGGATCAAAACTGAACGTATTACAAAGAAAATACGTTCTAGAGGTTTTTATAATATGACTCATAAAGTTTTGGGACTACATTTGTTTCCACCAATTTGAGGAGTCCTTCTTTTTTGTTTGGATCTAAGCCCACTGGTTTGTCATACAATTGTGTCAAATTATAGCGCTTGTTGTCCATGGTTGCACAGCCACGAGTGTCTCGCTTTTGAGCAACGTCAATTTCTTTAAATTCAGAGTCAGTGTAGTGGTATTTGTAGAACATTTTCTGTGGATTCTCTTTTTCTATGCGAAGAATGGCAATGTCTGAAATTCTTACATTTTGGTTATTCGCATCTGTAAAGCCAGATGGTTTGATCGAAAATGCCATATCTTTGAAATCGAGGAAAGAATCATAGCTCATTTCTGTCACGGTATATGGTGGCCCTTTTTTTTTAGCAGTTCTCATTAAAGTTATGTATTGCTGAGGAGTGTATATTGGTCCACGTTTTAGTGACTTAGTGATCTCTCGTTGAATTGTGGCATGGGCGCTGTCGCCTTCATGTTGGGTATGACCTCTCACCAAGAAGTGGTGGGTAATGGAATTTACGGAGTCAAATTTGCGAACAGCATTAGAAACATAAATCTATTTTTGTTTTGCCCGCAGCAGTTATCCGAGTAGAAAGTAATATTGACAGTTCTTTTATCTTTAATGGCTTTCTTGTCCACTTGTTGCATGTATGTCCACAAGCAGGTTGCTATTTCATTTGCTCCTCTTTTTGCTTGGGTCTCGTCTCAAGTATAGCAATAAACATTATTTGTTGCCAAATCACAGATTGTAAAATTAAATGCATTTATTTTTGAAACAATAAAATGTTGAAACATCGCCTCGGGGGCACTGTAATACTGCCTGAAGGTCATATACGAGTACAATGTAATTTTCATCTGCCTTTGCTTTTTCCTTGTCTTCTTCTTTCGCGCGTCTTGCAAGTTTCTTTTCTGTTTGGTGATCCTCAAATTGTGACTGCAGCTTTAATTTTTCCTCACCAGTATTATTTTCGTATCGAACACAGTCTTCACATTGGTCCTTCTTGGGCTGGAAGAAGGAAATATTATATTCGTTATTAAATATTTTGGAATACATTTGGTAATTTGCTGGTTCCATATGTTGGGCTCTACACAGTTCAACATAGTCACTATGATGGTCCATCAGGGTCCGCCCTCCTTCTATGTATTCCTTCTTTGAATCCCTGCGGCAGTAGTGATTTTCCATCCTGGGTATGAATTTATATATGTCCTCGTATTGCTTTTAAAATAGCAGGATCGGTTTTCTTGTGATGTGTATGTTTACCCCGGCTGTCAAGACCGATAACGCCGCAAGATGACGACATCTGGCTGCCCCTTTCTTTTTCTTACGATTTTTTTCTGGCAGTTTTCCTTATCAGAGCTTTCACTATCGCTATCGGTTCTGGATGAAGATGGCATTAGGAAAGTCGAATTTTGATTTCGTGTTGATGTAACACAATCTTTGTCCAAAACATCATCATTGTTATCTTCTGAGAAAGACGAATTCGAACAAGAAGAAGACGACGAAGATCCAAACGATCCGTTGCTCGAAGAGGAAGATGACGATTTGGAAGAATTTTCACATGGAATGGAAGATGACTGCTCACCTGTACTAGTGCATAGAATTTTATCTGAAATTAAAAATAGTTGTTAACGTCATACCGCGTGGAGTAAACCCGTAGCAGTAGAAAATTTACTTAACTTTTTTGCAATTCAAGCAATGGCTGTGCCCTTCTAATGTTAGGTGCTTGATATCTTACCCTCTTCATAAACTCCTTGAACTTCACTTCTAACACCAAAAGTCTTCTCTCAAATTAGTGTTAAGCTTCACAATTAGAAGATTCAATTATTTTTGCCACCATGGAAAGAGCAAGTGCCATTATTTCGTGACTGTACTCCTTATGTGACTCTCGTACAACTAAGCGTAACCGACAGAGTAAGAGTAAGAACTTGAAATGTGTTTCTTATTACGATAATCTATACACCACAGCACCGTAAGCAGCATATTTCAAAATGGTCACATTTGGGCAAAAGTTTGTTTTGTCATAAAATTTGGAACGACATTTAACAGGCACAAACACAAGACAAAATGTGAGTACAAGTTCAACGTTTTTGGCCGTTAAAAATATATGAACTTTATAGTATAACCTCAAAATGATCATAATTTTGCATCAAAGTTATCAGAACACCTAAAAATGTCCATGTTTCAAGAAGTTTGTTACTGTAGTAACCGGCACAAGCGCGGCATTAATTGGTGAGCTTAATTTAGAAATCTTTTGCCGCCAAAAAAAGTATGAAGTTATCAATACCTAAAATTTACGATATTGCGGCGGCAGTTTGTTTTTCCAAAAAAGTTTGTAACAGCACTAGTCGACGAGCCTAATTGTCAAAAACGTGTGGGCCTAGCAGAACACGCCATATTTCGCCAGTTGAGTCTTTTTCCAAATAGCTTTAAGTGGCACAAACTCGGTGCTAATCTATGCTCGTAATTACACCGTTTGTGTTCTGCTAACTTCACGAAGCCGATCAAAAATGAGGTGTGTGAAGATAGCTGGGCCTTTTATGAATAATGTGATTGAAACTAGACTCTTGTTACGCGCGGATTATGCGCCATTGAAATTAAATTTTGCGCTCCAATAGGAACTGTGCGGAGCTGTAAACTTTAGAGTAAATCACTTTTTTCTTATTCATTAATTAGGCGTCATTTTGCGCCGTTAAAATAAAATATAGGAAAGAGGTTATTGTAAAATTACTTCACAGCCATGAAATTCTGTATAAATCAATTTTTTATGCATTAATTGGGCGCCAATTATGCGCCATATGGCATCCCTAAAATAAAATTTGGCACCCTCAGGAAATAAGTTATTGGGAAAATTGCACCGGTTAACTTCGTAGTCTTAGTAACAAATTAATCTTTCTTTACACCATAATTAGGCACCTATTATGCGCCGTTTTGCTCCTTTAAAGTTAAATTTGCCGCCTCTATAGGAAACAATTGGATCAACGCAGTTAACTTCATAGCAATCAAACTGCACAAAAAATTGCGCTCCCGGTCAAAACGGCGCATAATTGGTGGCTAATTATGGCGCAAGAAAGGTTTATGTATAAGGATATGAAGTTAGCGTTGTCGATGGAACTTTTGCAATAACTTATTTCCTTTGGGGCGCATAATTAGGTGCAAAAATAGGTTACGGTAGTGAAGTTAGCCGTGAGGTGTAATTTTTACAACTTGTTACCTAAAGGCGCATAATGGTTGCAAAAAAACATTAATTTATACATAAGGATGTGTAGTTAACCTTGTCTATGTAACTTTTGCAATAACTTATTTCGTTTGGGGGCGCAACATTTTATATTAGCGGCGCAAAACAGCGCTTAATTGATACCTTGTTACTGCGTAGGAAAACAATTGTCTGTGCAAAAGGCCATTGTTGTGAAGTTGGCCGTGTTGATGTAATTTTCACAATAACTTCTTAGTTACAGGGGTGCAAACTCTAACTTGAAACGGCGAAAAACGGCGCATAAAGCGTGTCTGGCGCAAGGTAACATTAATTTATATATACTGACTTCCATAAAAATTGCAACACCTAGAATTTGTTGAACGATTTTATTGAAATTTTCGTCAACGATGTCTTTCATTAGAACAAACGATTACAATTTGAATAAAATCTAGCTAGTAGTTTTTTTTGTTTTTTCCTTTGCACTTAGTAATAATAAATTTGAAGAAATAAACCAATCAGTGTGTAATTAACTGTCAATTTTGCAAATTGTTTGTTCACAATTTCGTTCTGAACTTGGGAATAATGCCAAGAGTACGTCAAAATTTTTCCCAATTGACTGACTTTGAACGTGGCCGTATTATTGGCATGAGAGTGGCGGGACTTTCGCTAAGAGAAATTGCTCGTCATGTAAACCAAAATGTTACAACAGTATTGAGATGTTGGTCCAAATGGTCCGATGAAGGGGTGCAACAACGTCGCCCTGGATCTGGACGTCCCCGCAGGACTGCAGATCGCGAAGAACGTCGCTTAAGACTTTTGGCCACAAGAGACATATTTTCAACAACTCGATCGATTGCAAATGATTGGATGAGAGGTATAGTACCCAGAATGTCAATGTCATCTGTTTATGGTCGGATAAGGTCTTATGGGCTGCGTTCATATGGTCCATTTTTATGTCTTCCTCTT
Source organism: Vesta saturnalis (assembly GCA_036346205.1). Lineage (NCBI taxonomy): Eukaryota > Metazoa > Arthropoda > Insecta > Coleoptera > Lampyridae > Vesta > Vesta saturnalis. Next base: position 3,576,271 of record JARFJB010001594.1, read on the forward strand.
ACATCACTTCACCGTCTGCGCAGGCTATAGTGGAGCAACGAAAGAGCGAATTAGACGCAAGAATGGCATCGAATTGCGTTTAGTGACGAGTCCCGATTTTGCTTGTGGGCCCATGATGGTTGTAGGAGGGTCAGACGAATGCGTGGAGAACGTAAAAATCCAACATTTTTTGTGGAACGCAACACAGCCCTCACAAAAGGAGTGATGATATGGGGTGCAATATGTTACGGTAGCAGATCACCCTTGGTCTTCATTGATGGCAACTTAAACGCCGCTGGTTATATTGCCAATGTGCTAGAACCCGTTGCGCTTCCATATATTCAGGGACTGGAAAATTCCATTTTCCAACAGGATAATGCGCGCCCTCATACGGCAAGGCTACAACACGTTTTTTGGAAAAAGCTAACATTGCCATCCTCCCATGGCCTGCTCGGTCGCCTGATTTGTCGCCCATTGAACATGTATGAGATGAGGTCGGTAGGCGACTGGGTAATTTACCACACCCTCCAAATAACTTACACGATCTCCGGCTACGGATTCAAGAAGCTTGGGTTGATATACCACAGGCAGCTATAGATCACTTGATTGATAGCGTGCCACGCCGTCTAAATGAGTGCATTACAAATCGTGGCGGAGCAACTCATTATTGAAAAAAACATTTTTAGTTTTTGTTCTTTTGTTTTCAAATTTTAATCGTTTGTTTGTTCTAATGAACGACATCGTTGACGAAAATTTCAATAAAATTCTAAGTGTTGCAATTTTTATGGAAGTCAGTATATAAAGGATTGGGAGCTAGCCGTGACTAATGTAACATTTGCAATAACTTAATAGGACGTAAAATTTTATTTCAGCTGACCAAGTGGCACATAATTGGCGTCTAATTACTGGTACAAGAAAAAATAGATTTGTGCGCAACATTTAACCTTAAATGCGTGAAACAGAGCATAATAGGTGCCTAGCTGTAACGCAAGAAAAGGTGGTTTATTCTTAAGGCTATGAAGTTAACCTTGCGGTGTAATTTTTACAATAACTTATTGCCTATGGGGGCGCAAAACGGCGAAAAGTTGGCGCCTATTTTCTAATTTGTGCGGAAGTTCTCGGCCGTGAACTTAGCCGTGTCAATGTAATTTTGCAATAATTATTTCCTATGAGGGCGCAAAATGTTATTTTAAGGGCCTAATTATCGCGCAGGAAAAGATTAATTTATTCATAAGGTTATGAATTTAGGCATTATCGATGTAATTTTATGAACTTATTTCATGTGGAGGCCCAAAATTTTACTTTAACGGCGTAAAGCAGAAGAAGAGTTGTGTCTGTGTAATTTCACAATAATTTACTGAATAAGGAAATAATGATTTATCCAAAAGCTTGCAGCTCCGTGAAGGTAGCCGTGTTTATTTGGCGCAAAATATGTACATAATCAGAGCCTTATTAATTAATTATACACAAAAAGACCTTCAAAACTGTAAACTTTCACCATTGTTACACATAATTAAAATACTTAGCTTTTAGGTTTTTAAGTGGTGTATTATTATATTTATATTTTATATAAATCTATACGCTTCGATAACAATTATAGGTATCGTCCTCAGTAGAGGATTTTTAAACGAATGTATTGCATTTTTCAAAACTCGCTTGGATGCATTTGTTAAATTTCATTTTTTTTTGCATAAATTTATATATGTGTTTATTATAGCCTTTTTTTTACTTATTTAATAATGGCTGTGTTTATTAGAATCTACTTTTACTCGCCGTCTTTGTTTACGATAAAAACAAAGACAAAAAAAATTGCATAAACAAGCGTTACGCATAACATCATCAATCCACAAAAATTTAAATATAAAGGTTAATGATAATCATAGCGAATTAAAAAAATGCATGTAATAACGCAGTAGATTGCAACCACAATAGTAGTAAAACAAATGCATAACCACAACATAACCATAATAATGGAACAGCTGAACCGATGCACTAGAAATGACCTTGCGGTTGATGGTGCAGTCGGCTAACAACAACCGAACGACCAACCGGTGGTGTTTCCATATTGCAATAATTATAAAGTGGCATGACGAATACAGTCTGCCGTGCATATGTTAACATCCTCATACTATCCTTCTCTTACAAATAATCGTTTTACTTTAAAAAGAAAGAGATACGTATTACATTAACTACTACAAAATAACACCTGGAGAAGTCTATCGATTACAAGCAACCAGCAAATAAAACAGGAAACAAGTACTGAGATTTGAATAATCTTGGACATCTGCTAAAGGGGGAAAAGTTTGGGATTTAGACGCTGAGGAGTTGTAATGTGTAAGTTTCGAAATTAGGATTGACGAGGAGGGTGGTCTTCTGTATGTATAATATAATTATTATACACTTGCATACACAATTTCTGATTTGGTTAAGAGCATTTGGTAATGTGACAAGTTTGCAGGTTTTATGTGCGTTATAAACCCACAACCAGAACATTTACGACAACATAAAAATGGCGTTCCAAATGTCTGTATGTATGTGTTGAAATCTAAACATTAGTGAATGTATTAAACAAAACTTTGTTATTATAACTAAAACTCATAATTATAACAACAAACAGCAGTATAATATAATTTCGTATATTTTATAAAATTTATGTCATAGTAGGCGTTGGTAATTGTTTAAAATTGCAACTCAAATGCGGTTCACCCACGTCTTTCTTTATAAAGTTCGTCGAGGTCATCTTTTGCGATGGTGTTTTTGTGTGTGTGTGTGTGTATTTGATTGTTGCTTCCCTAATTTACTTTCAAGGTAAACTCTTGAAGTTGAATGCAAAAGGAAAATTATTCACGTCTTTGATGAACCACTTCAAAAAGCCCACTTAAATTCAAGAAGTCACGTTATCGTGCAAACCCCACGTTTTCAATTTTATATTGCACAATATTTATTTAAACGATATTTAAAATAGTTAGTTATGCATGTAAATTGTGCGGATGCCAGTTTTTTTTTCACATTCAATTTATTTCGTATTAAACAACGACCATTCACTTCACAGCATTTAGCTAAGTTTCATTTGTTATTAATGAAAAAGTCGATATTCGAAATGTTTAAATTTAAATTTGCAAAATTATTCCTTTGAAATAATGCTTTTTTTACACTTTACAAATTTAAATTGTCAAACGAGAAAATATCAACCCGCATACACATTTTTTGCATCAGTTTATATACAAGGAAGTGTCTTGTCCTTAGAGGACCAAATAATTTTAAAGTTAATTAAATGGTAAGGTGATACACCATACAAATGACGAAACTTTAACATATGGTCTGTAACGCCCCCCAGGTACTGAAAAGACTAATTTGAGCTTATTTGCAATAATGCAAATTCAAGAACCAAACAATCGCTAAGTGATTTATCTTGACTTGACTGACAATAATGTCCACTATTACTCAAATTAATTGCCTGCCTTACTTTGACTTTCCGGGCAATAATTAAAACATTAGCATTATTTACAAGTCTGATATTAAATTACTCGCAAACTTCAAACCTGATCAAACGAAGTGACCGTCTAGTGTTAATCTAAATGAGATAGTCTTTATGAGGAACGGGTTGCATCATGCGGGCAGGAAAAAAAAAATTAAACTACCAAATTAAAATCAACGAACTTGGCGCACCGGTGGTTCAGACCGTTAATCTACTATTGTGGGAAAGAACCACAATAAAACCCACTTTATTCATAAATAAGCAATTGCACAAGTTCATTAATAAATCAAATAACACAAAAAAAAACAATGAAAGGGTTAAATATATAACAAAACACCATTAAATCAGGTTAAGGTTCGTACAAAATTATAACATTAAGAGAAAATGAATAAAAAGCAGTTTAGTTACACAGAAACACAATTAAAAAAAAACATATAGTCACACTCACAATTGGGTCATAAATAATCAAAATAGAAAATCATAATAAAAATCGTAACACCAAACATGTGGCCCTTCTTAAAAACCAATCATGCCGGTCTTTAAGTAAATAAGCACTTACAGTAATAAAGCAAATCACGGTACATATAAAATGCAACAACAGTAAAATTGCACAGGTAATAAGGTAAATGCGAAGATCAAAAGAAACAGACAAGGAATTTAAAAATTAACCAATTGTTTAGTGACAACTAAAGCACAAAATACAGAAGTCACATTGTAATAAAGCGCATACAAAAGAGAAATCAGTTCGCAGGCAAATAATTCAACTTCTGAAATAAAAACTCATTAAAACAAAGCCTTACAAGGGTACGTTATAAATAGATCACTAACATCGTGACCGATATATAAGTTTGAGTGCGTTGGAAACATACCGTGCCTCTCTCTCCGGTTACACATTCACCTATACAACAAATAAAAGCAATAAAAATAAAATTCGATGTGTTTAATGGTCTGACTTGGGAGTGTGCACCAACGGGAAATTGCCTTTTACAATTAATAACCCGCGGCATCCTATACCCATTCTCCAGCCACCTTTCCACCATTATAAATATAAACAACAATCACCAATGGCTAATTCGCACAAATACCAAAGGGAGAGGGCCCTGTACTGCCCTTTTATTTTAGCAGATTTCAGCCTAATGAGTCCGCGTACGAATAAGATACCTTTGCAAGACAATGTTTGGTATTTAATATGTTATCTAGACTGGTAAAACTATTTGCTGCGAGCTTTCAGTTATATAAAAATACATACTTACACCAGAATAAATATTCCCTTAATTGATCACAGGCACAAATCGTTAATAGGCGCGGTTTAACCCCGAAAGAAAAGACAACTTAGTGTTGGCGAATTCAAAGGAAAAGTGTACACGCACGAATTATTTTAAAAACAAACGGTTTACAATGAAGGGATTTAATTAACCCAATCTGGCTCGATTGAAAAGCTCGCTGTAACTGCCTCCCCCTCCCCCATCCAAACATAACTATATCTACTCCCGAAAAAGTAATAAAAAAAAACAAGAAACACTAACTTATGTTGAACTAGTTACACAGTAATTATTGCACAACATCTTAGTTTTAAAAATATGCATTCGTCTGTAACAACCCTATATTTACGTGTCGAGTTTCCCAGTAACAATGATATCTTTTCATCGTGGCCCGTCCCGCTACAATTAATCATTAGACCAATGACATTTTTACATCAAGAGCGCGCATAAGAAAAATTCCAATGATTTGTTACGCCCCTTCAGTAAAGCATTTTTAACGTACACCTGCCAATCACCGCCTAACATGTGTTTACATACATTCCTTAGATAAAAATATATAAATAAAAATATTTTGAAAACATTAGTAAATTACGACGTATTATCAAGATATTAAAAATCTACTAATTATCTTTTCTATCGTGGTAACAATGGCGATTTGACAAACGATTATTACAATAATAAAATTTTCGCGGTCGGCTTGGATTTAATTTTACATTTATTCATAGTTCAATTAGATATTCAGGGTGTTTTTTAGTTGAATGTCACTATTTAAGGGGGCGATTTTTGGGTCCATTTTAAGAAAAAACTTCATATGAACGAATGACCTAAACGTCTTAACTTTTGAGGTACAAGGTGGCAAAGTTTTCACAAATAAATCATTTATTATTTTCTGTAATATCACTGTAGATATTGTAATGAAATTTGGCATACATGTACTATGTATCAAGCGGCATTTTCTAATGTACCACCAGTGGCGTTCGTACGAATTTGACCTTCCTATTTTGGCAGATATTAATGACACGCCACTGATTTCTCTTAAATTCAAAATTATTATTGGAATCCCCAATCATTTTTAAGCAAATTTGATCCCATTATTTTTTTTAATCCGATGCACGGTTTTCGCTTAAAAAAATAAAAACCGTTTCTCTGCATGATCATAACAATATCGTTAATATGACAATATACCAGAGAAATAGATTTTATTTTTTTAAATGAAAACTGCGCGTCGGAAAAGAAATTCAAGAGATCAAATCTGCTCATAATTGAATAAGGATGTCAAAAATATACTTCAGAGTTTACGTACTTCGTATTTTGAAAGTTTTTCAATGAAACATCGGACTGTAAGAACTCCAGAAATTGAAGAAGCAGTTTTAAATTTGATTGATGCAAATCCTGAACTTACTACTAGAAAAATTGGAAATAATCTGAATATCTCGCACGTCCTGGTTTGGAAAATTTTGCACGTATCATATCAACGGGTCCAAACGTTACTTCCCCGTTAATTTTTGTTAATGGTTTTTGCAGAAAATTGCGCATAATCCCTCGTTTGACAGTGAAATAATGTTTACAGATGAAGCTAACTTTTCCAGAAACGCAATCAGAAATTTACACAACCATATATGGGCCGACGAAAACCCCCATGTAGTTGTAGCATTTAACCATCAAGAGCAATTTTTGGTAAATGTCTGGGCTGGAATTGTTGGAAATTACTTAATTGGACCTTTTTTCCTGCCAGAAAGGCTAAATGGTCATAATTATCGCCGCTTTCTAGAGGAGGATTTGCCCATATTGCTAGAAGAAGTACCAATTTTAATTAGAAACACAATGTGGTTCATGCATGACGGCGCGCCCGCTCACTTTAGTGTTGCAGCAAGAGAATATGTAAATCACATATTTAATAACCGTTGGGTAGGTCGTGGCGGACCCCAACTATGGCCCCCTAGGTCCCTAGATTTAAATAGTATGAACTTTTGCTTCATCTTAAAAGTCTGGTTTAGCCACCCCAGTAAACAGTTTAGAAGAGCTGAAGGATCGTATAAGAGCTTCCTGCGATTTAATAAAAAATACTGGAGGTATACTTCAAAGAGTCCGCGATAATATGCGGAAAAGAGCTGAAGCGTGCATCCTTCAAGGTGGAGGGCATTTTCAACAACTTATCTAGTTTCTATATTCTATTTTTTTCACAAAGGTTGTTATTAATTTATTAACAGACGATTTATACTTTTGTATAATATTAATAGTATATATTGTTTTTTTTTAATAAGAATCGTTTATTGGTTATCTTGTTGTTAAAGAATGTTATATTATTTCATTAAAAGTGTAAAAGTAAAATTAAAAATTATTACTAATTTTATTAAATACACAAATGAAAAGTTTACCTCGAGTAGGATTAGAACCTACGACCTTTACTTTGCTAGCGTACTGCGTTAACCATCTTCGCTATCGAAGTACAAGCCCCAATCGTTGTAAATTTTGTCTTTATGTATGAAGAACTGATGTAAATTCTAAATTTAATGAGATAACAATCAAATTACTTATATATTAATGGAATCTGAACCTGCAATATCGCAAGGATTCACACATACCAAAGCAACTTGACTAATATTAAATTATTAGTTTTTTTATGAACGAATAAGTTCAAAAGTTAATATGTAATTAAAAATTATTACTAATTTTATTAAATACACAAATAAAAAGTTTACCTCGAGTAGGATTTGAATCTACGACCTGTACTTTGCTAGAGTACCGCGCTAACCAACTGCGCTATCGAAGTATTGTTATTATTATTATATTTTGTTATTTATTATATTATTATTATTATTATTATTTTTATTATATTTAGAATTTACATCAGTTCTACATACATACAGACAAAATTTACATCGATTGGGGCTTGTACTTTGATAGCGCAGTTGGCTAGTGCGGTACTCTAGCAAAGTACAGGTTGTAGGTTCAAATCCTACTCGAGGAAAACTTCTTCTAACAAAATTATTAGATCCTGTGGTTGTGATCACTTATTGGTAACCAAAGACTAGTTTAACCAGTGGCGACCCAGTTAACATAATCCTAAGTATTAGACAGTCAGTGGCACGCCACTAACTTTTCTTAGATTAAAAAGAATAAAATCTGTATTCATTTATGAGCCGATTTGATTTCTTGAATTTCTTTAGTCCAATGCACGGTTTTCACCTAAAAAAATAAAATCTATATTTCTCTGCATGGTGACACTTTCATATTAACGGTATTGTTATGATCGTGCAGAGAAACGGTTTTTATTTTTTTAAGCGAAAACCTTGCATCGGATTGAAAAAATCAAGGGATCAAATTTGCTTAGAAGTGATTGGGGATTTCAAGAATAATTTTTATTTTAAGAGAAATCAATGGCGTACCATCAATGTCTGCCAAAATGAACAGGTCAAATTCCGTACGAACACCACTAGTGGAAAAAAAAGGGGTACATTAAAAATGCCTCTTGATACATAGTACATGTAGGGTGAATGCGGATAAATGCACTTTCGGGGTAAATGCACTATTTAGTTTTAAAAAATATAATAATCAAGACATCTTAAATCTACGACTGGCGATACTTTAGACACCGCATCTGCAATGCCTGTCACAAATTCGCTTACTAATGACGGTTGACATAACGAAGTAAAAAACGCGGGTATTCTTTAACGGAAAACGTTAACGGTTCTTTCAAAACATATATCAAAGAAAATAGCGAAACAAGTATTAAAGGTACGTATTTTAATATGTTATTTATATTGTAGCTTATGATTAAAAACAGTGGATTGGATTTTCGGTATACAATTTGAGATTATGTTTACTCAGTCCAAATTATGTCCTGTGGTGCATTTACCTCAATAAAAAACTGGTGAGGGGCAAATGCACCTTCCCAAATAAAGGTAAATGCACCAGTTGGGGGTGCATTTACCCATGACGGTTATTTAAGTTATTAAACCATTTTTTTTTAATTTTTATTTTAGAATATGGATCGTATATACAACAGAAAAATCAAACGATGTTCATAAGCTCAGAACAACTGCAAGAAGCGCTGCAGCTGATAAGAAGCAACCAAATAACTAATAAATAAATATAAATATAATATTCCCAGAGAAACATTAAGGGATCATATAAAGGGTCGTCTAGGGGTTCTAGGTTCATCAAACGGGGGTTGTGGACGTGGCACCGCTCTTGCACCCGAAGTGGAAAAGCAATTGACAGTCTGTTTGCGCACAATGTCTAAGAATGGGTTTGCTTAAACAAAGCAGAAGTTATTAATCTTGTTGAAGAGTACATTAAAAGTACACGCTTTAAAATAACCGACCAGGCCAAGAGTGGTGGCTTTCATTTAAATCTAGACACAATTTGTCTCTAAAGAAGCCTGAAGCTTTAGAGCATTCAAGAAAAGTACATGGTTGTGATCCGTTTGTGATAAGCGAATTTTATGACAGACTTGGAACTGCAATAAATGATTTGCGTCTTACTGATAAACCTCTGCGACGAAACAAGTTTTTGCCACGGTCCATCAAAGACGAAAGTTTTAGCTGCAGTTGGCGGCCAGTGGCAGGGAAAACACTTCGGTGTTAGCTTGTGTCAATGCGGCTGGTCAGAAAATGCCTCCTCTTATCATCTAAAAGGGCAAGAGCTTATGGAACAAGTGGGTACCCAAAACGGGTGGCTATGAAAACACAGCCTACACTTCCACACCTAAAGGATGGATGACAGCAGACGTATTTTTGAACTGGTTTAAGAACAGTTTTTGCCTTTTGTTGGTGATACAAAACCCATAATTCTTATTTTCGATGGTCGCACTAGCCATGTCACACCACAATTAATGAGCCTAGATTTGGAAAATCAGGTGAATATTAAAAAATTACCTTCGCATACATCCCACATTTTGCAACCACCTGATGTTTCCTGTTTTTGTGGACTAAAAGTGAAATGGGACAAAACTCTAGCTACATGGCAAAGAATGCATGTTGGTGAGCGCCCATCAAAAGAAAATTTTGCCAAACTTCTGGGGTCTATGTGGGAAAGTTTAACCCTTGACAATGTACATAGCGGTTTTAGAAAAAAACGGGGTCTATGACCTACAGATAGGCTAGGTTTGTTGCAATGGAAACTACACCGTTGGATATTAATGCAGCAGGTTCATCTGCCACTCCAGTTGATGTTCATGCTCCCAGTACTAGTTCCACATTAAATACATTTGAACGCATCTTACTGAACAGTGTTAAATCCTCCAAATCTGAAACTGTAAAGACATCCAAGAAAAAATAGCAGGAACTGCTGATATTCTAACTGCTAAATATTTAAAAGCTTGTAATGAGTCTGTCGCACAACGCAAATTAAAAGAAAAAAAGAACAAGTCTCGCAAAGCCTCATTTTCTTCTGAGAGTGCTAGTGATGAATATGAGACAGCTTCTTCCAACCCTGAAATGGATATATCTGATGAAGATTTTGATAAGCTGCCTAATCCTAATTCAGACGAATTTAGTGGTGTACACGAAAATGAGAGAGATGAGAAATGAAAATTAAGTTTTTGAGAGTGAAGGATAAGCGACGAGGAGTGTTCAGATGGCCAGATATGGATGACATTGGGTTCATAAGTGAGGATAATTTTATAAAAAAATTAAATCCTCTGATGATTGACAGGAGAGATACTTACCATTTTAATCTAGATTTTGCCTTTTATAACATTTCTTAAACTTTTTTTTTTGAAATTTTGTTTGATTTAAACATTTTGTTGTTACCAGCACATAGGTACCTAAATATTTTTTCACTTTTCTTTAATAAAATGAGTTGTATGGAAGTGTTTTTCTTATTGGTTGTTAAATAGCACAGTTTTGCCTATTCAAATTCAACTGTTTCATCCCTTTTAAATAATTTTAAAAGCCTGAAAATTTGACCTGTTATAAAAAAAAAATCTATATTTTGGTACGTATACCCCAAAATTATAAGCTATACAATATTACCGAAGTTGTGTTGTGAATGCTCATTTACCCCGTTGCGTTCGGGTAAATGCACCACCGCACAAAGTTTTTAAAAATCAAATTTTAAAACAAATGAAAAGATATTTAAAAAAAAATTTTTATTGTACAGAGTGGCCAACTAAGAATGCGAGGTACTGTATCTGGGAAACTATCCATCGTAGAGGCTTGCGCAAAAAAAAAGTTATTACTAAGACGGCCAATACAAAAACCTGGAAAATATTTTCAAGTTTCTGAAATGGCCGCTAGGGGGCGTAACTGCAATCTTGAATCCAAAAAACTGATGTTTCTGTGAATTCTGCTATATTAACCTAATAAAAAAATAATCGATCTTTAAAGTCGAGGATAATTTTTGTTTGGCACTTTTTGACGTATGTCTAAAAATAAACTGGTGGGGGTATTCAAAAGTTTCCTTAAATAACCCCCCGTATCTTCGAAACGGCTAAGCCGATTTGAACAAACTTGGGCGCGTTGAAATGAGCTATTCTTGGGCTACAAATGTTATAGCTAGAGGGCTTTGTTCGACATTCCGACAGATACGGTTAATTTTCGCAAAAAAATTTAATGCATTGGTGTGACTTTTTTTCATGAACAAATAGCTAAATGATGCCTAAACAAGCTCGCGAAAACCGCATCTCGATATCTTGTTCCTAACCTAAAATATCGACCAAAGAAAACTTTATACGAAAGTTCCTTAAATTTTTATTTTCTATATTTTTCTGGAATTGTTTCTATTATGTAAGTTATGGCCCTAAAAAGGACCGATTTAAAGGAGGAAGGTTTTTAATGCCCCCGTAAATGCTCGAAATGCTGACCATCACCCTCTGTGCATTGCTGAAGCCTCTCATGACAAAACTGCAGCTTCAATTTCGGCTCTTGGTATGTTACGTATTGCGTTACGAATTCGGTTTTTCATATCTTCTCTAGTAATAGGTTGAGCCCGAAACACGGTGTTCTTTAAGCGCCCCCATAAATAAAAATCGAGGCAAGTTAAGTCTGGCGATCGCGGAGGCCATGGAGCAGACTTCCTCTTCCAATCCACCGCTGTTGAAATTAACTGCATTAATATGCTCTCGCACATTAATAGCAAAATGTGCTGGGCAACCATCCAACTGCAAAAACAATTTTTGCCTTGTTTCCAGAGGCACATCTTCCAACAACAACGGTAATTGATTGGCCAAAAAGTCAAGAAATACATTGCCATTTAGGGGTTGCTCGAAAAAATATGGCCCAATAATTCTGCCTCCCAGTATGCCTCACCATACATTTAAACTCCAACGTCCTTGGCGCTGAACTTTACGCAACCAATGGGGATTTTCTGCAGACCAATAATGCATATTGTGCAGATTGACTCTCCCGTCACTACTGAAGGTGGCTTCATCGGTCCAAAGGATTGCAAATAAAAATTCTCTATTTTCGCGTATCATGCGTAACATCCAATGGCAATAGTCTAACCGTCGATCAAAATCTTCCTCTTTCAAGGCCTGATGCGAAACGATATGATACGGATGCATTCTTAAAGTAATTAAAAAAAGTTTAAACGAATACCTATATATTTTGATGGCCATTAGAACTTACCTACGGTCCTTCAAAATATTTTGAACCGTTGTCCGTGATATGCCCAACTCAGTGGATAATGCACTTGTGCTAACATGAGGATTTCCTTCAATATAGCCCAGTACACGGTTAATACTTTCGTGTGTTCTTCCAATTCTTTGCCGTTGAAACATAGGCCTAAAACTACCATTGGCTCGTAAGCTCGCCACTAATCGGGGAAAAACTCTTACATCGCAAGGACGCCGATTTGGATATCGAGCCGCGTAAACTCTTTTAGCTACTGCGGCATTCTGAGGACATTCAAAATAAACCGCAAGCATATCAACACCTTCATTATTCGTAAAACACATTTTGAAAGCACAAAAATTGCTCAAAGTAACGCGAAAGTATTGACAACTATTGACAATTTGAAGATTATGTATGTTTTGTTTAGGTATCTGTTTCCATTGCCTGCTTCTATTAATTGTATTTTTCGTATATATCCATAGTGAATATGCATTTAAACAAACAAAAAACAGGCCTTTCGTATAACTTTTAGCATTGCTTAGTTGCCCGTAAAAATTTCAAAAAGGGTGATTTTATTCTGGTGAATAAATTTAAAATTGCAATTTCTAGGTAACCTATTCAGAGCCGAAATTGAAGCTGCAGTTTTGTCTACCCATAAGAGTCCTCAGCAATGCACAGAGTGATGGTCAGCCCTTTTTAGGGCCACTACTTACATCATAAAAACAATTCCAGAAAAATAAAAATTTAAGGTATTTTCGTATAAAGTTTTCTTTGGCCGATAGTTTAGGTTAGGAACAAGATATCGAGATGCGGTTTTCGCGAGCTTGTTTAGGCATCATTTAGCTACTTGTTCATGAAAAAAAGTCATACAATGCATTTAATTTTTTTGCGAAAATTAACCGTTTCTGTCGGAATGTTGAACAAAGCCCTCTAGCGACGACATGTGAAACTAACAAAACTTCAATTATTTTAACATTTGTAGCCCAAGAAAAGCTCTTTTTAACGCGCCCAAGTTTGTTAAAATCGGATTAGCCGTTTCGAAGATACGGGGGGTGATTTAAGGAAACCTTTGAATACCCCCCACCACCTTATTTTTATAGCTACGTCAAAAAGTGCCAAACAAAAAAAGTTCAGATTATCCTCGATTTCAAAGATCAGTTATTTTTTTATTAAGTTAATGTAGCAGAATTCACAGAAACATCACTTTTTTAGATTCAAGGTTGCAGTTACGCCCCCTAGCGGCCATTTCAGAAACATGAAAATATTTTCCAGGTTTTTGTATTGGCCGTTTTAGTAATAACTTTTTTTTCCGCAAGCCTCTACGATGTATAGTTTCCCAGATACAATACCTCGCATTCTTAGCTGGCCACCCCGTACATAACAACACATACCTGTTAGGTTTTATAATTATAATTTTAACACCAAAGGTTTAATCTTTGTGGGGTCAAGGATACATTAAAATCGAATTTGCGTTTTTAGGGGGTGCATTTATCCGCATTCACCCTAAGACAAATTTCATTAAAATATCTAAAGTAGTATTAGAGATATTTATAATAAATGATTTGTTTTTGAAAACTTTACCACCCTGTGCCTCAAAAGTTAAGACATTCAGGACATACGTTCAGATGAAGTTTTCTTATTAAAATGGACCAAAAAATCGCCCCCTTAAATATTGACATTCACTTAGAAGACACCCTGTATATTTGGATGTGATTGAGCGTTTTAGCATTTAATTGTGTTAACATAATTATAATTCCGCAAAACTTATTTGCAGGGGCGGATCAAAGGTATATTGTGCCCTAAGCTGAACCAAAATTTGTTACCCCCCTCCCCGACCTTATGTGTCTTTTTTTAACATGAACATAAAATCAAAAAACAGTTTAACCAAAAATAAAATAATTTTCAAATAAATACACCGGTGTTAAAATAATTCACAAACACAAATATGAATAGAACTACGTACACTCAATAAATACTGGCTATTTAATTTTATACAAATGTAATTTCTATAAAGAGAAAAAAAATGACAACTTTTAAATCTTTAGGTGTTAATTAATTAGACACAGAATACAATTTCTACAATTAAAACACATTGTTAAGCCGTTTTCGAACAGTCCATTTAGGGGTTGAACGTATCGTATAAGTGGATGAATTAGAAAAAAATTAAATTTATATTATTTAACCTTACTTCGTGGAATTCCATATTTAATAGCACTAATTTTTACAAATTTCTTTTATATAATTATTTATTTCTTTACGCGTTTCAATACAACATGTATCATTATCAAGAGAAAATAAGTAAAATAATAAACAAGTAGTTATGATATCAAATGATTTAGGTAAAAACAGTAAACTTGAAAATTATAATTCTATACTTAAAATATCTGTTAAAGGTGAGTCTATAAGATCAACCTGTTCGTTCACTAACGGTACTTTCTGTTTATGTTTATAAATTTCGAATGCTTCTAAAACATCTAATTTTATGTGAACTACTTTTTGTGATGTTTTTCTAAAAAGTATGAAATTGATTTATGTATTTATTTTCTGTCGGTTGTATGTTAACTGAGTAAACATTTTTGATGGATAATTTGTACTCTTTATTTTTAACCACTGAAATATACTGGAACGCGCTCCGTCCGTCAGTCCGATCAGAGACATCTCTGTTCTACTCTCTAGCGCATGCGCATGTGTAGAGCAGTCTATTGTCATGTCGCAACGTTTGAAAAGGATTTGATATGGATGAATTTTTCAATGATGATTTGTTAATAACACGGGCATTTACAAATATCCATTGAAACTCATTTTAGAAAAATAAGCAACTATAAAAATAATTTCAAGGTGTAATCAATGATACGCCTTAAACTTCGGATTTTTATTAACCATAAAAGATGTAAAGTACATTTTATAAATTAAACGTTGTTACACGTGTTGGCATAATACATTCTACATTATCGGTATGTATAAAAATTGTAATCTATTTGTAAAGATGTATTAAAAATATAATCGTAAAAAAGAAACGTGGTGACAACAATTATACAAGTCGGTGTATAAATGCAACAAACAATAAGTAGTATGTAAAAACTAATAATTAATAAGTACATGATAATTGCCCATTTAAAGTTACATTTTGGTTAGTTTGTTTTGGAGTGACGTGCTTTAACTCTGTCTGATCTCTCACGCAACACAAATTCGAAAAGCGTTACAAAAAGGATATGAGTGACCCTTGCGCGGTATCTCTCGCCTCGCGGCCTTTCTATCGCAGAGAAAGCCATTGCGCGTTCCTATATAAGTATATTTCAGTGTTTTTAACTAAAGTGTCGATTATATTTGAATTGTAACCATTTCTTGTGCAATTTGTTTTATAATTAAAGTAGCTTTCAAAACTAATACCAATGTTCTTAAATGTTTCTTTACAAAATAATATAAGGTTTTTACATTTTTGTAATAAAAAAGCAAATTAATTGTTTTAGAAGCATTTGAAGTTTATAAAAGTAAACATAAATTACATTTAATGAACGAACCGGTTGTACTTACTCACCTTTAACAGATATTTTAAAAATAGAATTATAATTTACGTCAAGTTTACTATTTTATCTCATTGATTTGTTACCATAATTACTTGTTTGTTATTTTATTTAATATGTTCTTTTCTAATGATACGTGTTGTATTGAAACGTGCAGAGAAATAAATAATTATAAAAAAGAAATTGTGGAATTATATTCTATTTAAAACATTAGTGCTATTAGAACAAAATTCCTAACTTTTAAACCCTTAGATCTCGTTTAATTAAATCTATACTAATATTTCTGTAAGCCACTTTTCAATAATCCATCTAAGGGTTTAACTTTTAAAGCCTTAGGTATCGATTAATTTAACTCCAGACATGCTTCTATAAGTAATACACATCGTTTAAGCTTTTTTCGAACAATCCATCTGGAAGATGGGAGTGTCGCATAAGGATACTAAAGACTAGTGTGCGCTATCGCTTTTATGAAACACTTGGATGGTGAGAGCGGTTGTCAAAAGGGAGCTGGAAATGAGCGAAAATGGGCTGTCTTGCAGGTCACTACAATTGCGAGAAAAGATAGGAAAGTAATTCAGAATAATTAATTAGGGGAAATTAATTGTTATATTTCTGGAAGTCCAACTACAAAATACCTGCTAGACAAACAGGGTGGAACAATGCCTTTAACTTTGTTCTTTGCAAAGTTACAAAAAATGTTCAGTATGAAAGTTGTTTGGTTCATTACCATGCATGTTTTGAGTTTTTTAGTTTGTTGATGTCTTTTTTTGTTTTGTTGTTATGGCAATCAACTTGTTTTTTTTTAATGGCATCCATACTTTTTTTGTCATTTTGAAACAAGCATGTTTTTCTCTATTCAGTGATAAAATCTTTCAATTTTTGGAAAAAAAAATTAGCGCGAAAAGAAATATTTATTACAACTCAATCATAACTAAATTAAATGGTCTTTGTTTAATTTTTACATGACACCACAGGAAAAATTTAAGGGTGCCAAATCCGGAGATCTGGCAGGCCACTCAATAGATTCTCTTCTGCCGAGCCACCTGTTTCGAAAAACATTATGTAAGTACTCTCTAACATGTACTGCAAAATGTGGAGAAGCCCCACCTTGTTGGAAGATAATTATATTGTCAATACCTCCATTTTCACCCGGGAATAATGCGGCGATCGCAGGTATGATGTAAGTTTGAAACATTATATTGATCAGCGGTAAGGGTTTCATCACGAAAAAATGCTCGTACGATATGCTCTCTTATAATGCCTGCCCACACATTTTCTTTTTGCGGATATTGTTTGTGAGCTTCTTGCATCCAGTTCGCCCAATACCGACAATTATATCGATTAAATGTGCCGTTTAGCAAAATCATCCTGATCCAAATCATGAATTAATTGAAGCTTATAAGGATGAAGTTTTTCTCTTTTTAAAATTATAAGCACGGAAGTATGGATAGTTTCTAAATTTTCTGCTAGTTCCCTCGTTGAAACTTGTGGCGTTCGTTCAATTGCCAACAGAACATCTAAAGCTTTTTCTGATATAGGTCTGCCAGTTCTTTTCAGGTCTTCAACGCTACCAGTTTCGCGAATTTTTTTAATCAGTTGAGAGATTGTCCAGATACAGTAGTATCTGGACAAATTCTATTGAATATTTTACACACTTCGCTTTGAGTCCCGTTCCTATCTCCGTCCCCGTAAATCATTAAGATTTCAATACGTTGTCTCTCACTGTAAACTGCCATGTCTTCAAAATTAGTCATTTCCATGAATTTTGAATAAAAGTTTTGCTTTAAACTAACAATATTGTTCGTTTTTATAAATTTAATTGTCAAATTTCCATGGTATTCTTTACCAGAAGTAATATTTTTGTTTAATAACAGCATGACTTTTGCCATAGCATCCTTGATTAGAGATGACGACTGAGCTGAAATAAATATTTCTCTTTCTCGCTTATTTTTTTCTCTGAATACAGAAAAATATGCTTGTTTCAAAATGGCAAAAAAAGTATCAATTTAAAAAAAAGTTGTCACAGCAACAAAAGAAAGAAGATATCAACAAATTAAAAAATTCAAAATATGCGTCATTATTTGATACTTTTGTTCTACCCTGTACATAAAATAAAACCAGTCTTAAGTTGCTGAGTGTCATTGTACGTCTCCCCAAAGCACGAACAAACGGAAAATATTGTGAAATATACGTAGACAGAAGTATCAATAAGAAATTCTAAAAGACATCCCTGCAATGATAACGCAATTACTGGATCACTTACGGGAAGTTTCTGGATATTAACCCACTTGTGTCATCAATCTGTTAGATTGATTAACGAATATTTAACTTCCTTTAAAGCAATATTTAATGCTCTAGTTTCTTCTGTTTGTTGATTTTGATTTCTTAAAGGTGGAAAACAACTTTCCTAAATTTAGCCGAAGATTTGTCCTTCCGTTCGGCAACAACGACTTTCCAATCCATAACATTGTCCAGAGAATCATCGTTTCTGGCCTACGGCGACAAAACGTTAAAATGTTTCGTTTGGCACCATTGATTTTGCATATATGAACATTTACTGATACTTGTCATAAATATTAGAGCCGTTTGAAATGATGTTCAGTACTGCCAACATAACTTAAAATGTGATGGCGTCGTTAAATAATTTTCAAAAATACTTTTAATGAATTTATAACGTCAATACAAAAACACAACATTTCCGCTGGCGCTTCGGCTGGCAATTCTGCAATACTATCGTTTCTGGCCTAGTGATAGGAATAACTATTTTAATTTTGAAAATCTAACCGTATTATGAATAACTGAGAATTGAATTGTACTAACTTTGGTTAAAAATTGTCATTAAATGCCAAATATTTACGTTCGTGTGCAAGTTGCTAAAACCGCACAGAGAGAGTACTTAATACAGGGTGGGTGTCTACTGCGTGGACGGAGGATTTCTTCTTAACTATTAGAGATATCAAAACCAATTTTGGTGTGGTAATACACGATCATTGGACCTACATTCTAAAAATATTTGGGTATATACCGGGTGATTGACAAAAATATGCAAACTCAAACCTGTGGGTTTTTTTTAATGGAACTTCCTGTGTACTTTTGGATTTTTGGATTCACTGTTACATTTAGAACAAAAGTATAGACATTTGTATCTGTATCACTAACCGTTCTGCAGATATAGTCACTTTAGTACCAAAATAGAGTTAACTTTGGAACCACGATGCGAGTGTTGTCACCACGATTTTGTAAATCTGGAAATTTTTCGAAAACATGTAAAACTATACAGAATGATTAACTTACGCGAAATGAAATTTTTTTAAATGCAACACCCTGTATATTTTTTCACATTTCTATTCCCCCCGTACTAATTGATAATAGGTTTCATAGCCATAAGACGGACCCTTCTTGAGATATTGACGCTTTATTTGAAAATATTGACATACAGAAGAACAAATAAAACAAAATCCTGCGCAAATAAGAAAATACGAATGGCAAAATATTTTCACTTGAATCGCAAAGTTTATACAGGGAGATTTATATCAAAGTTTCATTTTTTAAATAGAACCCCCTGTATATTATTGTATATTTGGATTCCTTGGTTAATTCTATTGCGATTTTATGTATCACATATAGTACCTAAACGAATCGTTTTGTCGCAATTCGTCATTTTTACAAAAAGTAGATGTCTGAAAAAAACTAAATATCGCTGTGATCACAAAACTTGAAGGCCATGACTCTGCGATGTTACTAGACATGAAATGTACTAGCGTAAACCGAATGGTCAAATTCAAATTCTTCTTGTGTTTAGAGGAATTGCTTTGTTAATTTAGAAAAGTTCAACCAATGGTAACTTGATTTTTGAAATGGAACGGCTATTTTTTTCATTTGTGCATAAAATGCGAATTTTTTTTACATTTCTAACGATATAAAATATAAATTTCATCCTTAGCACATCCATATACATCAAGAGCTCAAGAAGACCGATTTTCAAAACAGGATTAATCTTTGCAATTGGGTAGAACAAAAGTTAAATGAAAATGTACAATTTTTGGATAAGATCATGTTTACAGATGAGTGCAGCGCACCTTCCACCGCAATTTGTTAACCAGCCCAATTTTTATTATTAATCAGATCAAAACCCTTACTATTTCCGAGTTCATAGTCAAACGAAATGGTCGATTAATGTTTGGGCTGACATATTCGGTACTTGAGTTGTTGGAACCCTTTTTCTTCGACGGTATTCTAAATTCGAATTTGTATTTACACACAGTGCCCGTATAGTAAGTGAATGACTTAATAATTCTTTGTTGAAAAGTGGATAGGAAGGGATGGACCAACTCGATGGCCAGCGATGTCTCTAGATATTTCCCCTCTTGATTCCTTTTTGTGGGGGTATGTGCAGGAAAAAGTGTATGCTGAACTACCAACCACTGCGGAAGATATGAAAAATAGAATCCGAAACGTTTTTGCAACTATTAACCCAGTAATGTCAAATAGGGTTAAAAATTCTTTTCGTCGTAGAATTAAAATTTGCTTAGAACAAGGTGGTAGACATTTTGAACATTTATTAAAATAATTTTTATGTTTATTTTAGCTCGTACTTTTGTTTTCTGTGTTTATGTATTTTTCTACTTAATAATACTGTTTTATAATGTGAATCGATTTTTGTTTAGTTTCCATGGGTTACTAGATAATACAAACTAAAAATTGAAAAATAACATCAAACTATCAGAAATTGTGAAATTAAAAGAAACACCAGCGAAGATATATACAGACTAATTGATGTCTTTAGAACGGTAGCAAAATTCCGCATTTGTTGCAAAAATGAAATAATTACCATTCCGTTTGAAAAAATCAAGTTACCATTGATTGAAATTTTCTAAATTCACAAAGTAATTTCTCTAAACACAAGAAGAATTCGGACTTGACGCTAGTACATTTGATGTCGTAGTAACATCTCATAGTCATGGCCTTTTAAGTTTTGTGATCACAGCGATATTTAATTTTTTTCAGACATCTATTATTTGTAAAAATGACGAATTGCGGCTAAACGATTCGTTTTAGGTACCATGTGTGATACATAAAGTCGCACAAGAATTGATCAAGGAATCCAAATATGCAATAATATTCAGGTGGTTCCATTAATAAAATGCAACTTTGATATAAATCGCCATTTATAAACTTTGCGATTCAAGTGAAAATATTTTAGGTCTGCAGCCTTAAGGATACCTTACCACGTCCCATCAACAAACTTTAGAAATATACCATAATAAACCCACAATCTTCCACCTACGCACTGCACTATTGGCCCACCCTGTATATATATATATATATATATATATATATATATATATATATATATATATATATATATATATATATATATATTGGGGATGAAGTTCATGAGCGTGGACGTTAAGAAAACCCCTTTGGAAAATATTTATTTCCTTTTTCAAGACAACTAGAACAAAAAATGAACATTGGTAGTTATTAATTAAAACTTACTATCGTGAGGTTTGTTAAAATTGGCTACCACAAGGAAAAATTAGTAAATGTAAAAGTGAATATTTTAAATTAATGTCAATAAATGACGAATGACAAGAAAAAAAAATGACATAACAGCAAACAATTTTTTCGTTATCAACTGATATTGTATCGAAAATTTGTGGAGATTGGAAAAAGTAAATAAAATTAAGGTTCAAAAGTGAGAACATAAGTATGAATATTGCTCAGCCCATTAATCTTTGATCTTTTGTTTAAATTACTTTTGGATTTATTAATACAAACCATCACATAAAACAAACGTTTAAAGAGAATATCTTCTTGTTTTCACACTTGAACATTATCCACATTCACATTGTGAAAATCCTTATGACATGTTCCGCTAAAGCACAGGAAGTTATTCTCCTTTTTGTATCATTTTTATGAGAAATTATTCTTCCCGATAAATTTCTTGAAGTTTGCCCTGTGTAACACTTGTCGCAATTGTAACAAGGCATCCAATAAACTACATTAGATTTTAAGGTGATTTAGTTTTAGTATAAAGGAGCGAAACAGTTTTGTTGTTTTTTGTAGTAATTTTAGCATTTTCTATATTTTTATAAACTTTAATAATTTTTGGTATAAGGTTACCAGTAAAAGGTAAAGATGAATATAAAATGGTGGTATTATGATCATTATCAATTTGATTATTATGATTATTTGTGGTGTTATTAAGTACATAATTAGTATTAAAAAAAATTTATTAAGTAATTTTACCGGATAAGAATTTTGAAGGATAATTTTTCTGAACAAATAAAATTCTTTATTTAAAAAAGAAAGGATGAGATAATTTTAAAACTCTATTTTTTAATGTCAAAATTAAATTTATTTTCATATAATTTGGATGATGTGAATAGAAATTAATAAATCTGTTTACTTAAAATTTGTTTACAGTACCATTCAGTGCGAGTTCATCCTTATGGAAGAATGGAATGGAATTATTCAATTCTTTTTCGCAAGTGAATTGTGGATGTTCATTATATGAAATAAAAATGGCCAAACAGTCAACACTATTTTTAGGAACCGGAAGTATTAAGTCATCCACAAATCACTTAATAAAAAGAATGTCAAAAGGAATTTGATTTTGACAGTAGTAAATTAAATCATTTAATATATAATTACATAAAATTGTTGAAATTGAAGATCCCATTGGAGTCCCAAAAACTTGTTTATTATATCAGTTACGGAAAATAAAAATTTTGAGTCGAAAATAAATTTTAGAATGTATTTAAATTAAAATTACACTGATTATTAATATCTGTTAATTGTTTTTCAATACTAGTTACAATTACATGTAACGAAAAAAAATATGACTGCCGAAACGTCGTCAAAACAATACAGGTTCTTATCAGAGTCTCAACGATACACGAGGATACGAGGCACTTTTTCACAAGGAATCTAAATCTACCATCGTAATTTCCATGGCACCCTAGATGCAAAAGATACAACATCCAACTTTGTTTTTTCTTATGGGCGCCATTTTGAATTTTTGCATTTTTATATCAAGTTTTTTTTTTCTGAATACAATGATGTATCACACGTAATAGTTCTGCCTTAAAGATAACAACGTTCGATTGTTTTAACGCCAGTTTCAAGAACGGCGACCGCAAATACGCTTTGGCCTTGATGTTTGGGTTGGTTGTTTGGGCGATACAACAATAGGTCCATTAATTTATGAAGAAATTTAAATGACGATGGTTGCCTCAATTTTTTAATGACGTTTTTAACGAACTTCAGCGTTTAAATGCAATCTGGTTCTAGCAAGATGGCGCGCCGCCGCATAATGTTAGGAGAGTTAGGTAATACTTATCGGAAATGTATCCCAATGGAGTTATTGCCGACGTACACTGGCCAACATGGTTGCCCGATCTGTCTTCTCATTATTTCATGCATGATGGTGCACCACCACATTCTACACGAAACGTCAGAGAATTTTTAAATGCATGGTTCTCCGGACGCTGGATTGGACGAGGAAGTGAAGTACCGTGGCCGGCAGGATCGCCAGATTTAAAACCATTGGATTTTTTGTGTGGGGGTATCTGAAAACTCGTGTATATTCTGTTCAAATTGATAATCGAGAGCAACTTTGGAATCGCATACAGATGGCATGCGATGAGATCAGGGCTATGCCACAAATTTTTCAGCATGTTAGGTTTCATTTGCTAAGAAGAATACAAGCTTGCATTCAATAGGAAGGAGGACATTTTGAACAATATGTATAAAAATAATTATTATTTTGTTTTTGATTCCTTCAATATCTCTTTAATAGTGTACCTAATAGTTAACTGCGTTAATTTTTTTGTAAAATAAAACAAATTTTGATTTTTATTGAATAATGTGGTCGTTTATGTTAATGCAAAATATTTCACAAACGGGGTGCCAAATCGAAAAAATACTAAGTATGATTTTATTTGCAGAATTAAATGTTGAATCTATCAAATATTTCTTCAAAAAAACCAGGGGCGTGCATTTTTTTTTTACTTAAACTGATTAACTTAAAATATTTTACGCCACTGGATGGAGTCAGTTGACTCAAACTCACCTGATTAATTGTACTTAATTAGACATTTAGGTGTACCAAATCTCAGTGTAATATCTTCTGTAGTTTTTGAGGAATCTTAAAAAAACCTTAAAAAAGTATTTTTTAATCAACTTGTATCTCGGTTAGGAAGCATTTTCGGAAAAGCGTTTATGATCATTTTTGTCTTATTTTGAATCATAGAATCTCCAGTTTTCGTTTGTCGGTGATTTTAAAATACACCTGTAGATATATATATATATATATATATATATATATATATATATATATATATATATATATATATATATATATATATATATATATATATGGTGGAGAATCACGACCGACGTCACATTTCGTGATACAGGAAGTGTAGCTTACCCACAAAAGTGAAGCCTGTTACAAATAATGATGATAATGAGTTTATGGTATTAGGTTCGTTGTTGACAAAAGAAACATAAATACCACCCTTTTCATATACAAATACATTAAATGTTATATGAACATTTTTTTGAAAATATATTATTATTTGCAGATGAGTTAACATTCCATAATAATGGATTACGACAGCGAAAATATACGTTTATTTAATACTATTGATCGTCAACGGTGGAATTGTTGGCAATCATGTTATTGGCCCGTATTTTTCGATGGCAATTTAAATGTTCAAAAATTCCTTAGATTTTTAAAGAGAGACTTTTGGGAACTTTTAGAAAGTACTCCTTTAAATATTAGACAAAATATGTGGTTGCAATTAGATGGAGCACCTGCTCATTAGTCATGTGCTGTTAGTGTATATTTAAATAGGAAGTTTCCTGATAAGTGGATTGGGAGAGGTGGACCGACCAATTGCCTGGCCACCTAGATTTCCTGAACTAACATCCATGGATTTCTTCTTTTGGGGCTACATAAAAAATTAGTTTACAGCACACCTCCCTCCACTGCAGATGATATGAAAAGAAGAATCAGAAAATTAGAAAAGAGTAACATTATGTATTCAAGAAGATGGACATCATATCGAACGTTTATTGTTTTAATTTTTTGAGCAAATTATCACACTACATAAATAAAATTTTAGTTTCCACAGTGTACATGCTTTCTATCCTTACTCTGTGGAACTGTTCTATTATGCAGATTAAACTAAAAATTGCTATAGATTTTTAAAGTTTCACTTTATTTTTTAAAATTGAAGCTGATCGGTTTCGCTTGGACGAGCCAAGCATCGTCAGAGCTTTGAAAGGTGACAATTGTCTGTTACGATTATCGAGAGAAAAGATAAGTGTATAAAAAGTCTATTGTGATTTTTAATAGTGAAGAAATAACTTTATAAACGTTTAAATTAAAGTTCGTATGATTTGAATTTGAAAATGTGTTACATTAGCCAAAAATCATGAAGAGTAGTTATTTTCGGAGGATATTTCAATCTACAAATGATACAGGAACAGATAAATTACAAAAATTATTAAATAAGTTGAAAATTTTAAGGTTTAGGTATAGGAAACTCTTATAGAAGTTGAAAAGTAATTAAGTAAGCTAAACGATACGCGTATAAAATACAGGGTGTTCCATTTAAAATAAGCAAAATATTTCGGTATGAATGTTCTACTAATTTAACTGAAAAAATGAACACCCTGTAAAGAGGCGTTTATTATTCGGTCAATAAGTAGACCAAGGGAACAGTATTTTACTTAAACCTAAGAGTAAATTTGTTGCAGTTAATTTTTTTAGGAGATATCCAATTTTTCCTAAAACCCTACATTTTTAGAAAAATTGATATAACTTGAAACACTCTGTATGTAGGTATAGGGAACCCTTATGAAAGGTGCTACTTATTTTTTATGTAAAATTTGAAAATGCGATAATTTACGGGGTGTGTCATTTAAAAAAACATAACTTTGGTATGCCACTTTATTTGGAGCACTCTGTATATTTAAAAAATATGTTTAAAATGTTGCTCATATTAACTTACATAATACGATTGCATTAGAAATTAACGATTATATGCCGTTTCGCGGTAGAACTGTGTGGCGTCGGTCGTGATTAACTCTGTATATATACTCGGAATTATACTTATTTGTAATGACGTCATTTTTATTTATCTTTGTTTAGTATATTCCAAACAGCGGTGCCAAAATTTTTGAGGAAAAATTGATGTCTATGATTATTCATTTTTTATATACCTGGTTATGTGAAGTATCCGTCACTATCAATCAAAAATTTTGATTAAGCGATACGTTTTTTCTCACCTAGATGACATAACTACAAATGGGTATAATTACAAGTATATGTATATATATATATATATATATATATATATATATATATATATATATATATATATATATAGGTGCCAGGAAATAGCATGTAGCTACATA